>CM061752.1:46304549-46653260 GCA_030979885.1 Lolium multiflorum | reverse complement strand
TTAAATCTTGGTCGAACCTAGGTTTGACCAAGATTCAAATGGGCATAAATTTAGGAAAAAAATCGAAAGAATGAAAAACCAAAGCACCTAGCCTCTTATATCATATATTAAGCATTCAATTGATAAACATGGTCTAGACATATTCAAACCAGAAAAATCATGTATCTACCCTAACCCTAAACTCTGTCTTATGAAGTCAAGCATGAGCAGAAGGTGGTTTGGGTTTCAAACATGGTAAATTCAAGAACCTCCAAAAGCTTCATTTTAGAGTTACTAAGAAGATCAGACTTAATTACCTTATCATTTTCACATGTTAAACTTGTTTAAATCTTGCTCAAACCTAGGATTTTACCAAGATTCTCAAATGTGCATAAAAATCAAAAAATGAAATACCAATACACATAGTCCTCTTATGTCATATAGTAAGCATTCAAGTTGATAAACAAGGTCTAGACATATTCAAGCAAGACAAATCATGTATCTACCCCCTATCGACCCTAAACTTCGTCTTATGAAGTCAAGCATGAAGAAAAGTGGTTTTGGGTTTCAAACATGGAAATTTCAAAAACCTCCCAAAATTCAACTTCATTTTAGAGCGACTAAGAAGGATCGATGCTTACCTTTTCATTTCCATGTTTTAAACTTATTTAAATCTTGGTCAAACCTAGGATTTGACCAAGATTCAAGTGGGCATAAAAATTCAGACAAAAAAATCTAAAGAATGAAAAACCCAAGCACATAGCCTTCTTAATTATGTCATATAGTAAACACTCAAGTTGATAAACAAGGTCTAGACATATTCAAACCAGAAAAATCATGTGTATATCTACCCCCAACCCTAAACTCTGTCTTATGAAGTCAATCATGGAGAGAATTGGTTTTGGGTTTCAAACATGGAAATTTCAAGTACGTCCCAAAAGCTTCATATATTTTAGAGTGACTAATTAAGAAGGATCTTGGCTTACGTTTTCATTTTCATACTTAAACTTATTTAAATCTTGGTTGAACCTGGGATTGACGAGAATCAAATGTGCATAAAATTCTTAAAAAAATAGAAAAATAAAAACAAAGGCACATGGTCTTCTTATGTCATATAGTAAGCATTCAGATTGATAAACAAGGTCTAGACAATTAAACCGGACAAATCATGTATCTACCCCCTAACCCTAAGCTCGGTCTTATGAAGTCTAGCATGAGGAGAAGTCGTTTTGGGTTTCAAACGTTTAAGCAAAAAGCCCCATTTCAAATATTTCAAACTTATTCAAATTTGGTTCAAATTTGAAAGACACACAAGTTATAGCACACATAGTGCATACATTCTCACCCATACTGCACTAGATGCTAACCCGGCCTATAGTTTGAGGCCATTGGATGAGGTCGAAAAAAATCTTGGTTTAGAAATGGGGTTGTTCGAACCCCGTAGTTGGATTTTTTTGAACCTTGATTTGTAGAACTGGGTAAAACCCTAGTTTAACCTATTTAATTATAGATTCGTAGGTCGATTTTCTACCTTTTTATTATTATACAGCACATGTGTGTTTGCCGTCGAGTGAAACTCGGAGGAAGAGGATCACTCGGAAGGAGAGAAGAAGGAGAAAATTATGGTGTCTCCCCTTTCGGGTGATGATGTTGACTTTGTGCGGGGTTTGTCGGTGAGCGGGAGGTGCGGCAGAAATGACAGATCGACGGCCAAGAGAATGAGAGAGATTTGTTTTGTGAGAGGGACAACCGAAGGATCCAGGAGGACCCACAGACTTCCAATCGCATCGATACGTCTTCTTGACAAAGAAAATGTTTGGGAGTTTGCACCCATTGCACGTGACTTGTGCTCAACGAAGTGTGGGACCTCACGCATGGGCACCACACGTAAATGACAGACCTGTTTGATGTAAAAGCTCGGTTGATTATTATAGTGCATTAGAGCAAAGTTTCCCTATGGATTCAAGGTAGGAAATCCAAGTTAACTCATTTACATGACATTATTTTTTCCATGAAGCAAAGTTAACGCACCTATCAATTGGTACATTTTGGAGTAAATAAGAAGGATCCAGGCTTACTTATTCGTTTTCACGTATAAAACTTGTCTAAATCTTGGTCAAACAAAATTGGCAGAAAATTCAAAAAAAAAACAGAAAAATGAAAAACCAAAGCACATAATCTTCTTATGTCATATAGTAAGCATTAAAGTTGATAAACAAAAGGTCTAGACATATTCAAACCATACAAATCATGTATCTACCCCTAACCCTAAACTATGTCAAGAATGAAGAAAAGTGGTTTTGGGTTTCAAACATGGAAATTTCAAAAACCTCCCAAAAACTTCATTTAGGGTGACTAAGAAGGATACAGGCTTCCCTTTTCATTTCATGTTCTATACTTGTTTAAATCTTGGTCAAACCTAGGATTTGACCAAGATTCAAATGTGCATCAAAATTCCAAAAAAATCAGAAAAATGAAAAACCAAAGCACATAGTTTTCTTATGTCACATACATATATATAGTAAGCATTTAAAAGTTGATAAACAAGGTCTAGCTAGACATCTAAAATAAGACAAATCATGTATCTACCCTCTAAAACCATAAACTGCTGTCTTGTAAGTCAAGCATGAAGACAAGTGGTTTTTGGTTTCAAACACGGAAATTTCAAAAACCTCCCAAAAGCTTCATTTTAGAGTGACTAGTTAAGAAGGATCCAGGCTTACCTTTTCATTTTCATGTTTCAAACTTGTTTAATCTTGGTCAAACCTAGGATTTGACCAATATTCAAATGGGCATAAAATAAAAAAATAAATAAAATAAAAAACCAAAGCACACATAGTCTTCTTATGTCATATAGTAAGCATTCAAGTTCATAAACAAAGGTCTAGACATATTCAAACCGGACAAATCATATACCCCCTAACCCTAAACTTTTTGTCTTAATTATATATGAAGTCAAGCATGAAACGAAAAGTGTGGTTTTGGGTTTCAAACATGGAAATTTAAAAACCTCCCCAAAAAGCTTCATTTTAATTAAACTGGCTAATTAATAAGGATCCATGATTAATTACCTTTTCATTGTCAAGTTTTAAACTTGTTTAAATCTTAATTCAATCTAGGATTTAACCAAGATTCAAATGGGCATAAAAATTGAGAAAAAAATCGAATGAAAAACTAAAGCACATAGCCTTCTTATGTCATATAGTAAGCATTCAAATTGATAAACATGGTCTAGACATATTCAAACCCGGAAAATCATGTATCTACCCCTAACCCTAAACTACGTCTTATGAAGTCAAAGCATGAAGAGAGGTGGTTTGGGTTTCAAACATGGTAAATTCAAGAACCTCCAAAAGCTTCATTTTGGAGGTTACTAAGAGAAAGATCCGGACTTAATTACCTTATCATTTTCACATGTTAAACATTTTAAATCTTCCTCAACAAACCTAGGATTTTACCAAGATTCTCAAATGGGCATAAAAATCAAAAAATGAAATACCAATGCACACAATATATCTTATGTCATATAGTAAGCATTCAAGTTGATAAACAAGGTCTAGACATATTCAAACAAGACAAATCATGTCTCTACCCCCTATCGACCCTAAACTTCGTCTTATGAAGTCAAGCATGAAAAGAAGTGGTTTTGGGTTTCAAACATGGAAATTTCAAAAACCTCCCAAAATTCAGCTTCATTTTAGAGCGACTAAGAAGGATCGATGCTTACCTTTTCATTTCCATGTTTTAAACTTGTTTAAATCTTGGTCAAATCTAGGATTTGACCAAAATTCAAATAGGCATAAAATAAAAAAACGAAAATGAAAAACCAAAGCGCACTATAGTCTTCTTATGTCATATAGTAAGCATTAAAGTTGATAAACAAGGTCTGGGCATATTCAAACTAGATAGACAAATCATGTATCTACCCCTAACCCCTAAACTCTGTCTTATGACGAAGTCAAGCATGAAGATAAGTGGTTTTTAGGTTTCAAACATGGAAATTTCAAAAAACCTCCCAAAAACTTCATTTAAGGAGTGACTAATTAAGAAGGATACAT
Organism: Lolium multiflorum; assembly: GCA_030979885.1. Taxonomy (NCBI): domain Eukaryota; kingdom Viridiplantae; phylum Streptophyta; class Magnoliopsida; order Poales; family Poaceae; genus Lolium; species Lolium multiflorum. The sequence continues at coordinate 46,649,223 of CM061752.1, read as the reverse complement.
GCTTCCCTTTTCATTTTCATATTATATATACTTGTTTAAATATTGGTCCAAACCCTAGGATTTGACCAAGATTCAATGTGCATCAAAATTCGAAAAAAAATGAGAAAAATGAAAAACCAAAGCACATAGTTTTCTTATGTCATATAGTAGCATTAAAGTTGATAAACAAGGTCTAGACATATTCAAACAAGAAAAATCATGTATCTACACCCTAACCCTAAACTTTGTCTTATGTAGTCAAGCATGAAGAGAAGTGGTTTTGGGTTTCAAAAAAATTTCAAAAACCTACCAAAAGCTTCATTTTAGAGTGACTAAGAAGGATCAATGCTTACCTTTTCATTTTCATATTTTAAACTTGTTTAAATCATTGTCAAACCAGGATTTGACCAAGATTTAAATGGGCATAAAATTAAAAAAATCAGAAAAATGAAAAACAAAAGCACATAGTCTTCTTATGTCACATATATATATAATAAGAGCATTCAAAAGTTGACAAACAAGGTCTATACATATTCAAATAAGACAAATCATGTATCTACCCTAACCCTAAACTCTGTCTTATGAAGCAAGCATGAAGAGAAGTGGTTTTTGGTTTCAAACATGGAAATTTCAAAAACCTCCCAAAAGCTTCATTTTAGAGTAAGAAGGACCGAGGCTTACCTTTTCATTTTCATGTTTTAAACTTGTTTAAATCTTGGTCAAACCTAGTTGACCAATATTAAAATGGGCATAAAATAAAAAAATAAAAAAAACCAAAGCACATAGTCTTCTTATGTCATATAGTAAGCATTCAAGTTCATAAACAAGGTCTAGACATATTCAAAACAGACAAATCATGTATCTACCCCCTAACCCCTAAACTCCGTCTTATGAAGTCAAGCATGAAGAAGTGGTTTTGGGTTTCAAACATGGAAATTTCAAAAACCTACCAAAAGCTTCATTTTAGAGCGAGTAAGAAGGATCGATGCTTATCTTTTCATTTTCATGTTTTAAACTTATTTAAATCTTGGTCAGACCTAGGATTTGACCAAGATTCAAATGGGCATAAAATTCAGACAAAAATCTAAAGAATGAAAAACAAAAAAAGCGCATAGCCTTCTTAATTATGTCATATAGTAAACATTCAAGTTGATAAACAAGATGTAGACATATTCAAACCGGAAAAATCGTGTATCTACCCCTAACCCTAATTAAACTGTTTGTCTTATGAAGTCAAGCATGAAGAAAAGTGGTTTTGAGTTTCAAGCATGCATGGAAATTTAGAGAACCTCCCAAAAGCTTCTAAGAAGGATCCATGCTTACACCTTTTCATTTTCAAGTTTTAAACTTGTTTAAAAACCTGGTCAAACTCAGGATTTGACCAAGATTCAAATGGGCATAAAATTCAAAAAATTAGATAAATGAAAGCATAGTCTTCTTATGTCATATAGTAAGCATTCAAGTGGATAAACAAACTTGTTTAAATCATGGGAAACCGAGACCATATATCTACCCCTATCCCTAAACTATGTCTTATGAAGTCTAGCATGAAAAGAAGTGGTTTTGGGTTTCAAACATAAAATTTCAAAAACCTCCCAAAAGCTTCATTTTGGATTGACTAAGGAGGATCCGGGCTTACTTTTTCATTTTCATGTTTTAAACTTGTTTAAATCTAGGTCAAACCTAAGTTTGACCAAGATTCAAATGGACATAAAAATCAACAGTTTACAACACACAAAATATGGAGGAAATTACATCTAAATCCCTAACTTTTACATGGGACCCAGTAAAGCAAGAAATGCGATCGGGTCTTGAATCTTGATACGTCTTCTCTTGACAAAGAAGATCGCTGGGAGTTTGCGTACCTACGGCAGACTTGTGCTCACTGAAGTGTGGGACATGACGCATGCATGGGCAACACACGTAAGTGGATTCAAGGGTAGGGAAGCCAAGAGAAAAAACGAGAATTTGGACAAAAATAACCCAATCTTGCTAGTATGTTGAAAGTTTGTTTTTCCCAATCTTTTCGACTTTGGGTTATTTCTGTCTATTTTGCTGAAAAAACGAGGACAGAGACTGGAAACGGTGATGCATCTAGCTTCAGAGTACGTCAGATTAAGACTTCATGAGCAACACTAGTCTGACGTAAGTACAGTGTATACAGACAAGACAGGGACTAGACATTGCTACCCACGTCCCTCTGCGCCCTTCAAAGAAATCATACTACGTACTAGAATCTCGAAACGTAGGAATTAGTCTGACACGATTTCTGATTGTTTAATTCATAGGATTGCAATTTTCAGAATTCATTGACAATACATTTTTATACAAAAACAAAAAATCCTTCATTGTGTAACCGTATGTTACTACTAGTATTTCTTTTGGTTTTCACACGCAATCAAATGTTATTGGATCCAAATACCATTGTTTCTCAATCCTATATATTTGGAGATGATCATCACTCTCTAATCATACAATTTTCATATTCCCGCACTTTGAAAATCTTGCGAATAATCAAAGCAGCCAAAATGTATGGTGTGTATTGTATATGTTTATGCCATGCTTAGTTTCATCGAATATTGTTTGGTTGCATCGCGGGAAACCGCGTGAATTTAAATTAATTGTTGCATGTTTGTTTGTGGTGTGACCAACTGCTTTTCACAACCCCCCCCCCACCATGTACGCATTGTTTGGGTCGCATGCATGATGTGTACAAAATGTTAAAATAGAAATAATGTAGGAATTGAATATGATTGCATGTTGAATTAATCCTATATGAGAGAAATCACACAAATTTGAATTGCATGTTCTTTGGTTGTAGTGCTACACAAAAACACGTGAATTAGTATGAATTATCATGTATTCAAGAATCCCACAAAATTTCTATGAATTTTCTTCGAACCAAACAAGCCCAACAAGATTCCAAAGGAATATAATACAACGAACAAACAACTTCCGTTGTTGGAATATTTCCTTAGGACATCAATCCAATAGAAACTATATGATCCAGTTTCAGTGACAATCTGGTCGGTGTAGGCTCGAGGAGGCGAATTGTATATATATGTTTGGACCCGGTTGGTTGAGTGATCATGCTCGTGACATCCAGCCTGAAAGGTAAAATTCGGGCAAGGCCAGCGTGACGCCAAAATACTTTTGAAATATTCAAAAGCGCGTAATATTTGTGAAATTTTAATAATAGCTACTACTTATGTGAATTTTTTCGTTCATACGCTTATTGGGGGGTAGGATAACCCTAATGGCCTCCTCAAGATCCCTACCTCTACCAAGGTTTCCCGAGTTCATCCACCTCGATGGGTTCCTTGCCACTTTCGACCATGTTGTGGGCATCATTTCGGGTTCCGTACCACGGCCAGTCCTTTTCAGGAGTCCCGAACCCGATGCCATAATATTTGTTTGAAAAAAATTCAAGACAGCACAATATTTGTTGAAATAAATGAATAAGCATTTTTAAATAGCTAAATAAAAGAAGTATGAATTTTTAAAAAATCTATTTTTCTAAAACATTAATTAGAGCATTGACATGTTGAACCCACTTGTCGATTTTGCTATCAACATGACTAACTAGCTGATTAGATAACCAAGTGGTGAAATTTGCAACATATTAGACCACCACATGGTGGAAACTGCCAAAAAAATGTCCAAGTGGTGGTTTGTGCAACATATAGAGCAGTACAGTACTACGTATATGGTGTGCACTGCCGTGGGCCCGTGGTAATATATCATGATGATGGCAAAGGATCTTTTCTCTGCTGAAACTGTCCAGAGCTGATTTGATGAGACAATACAGCTCCACGGCGTGCAAGGACAGTATACATTACATTAGCTTCTTCTCGGGTCACACGCCTTCACGACAGGTGCAGTAGTGCAGCAGAGACCAGAGAGAGAAGGCACGCCCATAGTACTCGTATTATTGATTTCAATTCAAATTGTTTTTTTGCCTGCTTCTCCGTCTTCTTCATCTCATCTACACCAGCAGCCCCTGCACCACCGCCGCCATGCCTTTTTCGGATCATCTCGAGCCACCTGTTTGATGGTACTAGTAGGAGTTGTGGACTTTTATCCATATCGCTCTACCAGCTGCCGCTCGCACTGTCCTCCCATACCTCATACCCAAACGCCAGTCCACACCCCCACACCCACTTGACCGCATCCTTCCAATGGCGAGATCGATCAATGAGAGTGGCAGTTCTTGGGTGTTTCCTGATGGCCCCCTTGAAAAAATCGCATCCCGATGCGATGTCATCACCGCCGCGAGCCTCGTCGGTTCATGCAAGTTTTATCATGATTCGGCAACACAAAGTGTAGCTCTGCCTGCATCTCAGCCGTTTGGCATGCCCTGTGTTCTTCATACTCACCAAGCTGAGGTACCGCCCGCGCACAATCCCTTCTCCCGCGTCCACAAGTTCAAGCAGCAGGGTGCGCAGAAGGACAAGCAACATGATGCAAAAGATCGCAAGGGTACCTTGTGCCAACTGACGCCGCTGGACAGGATCTCTTCGATGCCGTGATTCCAGATGGTGGTACGGGCATGTGGGCAGGCGCGAATGGAGATTGGATCGCCCTTCTTGGCTTCCCTGGAATTGGGAGCTTGTCAATGTGTACACTGGTCGCCGGATTCCTCTACCACCAATAAGTGAGTTTAAATCCACCCCGGATAAACTTGTGTTCGAGTCTAATGATCAACATCTTCAACTGCTAAAGATAGCTATTTGCCGAGTTCCAACAGCTGCTTCAAATTATACTAGTTTCTCTGTTCTTGCCATCTTCAACGCGGCAATTGCAGTCCTTCACTGTGCTTCTAGCAGATGGACAGTTCTTGACAACCAGTTCTTAGCGTACGGCTACTCCGATGCAATCATCCACAAGGGTATTGTATTTGCTGTAACTCAGACAGACGAAGTTATGCATGGAATCAACTTTCTTGGGGTAATTTTTCTCATCTCATATGATGTGTTTTCTCTATTACCTGCTAGTTTCAGATTTAGCTTTAGCCTTTTTCTTTTTGTTGTGCAGTTTTCGTGTCATGCCTGTACCTTTCCCCCTCTATATTCAATCAAAATCAGCAGTGATATGCCTTTGAGTCAAAATAAAGTACTCCCTCCGATCCAAATCAAATTGACTCAGCTTTGTCTAGCCAGTGCATCTAGCTAGACAAATTAATTAATTTGTGCATATCTAGCTAGACACATCCAGTTGAGTCAATTAATTTGGATCGGATGCAGTATTTTAGCTACATCATTATTCATGTATGTAATGAACTAATCAAGTTTTGCTGAACTGACTTCAAGTTGTGCTTTCCTTTGCAAGGTCCTTTGTTGATCAGCACGGCACCTATTCCTCCAGAACTTGATGAACAAGGTCGGTACAATCTTGGCTCCTGGTGGTTAGCACGATCTCCTGATGGTTCTAGACTTTTTCTGGTCCATACCTGGGGCGTTACTGATGGGCGGGATTATACTGGACTGGTTCGGATTTTACCTGCTGCTGCTACCTCTGAGGGTCGTCATGGTCGCACTATTCGCGGGTATGGTAAGGGTTTACTTGGCTACGAGGTGTACAGCATGGACACCAGTCAGTTGATGCCACCGAGGCCATGGAGGAGGATTATTTCCCTTGGATCATATTCTCTCTTCCTTGGAGGGAACTATCCGATTATCATTCCAGTAGAAGGGGCAGAACATGACCGTCCAAATATGGCGAGAAGCAACTCTGTTTACACATCACACCATGCAGTAGGCCTTGCATATCCTCCTTCTCCAGAAATTTGCCGCTTCAGTTTGAATTATGAAGACTGTACTGTTGGTTTCCAAACCAACATTAGATGGACATGGCGGCGGGTTCCGTTGTGGCTCATCCCAAGCTTCGCCAACGCCCGGCAAGGAACCTGCCTTCGCGTCACAAGTCCAGAAAGAAGGGCTGATGTACTTTATGTAATACTCGTGTTGTAATGCAAGATTTGTATCTGTTGAACTATTTCATTTGCATGTTTATCTCTACCTAGGCTACTCCTTTTCCGTAGTTGTGTTGTACTATCTGTTGAACTATTTTCTTTGCCTGTTATCTCTACCTAGGCTACTCCTCCGTAGTTGTTAAATTGATGTAATGCTCCTACAATGCAGGCTACACTAGGCGTGTGGCATGTAATGTTATCAAACACCTTTTGTACTCGTTCTAGTAAGCATTTCACACTATAGCTCACATAATTAAAGTACTCCTACAACGTATTAGTTGAAAGATATCTCTCATAAGTAAGTACCCCTCTTTGAGCTTATGCGAAACATAAATGACTATTTTAGAAATATATACTCTCGACACAAGATTATATTAAAAACAATGGTACATAGTTCTATTAGAAAAAGAAAGTGTGAATAGTAGAATGATGGAGAAGTGTTTTTTGAGGTCTATGCATAGCTAGTGTTCATGGTGCAAAAGCACTTAGACTAGTCACAATGGGAAGTATCGTAGACTGATACTAGTCTATGATACAACACCTTCAATGCATAGTATCATGAATTAGTATCATGCAATGTTGAGAAAAACCAATTATTCATTTCTTTCCAAATAGACTAGCTTTGCGAGGATGACAAAACATTTCTTTATTGCCCTCTCGTATGAATCACCTCCATACATCACCTCTCATACCGATTGAAAGCCATGCCAAATCGTTGGTTCAAGACCATGAATACCAAGCCAATTTTGTTAGCTAGTTGGACCACCCTCGGATTGAGAACCAACGGTTGAAAGAAAGGTGGGCGCCAACTCATATTTTTTCTCGAGAGTCCGACACTTGATGTTGATTGCAAAGTTCACAAAGGCCAAAATTTTGACATCCTCTTTGTGCAAGTCTTGCAACCATCCAAACTCGGTTTTTGAAGTACCAACCAAGAAAAAAAAAGCTTGCACTTTGGAGGACCCCATGGACCATGAAAATTTTGAAAAACTTCCAGTAAATCATGCATATTTTGATTTATATTTTGGTGAAGTTTCATTCAATTTGAATCATAGGTTTGTGAGCAAATATATATTTAGTTTAAACTAGTGCTCTCGAGTATGTAAGAATCTATTTAATCACAAGCTAGTCAGAATGGGATGAAATATTCATAGATTTTAAAACAAGGAATCTACATATTTTGGATTTTTTTTTCAATTTTTAAGATAGTTTTCTTTTTAGCTTGAAATAAGAGATAGTTTTGGAACGTTGGATCTCAAATGGATGGTAGATGGTGAGACACAGTCACAATGTATCTTGGAAGCATCAAGTCACTGAAGCTCTGTTCGGTTTCCAAACCAAGCTAGGAAAGGCATTGAAAATGAAGTTCTGCTCTAAAACATTTCTCATTCCATTTTGGTGCTCGCGCGGTTGCATGTTGCCCACGTGTTAAGGTACGTGTCTCTGGCATGTAGAGAACTACGATTATTGGCCGAAAAATATACTTGAAATAGAGCCCATATAAAAAAAGCCCTCTACGAGTCAACTTTGATGTGACGAAGTTGTCTTGCATAAACGTTGTCGCAAATTTATAGATGGGTGGCGTGCTAGTCTCCCAACAGTCAAATCGACGCCCAGTCGCAGCAGCAACCTAGAGTACTACCTAGTTTTTGCCCCTTGCATGTCTATCATCTTCTTCTTCACCCCGTTACAAAAAAATAAAAAATCTTCTTCTTCACCCTCCCGAATCACGCGTGCAGCCTTGAGATCTCGATCCCATACCTTTAGCATCACTAGTACTACTCGCGTATGCCTTTCTCTCCTTACCACAGGGCGGCCGCGCGCACATCGTTCCTTCCATGGCGCTACGCCCTCTCCTCAAGAAAACCCCAGCAACGATTGCTCAACCATCCACCTAAATCCATCTTCACGTGATGGATTATTCTAGGCTTTGCCGAGGCGGGGACGACCACTTGGAGGCTCTCACCGGTGACAACATCGACCTCATCGCTGCGCATCTGGACGTTACCTACACCATCCGACTTGCTGTTTCAGGGAGCTCTACGACATGATCAACAAGGATGAAGGTAAGATGCACCATGGGAAGAAGCATGCCAGTATGTATGTACTACTTGAAACTAAAACATAGTTCAACGAGGCCTAAACTTCAGGCTAGATTAGATACCCGTTAGTGCCACGACACCGGCAACTCTTCTAATCAGATTGATTAATAGCAGCCAAGTGAGAAAATGGCTTGGGCAACTTAAATAACCGCCGCCGATCATCATGGGTGGTGCCTCGTGAACGTCTACACCGAGCGACATATCCCCTTCCATACCTACCTGATTCGAAGATTCATCATAGTATTGTTTCATATCGACATGCATACTCTTTTAACTGGGGTCCAGCAATTGATTTGTTGAAGATTGTAATCTTCTAAGTGCCCACAAAAGGTGGGAAGTCTGTGAGATTACAAGCTCATCGCCTGTTAAACAAAGCATTTTCTACATGAAGGGGTGGCAGGCGGAGAATCTTTAGGCCTTACTGATTGTCAGGTCTTTGTGTTCCATTGAACTCGTGTACGTTTTGCGGTGGGCCAGGCGACGGCTCCACGTACTTGGGACACGCAAATGGTATTTTTTCAGTCCTTATGTTGCATTGCATGATACCTTGCCTTACCAATGAAGTTATTCATGAACTACCTTGTTTATATTTTACCTTTCTTATATGACTTAATGATCACACCCCCTTTTGCTGAATATGAATGAATCGTTGCTTGCAATGAATTAGTAGTACTAATTAGTCACCAACAAACATAGTATGCTCAGTATGTGATTGCATTCCTGAATTAGTAAACTGCAGAATATGGGTGTTACCAGTATCTCAAAAGATAACGTGGCACTATGAAGGCACCCTTTTTGATAACCTTTTACACCCATTGTTTCATATATATAACTAATTGATTTTGCCTCCAAAACGAGAGACCCCCGCCATCTGCATGAGAGAGATGCATAAGGACTTTCATAAGTATATGACTTAACGATCACATCCTTTATATGAATAAGAATGAACCATTGCTTGCAATGAATTAGTACTAGTCAGTCATCAGCAAACATAGTATACTCTGTATGTGAATGCATTCCTGAATTAGTAACTCTATGCAACTGCAGAATATGGATGTAATTAACAAGTATCTCAAATGTTAACGTAGAAACAGAAAAATAGAAGAAACTCGTTTGTAATTACATGCGTAGCTTATATTTTCTAGAGATCGGGAAAAAAGCCTTGATTGGATGTACCTACATGCAGATCAAACAGGTTCTTTGTTTATATCGGTGAACAATCTGCATAATGGTATAATTAATTTTGTTTTTGATACATTTTTCTCCCATTTTCTTGAATAGATTTCAGTTTCCCACAATTATCTTTCATTAGTGATTGTGACGTCCTCTCATTCAAAATAACTCAGGTTATCTTTTTCCTAATTCAATGATATTTAAGTTTGAGTAAGTTTACGATTAATATCTACAACCTCATATATATATAAGATTTAGCACCTACAGGCCTAACAAAGTTAGCTGCCTCTAGTCCCCTGTATAGTTCTTTCTTTTTGCTTTCTCAGTTTTTCGTAGCCTTGCTACAACCATGTATGCTCTAATATATAATGATGCACGACTAGGCATGTGTTCGAGAAAAGAAAATCTAAATATCTTTTGTAATATATGAACCTATATTGATGTTTTAGATGTTGGTAGTATAATTTTCGATAAACTTGAACAGACTTAATCAGTTTAACTTAGCACAACCATATAGCGTACCTTTTTTAGAACGCGAAAATGAGATAAACAAATACCATGTGTACCCTTTACTATCAATAGTAGAGAAGAGATTATGAACCTTCAACTCTAAAATGCAAATTCTTCTACTGAATGGATAGCTGCATCTAATACCTATTTTGCAAATGTTACCAGACTTGGGGTTAGCTACAAAGAGCATTTCTTTCTTGTCAAGCTTCATGCACTACCAACACAACCAAAAGTCTGATCGCAAGGGCGGCAATCCACTTATACAATTCAACACCCCCCGTCACGTGTGATGGGAGACAAGTCAACATGTGGAAAGACTCGGAGGTATAGCTCAAGAGGCATATACGTGGACTCCGAGGAGGGCAACGGAGGGCAGCAGCAATTTTTAGGATAAATTACGAAAGCCAGGTCTCGAACCATGTTAAGCTTCATGGACTAGCCAACGCAACCAAAAGTCCGAACTGATGGAAAGGTCTAGGCAATCCACTTATACAATTAAACATTTCTTACCCTTCGGGTGGTCACGGGGAAGCTCTCTAATAGATCACTTAAGACAAAGGGAATTAACTACAACAGGACTTAAACTTAAGATGATATATATTTGTCAAAATTTGGATGTATCTATATGCTTTCCTTTGTCTAGATACATCGAATTTGGACAAATCTCAGTTACTAAATTAGGACAGAGGTAGTATATAAGCATGTATACACTAACTAGTGTCTAGTTTTGTGAAAGTTGGAGCTAGTTTAAACAGGATGGATGCAGTATAACTGATATATTGGACACTCGATTTGAACACATGAATGACCAATGTCCTTAGCTTACATAGTCGTATTTATACTGTGGGCATGAACGATGAACAATGCTACTGTTTGAATATGGTTTCCAGTAACACCCTATTCGTCTCCATTTCTAATATTGCGAGCTTTGATGCTCAGTTTGTAATCCACATATAGGTGGTGAGATGATCGGCGATCGCGTGGTTCTCGCTCCATCTGCGTGCTTAGCGATTGATGATCATCCTTACAAATTAATAAGATTAGGATTACCCGATCTTTGAAGTGCCTACGACATTCCCTATCTTTGCTAATGGGCTTCGGCTACGGCGGTATCTCCGGATTACCACCTACGTCTTTGAAATTTGGATCCCTTATCTGCGTGCGAGGGGACTTTCTTTGGAGGGCGGTTAGCCTCGGCGACCACTCTCATTCCTAGGACTCAATTACCCAATCATTGCCAACCTGAAGAAGCGTGAATCCAAAGCTTCTGATGGCACATTGGTTCCATTCATGAGGAAAAACTGCGTCACAGCATACCGGAATATTCGTTATAATCAATACCCTAAAATTTTGCGCTGCAGCCTCCAGCCAGATGAGGTGAGGCTGTGGGAGTTATCAGCCTTCCCAAGGATGGTTGGGATAGTGTCCGACAAGTGGCTATGTGGTTTAAGCCTGCTTTAAACATTGCCCGTTCGGTGTTACCTTTAAAAAAACAGTGACACTTTTTTATTATGCTTGTTGAGAAGTAGTACACTGTTTTTAGTATGTACTAGTTTGAATCAGTTTATTTGAACACTGCCCTACTTTTGTATTTCGTGTTGCCTTCATATTATAACCCATGCATGGCTGTTTTAGGATTGACTTTATTTAAGCACTATAATTACAATGTGTGTACGTCCTTTATAATATAGCCACCTCTTGTTGATCATAGTCGTGAGAGGACCATTCCTATTTTTTCGCCGCTAAAGGGTAAAGTACATCCCTGGGGGCATCGATTCTTGCTGCAGGCCACTAAACATGCATCAACTATGAGCAAAGAAGTTGATGTGCGACCTAGGTGACTGTGCGGACCCCACATGTTAACAAAAAAAACATGTCAATACGGAACTGGTATATACGACAACTCCTATATGATATGCGTATGTACGATTGAGCATCTGGAGGTGGCTGTCACCTGCTTCCTCACACGAAGGGTTGGATCTTGTGTTTCGTACACGGATCGGAAAAGTGTCGTGTGCATAGCAAGGTTCATGTCAATAAGGTTGAGTTTGGCATCTAAGTCTAGGCAACAACTTTTGGGTTCCAGCGGCCATCTACAAGGTATTTGCTATAGGCCTACTTACTCACAGGCCATCGAAGCCCAATAACTACAAATGGGCCTTCTGCTCATGCAATGTTGGCCCTTTTCTAAAAACACAGATCCTATGATTGGCAAAAACAAAAACACGGAGATTCTACATAAGTTGTTTGTATTTATTTTGAATTATTAGGTTGCAATTTTTGAGCTTGCTCATGGCCAATATGAAAATCCTTGATCGCTCCATACCCACATAGATCACGGTATTTTCAAAAATTCATAAAGTGGATTTGAAATTTAAAACATATCCTAATAATTCCATGATTTATTCATTAACTTGCAAGATCTTGGAGCGAAAGAGCTTGTATTAGTCTGCGAAAATAATACTGATAAACCTGTCGTTAACAAGAAATGAAGGTTTATCGTTCAGAGAGGATGCCATGTGGGACCCAGACAGTAGCGTCCTCAACGTTTCAAAGAAAAAGGCAAGTAGCCCGAAAATAGGGGTAAAAATAAATCCTACAAAGGAAACATTTATAGTTCATAGAGGTGACATGTGGGACCGATCTGCAAGCTGCATCCTCATCATTTCGAGTGAATGGGGATCGGAAGAAAAGGCAAATAGCGAGAAATTAGGGGTCAAAAATAAATCCAAAAAGAAACTTTTATTCTTCATAGAGGATGACATGTGGGACAGACCTTCAACAACGTCCTCATCGTTTCAAAGGCGAGAGGATCAAAGAAAAAAAAGGCAAATAGCCAGTAGGGGAAAAAATCCAACAAAGGAAAGGTTTGTTGTCCATAGAGGCTGACATGGGACCAATGAGCCAGCGGCGACCTCAATTTCAAAGGCGGCATATGATTGAAAAGGAAAAGGCAAGTTAGCAAAAATCAGGGGGTAAAAAAAAATCACAAGAAAAAGAAACTTTATTGTACATAGAGGATGACATACGGGTCCCATTTGCAGCAGCGTACTCACCGTTTGAGAGGCGGCATGAGATCAAAAGAAAAAAGGCAAGTGACCAAATATCGGGAGCAAAAAATAATCCAAGAAAAATTGTTTATAGAGGATGACATATGGGTCCCACTTATACGAGCTCTTTCGCTCAAAGATCTTGCAAGTTGATTGTACATAGAGGATGACATACGGGGCCCAAGGCGGCAGGGGAACAACGTTCCAAGGCGGCGAGGATCAAAGAAAAGGAAATAGCCAAAATAAAGAGGGTGAAAAAAAATCCAAGAAAATAAACTTTTAGTATAGAGGATGACATGTGGGTCCCATGAGCAAGCAGCTTCCTCAAACGTTGCATGAGATCGAAAGAAAAAGGCAAGTGACCAAAAATAAAGGGTAATAAAATCCGAAAGAACCGATTACATAGAGGATGACATGCGGGTCCTTTGAGCAGCTTACTCAACGTTCCAAGGCGGCAAGGGATCAAAAGAAGAAGGAAATAGCCAAAAATCAGGGGGTGAAAAAAATCCGAGAAAAGAAACTTTTGTAGTACATGAGGATGACATACGGGTCCTTAGGCCCAGCAGGTTCCTCAGCAGCCTCAAGAAATGACATGAGATCGAAAGAAAAGGCAAGTGACGAAATATCCAGAGGGTGAAAAATAATCCAAGAAAAGAAACTTTTATTGTACATAAAAGATGACATGCGTGTCCCAACGTTCAAATGCGGCAGAGATCAAAAGAAAAAGAAAGTAGCAGCAGAGAATTAGGAGGTAAAAAAACTCCAAGAAAGAAAATTGATTGTACATAGAGGATGACATACGGGTCCACGGGTTAGCGACCTCACGCGTTTCCAAGGCGCGGGGATCAAGAAAAATAGCCAAAAATCAGTGAAAAAAAAGCCCCTAGAAAATAAACTTTTGTAGTACATAGAGGATGACATGCGGTCCCATGAGGCAGCAGGGTTCTCAACGTTTGAAACGTGGCATGAGATCGAAAGAAAAAGGCAAGTGACCAAATATAGGGGCAAAAATAATCCCAGAAAACTTGTTATGAGATATATGAGTTCCCATTGTGTGATGGTCCCAACGTTTCAAATATGACGAGATCAAAAGAAAATGAAAGTAGCAGAAATTAGGGGTCAAAAAAAAACTCCAAGAAAGGAAAGCTTTATAGATTCATAAAGGTGACATATGGGACACAGACGTGACTTATAAACGTTTCAAAGGCGGGGGATCAAAGAAAAATAGCCAAATCGGAGGTGAAAAAAAAATCCAAGAAATCAAACTTTTATTGTACATAGAGGATAACATGCGGGTCCCTTGAACTAGATTCCTCAACGTTTCAAACGTAGCATGAGATCGAAAGAAAAGGCAAGTGACCAAATATCGGGGGCCAAAAAATCAAGAAAAAGAAACTTTATTGTACATAGAGGATGACATACGGGTCCCGCTGCGTGACGGTCTCCAGCGTTTCAAGCGGCCTGGGGACCAACGAGAAAATGATAACCGAGAGAAATCGAGGGTGAAAAAATCCAAGAAAGAAAGATTTCAATTGGGTGCATACGGACATCTGAGCCTTGAACTATCATACAGGCCTTTTGGCTAAACACAATTTCAAGCCCACTCAGTGAAGTTCGGATTTTTCTCAAAAAAAAAACGGGAAAGTCCTATGCTCTAAAACAAAAAACAAGGAGATTCAAGGATATCAAGATTTATAAAGAAATAAAAGTTTATAGTTATCAGTTTGCAATAACTCAGGCAAATACACTGTTTATTATACATAAAATAATCAAGATATCACATGTTTCTTGTACGGGAGGCTGACATCGGGGACCCATGAGCCAGCAGCTTCCCCAACGTTTCCAAGGCGGCAGGGGATCAAAAGAAACCAAAAATCTATTGGTAAAAAATCCAAGAAAAGAAAACATTTATCGTTCGGAGGATGACATGGGACGATGAGGCAAAGGCATCCTCAAACGTTTAAGCCAGCGGGGGATCAAAGAAAAAAAAAGGGAAATTAATAAGGGGTTCAAAATAAATCCATGAAAGGAAAGTTTTATTGTTCATAGGGGATGACATGTGGGACGAGCCTGCCAACGAGCGTCTCATCGTTTCAAAGAAATGAGAGATCAAAAGAAAAAGGCAAATAGCCGGGAAATTAGGGGTAAGAAATAACTCCAGAAAGGGAAACTTTTGTTGTTTCATAGAGGTTGACATCGGGACCCTTGAGCAGCAACACTTAACGTTCAAAGTGACATAAGGATCGAAGAAAGAAAGGCAAGTGACAAAATATCAGAAGCCAAAGATAATCAAGAAAAGAAACTTTATTTACATAGAGGATGACATGCGGGTCCATTTTGCGACGACGGTCCCAACGTTTCAAATGCGGCTTGAGATCAAAAGAGAAAGAAAGTAGCCAGAAATTAGGGGGTCAAAATCCAAGAAAATAAAGTTGATGGACATAGAGGATGACATGCGGGTCCCATGAGCTAGCAGACTCACTCAACGTTTCCAAGGCGGCGGGGGATCAAAGAAAAAAAAAGGAGAAATCAGGGGGTGAAAAAAAAACAAAGAAAATGAACTTTTATAGTACATAGAGGATGACATACGGGTCCCATGAGCTAGCAGCTTCCTCAACGTTTCAAGCGTGGCATGAGATCGAAAGAAAAAGGCAAGTGATAAAATATCAGGAGCATAATTCAAGAGAAGAAACTTGATTGTACATAGAGGATGACATGCGGGTCCCAATTGGCAGCAGCGGTATCACAGTTTGAGAGGCTGCACGGGATCGAAAGAAAAAGGCAAGTGACCAAATATCAGGACAAAAAAAATCCAAGAAAAGAAATTTTATTGTACGTAGAGGATGACATACGGGTCCCATTTTGCAGCGGCGGTCTCCGCGTTCCAGTGACACGAGAACCAAAGAAAAATGAAGTGGCAATCAGGGGGTGAAAAAATCCAGAAGAAAGATTTCAATTGGTGCATGTACGGACATGTTGAGCCTACGAACTATCCTGCTCGGCCTTTTGTCTCGTACAATTTCAGCCCACTCGAAAACATGAAAGTCTTTTTTTTGGATAAAAAACATGAAAGTTCTATGTTTCGCAAAAAAAAACAAGGAGATTCAACATATAATTTTGTTTATGTAAAAATAAAGATTTAATTATCAGTTTGAAATAGCTCAGAGCGCAATACATTATTATTGTCTGCAGGAAATAATCAAGATATCATATGTTTCTTGTAAGGAGGCGACATCGGGGACCCATGGAGCCAGCGTCGTCCAGCGTTTTAAAGGCGGCGAGGATGGAAGAAAAAAATAAACCATAAATCTGTTGGTAAAATCCAAGAAAAGAAACATTTTCGTGCAGAGAGGATGACATGTGGAACCCACGCATCCTCGGCGTTTATTGTTCATGAGAGGTTGACATGTGGGACATATTGAGCGGCCGCAGCGGTATCACTGTTTGAGAGGCAGCAAGTGATCGAAAGAAAAAATAAGCCAAAAATCGTTTGGTCAACCAAAATCCAGAAAATAAACATTTACCGTTACGAGAGGATGACATGCGGGACCCATGAGCGAGCAGCGTCCTCAACGTTAGGCGGCCGGAAATATCCGGGAAATTAATTAGGGGTTCAAAATAATCCATCAAAGGAAACTTTTATTGTTCATAGAGGATGACATGTAGGACCGACCTGCCAACATCGTCCTCATCGTTTCAAAGGGAGGGGGATCAACAGAAAAAGGCAAATAGCCAGTGAGGGTAAAAAATAACTCCAAGAAAACTTTTATTGTTCGTGAGGATGACATGCAGGACCATGGGCATTTGACTTACTCAACGTTCAAAAGCTGACATGAGATCGAAAGAAAAAGTGAAGTGACCAAATATGGAGCCAAAGATAATCAAGAAAAAAACTTTATTGTACGTAAGGGGATGACATACGGGTCCCATTTAGCAGGCAACGGTCTCAACGTTTCAAATGCGGCTTGAGATCAAAGAAAAGAAAGTTGATTGTACATGAGGATGACATGCGGGTCCCATGGTCGAGCATCTTACCCAACGTTTCCAAGGCGGCGGGGGAGACGAAAAGAAAAAGGAAATAGCCAAAAATCAGAGGGTGAAAAAAAATAAAGAAAATAAACTTTTATAGCACATAGAGGATGACATGCGGGTCCCATGAGCCAGCAGGTTCCTCAACGTTTCAAAGGCGGCAGGAGATCGAAAGAAAAAGGCAAGTGACCAAATATGAGGAGCCAAAAATAATTCAAGAAAGAAAGTTTTATAGTACATAGAGGATGACATGCGGGTCCCATTTAGCGGCGACGGTATCAGATTTGAGGCGAGGGGGATCAAAGAAAAAGAAATTGCCAAAAATCGGAGAGGGTGAAAAAAAACCAAAGAAAAATGAACTTTTATAGTACATAGAGGATGACATACGGGTCCATGAGCCTGCGGGTTCCTCCAACGTTTCCAACGTGGCATGAGATCGAAAAAGGCAAGTGAAAAATATGAGGAGCCAAAAATAATTCAAGAAAAGAAAGTTTTTATAGTACACTGGGGATGACATCTTGAGTCCCATTTACTTGTGTCCCAGTATCAGATTTGAGAGCGAGAGGATCGAAAGAAAAGGCTAGTGAAAAAATATGAGGAGCCAAAATAATCCAGAAAAAGAAAGTTTTATAGTACATAGAGGATGACATGGGTCCCATGCAGCAGCGGTATCACCGTTGAGAGGCGGCAGGGGACGAAAGAGAAAGGTAAGTGACCAAATATGAGGTGCCAAAAATAATTCAAGAAGAAAGTTTTATAGTACACTGGGGATGACATACGGGTCCCGGTTAGCATCAGCCAATTATCACCGTTTGAGAGGCGAGGATCGAAAGAAAAAGGTAAGTAACCAAATGAGGTGCCAAAAAAAACTCCAAGAAAAGAAAGTTGATTGCACATAGAGGATGACATCCGGGTCCCATTTAGCAGCAGCGGTCTCAACGTTTCCAAGGCGGCAAGGGATCAAAAGAAAAAGGAAGTAGCCAGAAATCAGGGGGTCAAAAAAATCCAAGAATAGAAGAATTTTGGTTCATAGAGGATGACATGCGGGACCCATGATCCTGCATGGTAAACGGCTCGATCGGAGAACGTTGAACGAGATGGCGCGATCGGAAAGAAAAACAATGCCAGGAGGGCTGCCATATGGGCCCTACATCCCTCGGCGGTACGGATTTGCGTTGACTCGGCCGGCCAGCCCGAGATTTCGAGATGCACCACGTCCGGGCCACCATACGCGGCGTTTTGGCCGCTCGTCGGGCTGGGTGGCCTCAAAAACGAGAAAAAAAAAGTTTTGACATGCACCACGGAGGGACCCAAAATCATCGCCCATGGTACACCAGCAACCACGGCGCGACTTCAACTTCGTCGGCCATGGCAACTTTTCTTGTAGTGTATAAGGTGTATAGTTTTTGGCATTGAAATTAAGAAACACACGTGGAGAGAAAAATACATAAGGTTTTTGCAGGATCGATCCTAGACAATTGGCATAATAAAAGAGTTTTCAAAAGATAAGGAAACACAACCAACTCCCCAAAAAATATCCACATAGATTGTCCAACGCAATATACCTTATATTTTGAAATAAATTCTCAAAAAATATAAACATTATATCTAGGAATGGGGGAGTACTACACAAGCTTTGTTAAGACAAGAAAATCTTAATGAAGATTTTATAAGTAGGGATAACTAGTCAATCAAGATATAATCTAATTCATCTTGTTAACTCTTAGCTTGCCAAGGAACACAATGAGCATATCATTATTAACATATAATAGTGAAGGATCATGTCAAAATAAGCATAGCAATAGAGTGTTTTTCATTGGAATACCGATATCATTAAATCAAGACTTATCAAATAGTTTTTTCATTCTTTGTCTTTCTAGAATTTCAATTCTTTAGTAACGGGAGTACGGGACGATGCGAAAGTTTAGTGAGTTTAATCAGACTCTACATGCTAGGAAGGATATTCGTGGGCATTACCAAGGGTGTACCTTATGTGATATATTGATATCGCAAGTAGCCAGAGGAGTATTCCAACTTTTGCTTAAGTACAGCACAAACCCACGAGGATGCCAAATTTTACCCATTATAGCATTGCAGCTACATATGTTTAATCAACTCATAGCCAAAATTCAGAACTTGGCTCCATGAAAGATCGTTTATAGGCTAGCGGAGTTGTTAGCATCCCATGGAGTGTTACAATGTTGTAGACATGCATAAAGCTATATCATACTTGAATTAACATGTCAAACTTCAGCATGCATCTCAATTACCGCTAAGCATTTATTCCTTCAAACAAATCATTCAAAGAGTGTTATCAAGTCTATTATTAAACCTATGGAGTTGATTAATCTATGGCTAAACTCTAAACACAATTAAACATCACCAAGCCTTTCATTTAGAGACTTTCAATTGTTCTATTTATTTAACAAAATCATTTCATTGTCAAGGCTCTGTTAACTACAAGAACTAGAGTAAAAGCTTACTTAATTAATTACAAAAAATATAAAAGCTTTACTCTAACTATCATGACTTACTCCCACTAGTATAGCTCAACAATTACAACTAACTAGCACGGAATTTCATAATTCAAAAGTGGGAGTTGCAAGAAATACCTTTCACTTGCAAATTCAGATTCCTCTTCCATATGAACTTGTTCCTTCAAAACTCAGATTAGACCACTCTCTTTGAAAATATTAAAGCATAGAAAATGAAGAAGTCCTTCCTCCATAGAAAATAGGATGTTAGTCAAAGGAGTGTGGTAAGACACATATCTCCATCAATATGAGTAAAATATCTACCTTGGTGTTTGTTGACCATGTCACAAGAACTAAGAGTTGAGAAACTGACATTGCAGAACAAGACACAAGGGATTGGTGAGGGCGGTGGTGACTCCTCCACGAAGTAGTGGGACCTCTCTTTTGGAGAGATTGATTTAAGTAGAATAATAGGATGGCGCCCAATTTTGGCATCATGTTGAAATCTGAATGTGTACTTGTAAGGACTATCTTTTCCTCTTCATTGAGTGATGTCTCCCAACTTCTATTCTTGTAGACGAGTGTTGGGCCTCAAGTGCGAGGTTTGTGAAACGTGTAGTTCCCTTAAGTGGATCAAAAGTTTATTGTAACATCCCACCCTTGTTTAATGAAATAAATGAGTGGTCATGAGCATTGGATGCATATAGTTTGCATTTGGGCAAAATTTTGCATCAAACCCTGATGTGCAATTTCCCTCTATTTCTTTCTCCTTCAAATCTTGCAAGTTTTTCAAAATTAAGCAACATGACTTGTTGTTATTCAATAAGTCATGTGTGTCCTAGTATTCCCTGGAAATTTGAGTTGTCAAATTCCATTTAAAAAAAGTTTTGGTTTGGAATTTTGAAAAGAGAAAGAAAACCAGAAAAAGAAAAGGGAGAAAACCCTCTCTTCCCTGGGCTCAGCCCACCTCTCTTTCTCTCTTTGCCCATCATCACCAGCCCAACACGGCCCAAGCAACCTGTTGCTCACCCCGCGAGAGGATTTTATAATTTCGCTTCTTCCCAGCAGGTCAGCTGCTGGCGGCGGCGCGGCACCGATGGGCCGGCGGCCAAGATCGTCTCCGCCACCCCAGAAGCGGCCATAAGCCAGCCCCGCTGGCCGCCGGCCGTGAACCCTAGCCTTTTCCCCTCTTCCCTCGCGCTCTCCAGGCGGGGAAACCCCAACCCTAAACCTCACAGAGCAGCCGCCCCATCGATTTCGGCTTCCCCCCAAGCTCGGCGAGTCCATAGTTGGGAGCCGCATGTCCTCCTCGTCGTCTCTGTCGTCGCGCGCGTCTGGGAGACGGAATTGGAGAATCGGTCTTCCGCGTCGCCGAGGCGTCGACTCCGTCAAGCTCGTCGGCGTTCCTGGTCTCGACCTCGCCGCCAAGATTCCGTCACTCGTGGTGAGCTTCGGTCCTCGTGGTGCTCTCCAGTCGCCCCTCTCACTCTCTAGCACATGATACGTCTCAACGTATCTATAATTTACGATGTTCCATGCGGATTTTACACATGACAATGCCTACATGTTTGCTCCTTTATAATTTTTATGCATTTAGGAACTAACCTAACAAGATATCGGGTAGTTCATTTTATTTTTGGTTTCCCGGAAAAGGCTGTTGGAGCAATATTCTCGAGAATTCGACGAAACAAAGACCAAATATCTTATTTTCCAGGAAGGTTCAGGATCAGGAGGAGGTCGGAGGCGGCGGCGGGGGCCCACACCTGTGGCGCGGGTGGCCCCACAGCGCCTTCGACCTATGGGGAGGAGCCAGTGGCCCCTAAGACTCAGCCTCTTCGCCTATGAAGTCCCTGGGTGACCCCTACGAAACCTGGAAATGCAGATTTGGCAAAGAAACTCGAGAAAGACTCCGGGGCGCAGCGCTCGACTCCATTTCGAGGACAGAATCTCTGTTAAACCCCCCAGCCGGGACGAGAGAGTGCCCGGAAGCCATCTCCATCGACGCCATCGCCTCCAGCATGCTCCGTGGGTAGTTCCCCCATGGACTACGGGTTCAAGCCGTAGCTAGTTGGTACTCTCTCTCCCATGTGCTTCAATACAATGATCATGAGCTGCCTTACATGATTAAGATCCATCTAATGTAATCGGTGTTGTGTTTGTTGGGATCCAAATGGATTGTTACATTGTGATTAGTCTATCTATATAAGTTTGTGAAGTTATTGTTCCTCTTCAATCTTGTTGTGTTTAATGCTTGTCACTAGTGCCCGAGTGGCTTAGAGTTGAGCTCTATAATTATTGCTTAGATTGTATCTACAAGTTGTTTGCACATGTCTGTATAGGAATCGAGGCCCGGAGTGACGGCAACTCACAGGAATCCAAGGCCCAGGTGACGGCAAGCTGGGATAAGCTGGAGGAAGGCGTGGGTATGAGGATCACATGTTTTTACCAAGTGTTAATGCTTTGCTCACGATTATACAGTAAAGGAGTACCTTAATTGTGATGGGTTATGAGGCCAGTACATATAAGTACAGTAGGACAAAAGATGTTATGCAAGTTTCTCATTGAGCACGTACGACTATATATGGAAAGCATGCCTACATAATTAATAGACTTGATGTTTTGTCTTAATGCTATTTCAATCATATGTTTAATAATCTTGATGTTCTGTCTTAATGCTATTTCAATCCTATCAATTGCCCAACTATAATTTGTTCACCCAACACTTGTTACTTGAGAGTTACTGATACGTCCAAAACGTATCTACTTTCCCGAACACTTTTGCTATTGTTTTGCCTCTAATTTGTGTATTTTGGATACAACTAACACGGACTAACGCTGTTTTCAGCAGACTCACAGTGTCTCGTTTTTGTGCGAGAAATCCAACTTTCGGGAGAATCCGGAATTTATGTCGAATGTCTTATTTTCCCGAGGAAAGATTCACCGGAGCCCGGAAGGGCAGAAGCCGGTGGAGCCCGGGCCCCCACACAGGGCCGGCGCGGCCCCGGGAGGGGGGCGCGCCGCCCTGTTGGTGGCCGCCTCGGCACAACCTGCGCGCCCCTCTGCAGACTGCGGGGTTCCGATCTAAAACGTGAGGCAGGAAGTGGAAGTCGCGAGAAACCATCCAGTACGCCGCCACCATCGAACTCCGTCTCGGGAACAGAAACTCCGTTCTGGCACCTCGTCGGGACGGGGAATTGAAGGAGATCATCGCCATCACACCACCAACGCCTCTCCATCGACCGGCCATGTTTCCCCCATCCATGTGCGAGTAATTCCCATTGTAGGCTGAAGGGGATGGTAGGATTGGATGAGATTGGTCATGTAATAGCATAAGATTGTTGGGGCATAGTGCCTAGTATCCGTAGATGTTACTTTTTATGATATTGTTGCAACTTGTTATGCTTAATGCTTGTCACTAGGGCCCGAGTTCCATGATTTCAGATCCGAACATGTTATTGTTTCATGATGATATGCATTGTTTATGATCTTACCGCAAGTTGTATACACGTATTGTTGTCCGGAACCCGAGGCCCAAAGTGACAGAAATTGGGACAGCCGAAGGGGAAGGCGGTGATATGAGGATCACATGTGTTCACGGAGTGTTAATGCTTGGCTCCGGTGCTCTATTAAAGGGAGTACCTTAATTTCCAGTAGATTCCCTGGAGCGGCTGCCACCGGCTGGTGGGACAAAAGATGTTGTGCAAGTTTCTCATTGCCGAGCACGTACGACTAAATATGGAACACATGCTATTGATTGATTAGTACTTGGATACGGTTTTATTATTATTGCAAATGCCCTACTTTGATTGTTACATGGTTTCTCTCATCCATGCAACGCCGGTTAAATCCGTCCCTGTGCCTACGATGTTTTAATCCTGTTGTTTACTATAATCCCTACTGCTGTTTTGTTACTTTGCTGCTGTTATTTCACTACTCTTACTGCTATAAAACTGTTACTACATACTTTTGCGGCAAGTCTGTTTCAGGTGCGGCTGAATTGACAACTCAGTTGTCAAGGCTTCCAAATGTTCTTTGTCTCCCCTTGTTTCGAATCAATAAAATTGGGTTTTACTTCCCTCGAACTTGCGATCCCCTATACTTGTAGGTCATCAAGACTATTTTTAGGCCTTGAATTCTTGTCAGACATAGCTTTATTGCAAGTTCACTTGGATTGATATTGTTCGCTGCAAATTCTCCATCATGGGTAAACCTCGCGATACTAAAGTCGCCATATTACCATCCACTACAAGAAAAGGTACAACTCTGAGTACCTTTGCTGCTCTTGATTCACCATCTGTGATAGATAAACTTGTTTCACCACCACAAGCTTCACATGCTGGTACTTCTGTGAATCTGAAAATTCCTCTTATAATTTTGATGATGCCTGCTGTGCTTGATAATGATGGTTAGTTAGGATCTTTCCTAGATGCTACAATTGCTAGGTCTAGACAAATTAAAATATTGAAACTCCTAATGAAAATGTTGTTACACCTGTTAATTACCTGAGTCTGTTGAATACTCTAGTGATGATCTTGATGAAGATTATGTGGAGACTTGATGATGATTTTATTGATAAATGCAATGCTACTACGAGCAAGAAAAATCAAAAAGTTGCTTGCACAACATCTTGTTAGATATATTTGTTTTCTGATCTAGAACACACATCTCCATAAACATTGGGGATAAGGATTACTGATTTTCTCTTGATTTATCTCATATATCCATTGTTGAGAAAACCCTTTGTGGTACTGAAAAAGAAAGTGTTGTAGAACACATGATTGAACTTTCTTGAGTAGCTTGTTTTCCGATGATGTTAAGAAGCGTACTTATTTTGTTGCTAAAATTTTCCCTTTCTCATTAAAGGATGATGCTAAAACTTGGTATAATAGTTTGCCACCTGATTCTATTGATAGTCCAAGTGAATTGCTTGATGTTTTCTTTCGGAAATACTTTTCTGCTAGTGCTCAACATATTGCTTTGCAGAGAATTTATAATTTTGACCAGGAAGATGGAGAGAAATTGCCTGAGGCTTGGGCGAGATTTTGCTCTCTTATTAGAGCTCGGCCTGAACATTTGGAAAAGCATGATTTACTTGATATATTTTATAGTGGACTAACCATTGAGTCTAGGGCATACCTGGATAGCTGTGCTGGTTGTGTTTTCAGGAGAAAACTCGGTGGTGAAGGTGTGGCTAGAATATTTGGAATCATGATGATTGGTCTACACCTGAACCAACCTGACACCAATATTGAAGAAGAGGGGTATGATTAAATTAAATGATGAAGATATGAGGGAAGCCAAGAAATCTCTTAAAGAGAAGGTTATTAAATCCGAAGATGTGAAGAATTTACCTCCCATAGAAGATTTATGTAAGATAACCCCCCTTCATCCACAATTGAGGTACCTCTCTTCAACGCTTTACTAGGGAAGATATTCCATATTCAAAACCTCCTGCTCAATGCTTAGATGAGTTTGATAATTATATTGTTAAACAAGAAAATTTTAATATGAGGGTAGAGAATCATTTAATGGAAAACTCTCGAGCTATTAGTGAATTGCATGGTATTGTGGAAAGAACCTCCAATGATGTTAAAATGCTTATTAAACACTTTCATATGGTTCAAACTCAAATTTAGTCAACTCACTAAAGTGCAAAATGACTTGTTAAAAAACAATTCTAAAGAAAAAACATACTTATGAAGTAACAACTAGAGCGTGCTTCTACCAAGGATCCTCTATATCTGAAGGGCATCCCAAAAGAGTTGAACAAGATTCTCAATGCTGAAACTAGTGCTCCTTCTAAGAAAAAGAAAAGAAACATAAAACTGTTGTAGAATCTCCTGAGCCTATTAATGATCCTAATAGTATTTCTATTTATGATGCTCTGAAAGTAGTAATGAACATGATAAAAATAATGATAAGAATGATACTAAGGTAGAAGATGAACCCGAAAAGCATGCTAAAAATAAAAAGTACACTAAGGAAGATTTTATTGCTAAGCATGGTAATGAAAGGGAACCTTGGGTTCAAAAGCAAATGCCTTTTCTTAATAAACTAAAATCAAAGGAAGAAGAACACTATAATAATTTTTTTTGATTGGATGAAACGCTTTTTGCAAATCCCTTTGACTGATGCTATTAAATTGCCTCCTTATTCAAAGTATATGAAAGATATTGTCACTAACAAAAGGAAAAAATTCCTAATGAGGAGATTTCCACTATGCTTGCTAACTACTCTTTCAATGGCAAGGTTCCAAAGAAGCTTGGTGACCCAGGTATACCGACTATTCCTTGTTCTATTAAGAATAATTATGTTAGAACTGCTCTATGTGATTTGGGAGCGGGTGTTAGTGTTATGCCTTTTTCTCTTTATAAGAGACTTTATTTAGATAAGTTGATCTGAAAGTAGAGTATATCTTTGCAAATGTACTGCTATTCCTGTTGGTATGTGTGAGGATGTTCCTGTTCAAGTTACCAAAAAGTTGCTTAATATTAATGGATTTTGTTGGAAATGCATGAAGATGATAATATGTCTACTATTCTTGGGAGACCTTTTCTTAACGCAGGGGCGGTTATTGATTGCAATAAAAAGGAAAAGTTACTTTCAATCGATGACAAAGGAGCACTGTTTATTTTTCCAAGAAGATCGATAAAATATGTGGAGTTAATACAATTTCTAATTTGAGATCTATCAAAGTGGGAGATATTGATTGTCCAATATATGAGCCTAAAGAAGAATAGCAAACTCTTGTGATTGGATCCGTATCAATACAATACAAGGTAACATGATTGATTTGAGGTTTAATTCTTCTTATGTTATGTAAAAATTTATTTGGTGGCAAGACTTGATCACCCTTGTTAACAAGTATATTTTATATGCATAGAAGAGGCTAAACAACATTTCTTTCTTCCCCCACTTGTTTTTACTTGTTGTAGCACTTTTGTTTTGTAAAGTTCTTTAATTAATTAGAGATTTCAAAATCTTTCTTGCCTAGTATGTAAATTTATCTTTGTTATCACGAGAATTTAGCCAGAAGGAGTTAGAGGTGACGCGATTAAGATGGACTTGAAGATATACATGGAAGAAAGAACAAGAATCGGCCTTATATGCGAAGTTGGGCTAAATTGCCCATGTATCTGTAATATAGTAGATCGCATCTTAGATAGAGTTTTACCCGTGCACGGTTAGGTGCACGCCTAAGTTAGAAAAGTCCTTGGACTATAAATATGTGTAGAGTTTATGGAATAAACAACAACACACGTTCAACCAAACAAATCAATCTCGGCGCATCGCCAGCTCCTTCGTCTTCGAGGTTCTCAAGTGCAGCGACATGCTGCCTAGATCGCATCTTGCGATCTGGGGCATAAGCTCCACGTTGTTCATGCGTTACTCGTACCTGAAGCCTTTTGATGGCGAGCAACGTGGTTATCATAGATGTGTTAGGGTTAGCATTGTTCTTCGTTTAAACATGCTATCGTAGTGCAACCCTTGCATGTCTAGCCGCCCTCACACCTATCTCGGGTGTGGGGGCCCCGCTTGATCATTATTTATTAGATCTGATGCGTTACGATTGCTCCTTGTTCTACAACGAGGATTAGTTTAATATCTGCAATAGTTAGGCCTTACGAAGGGGTGGAGGATCCGGCGGCACGTAGGGTGTCGTTCGCTAGTCCTAAACAGGTTTCGGGGATCAACTTCATGTTGGTTTGTAGGCCTTGTTTAGGATCGGCTTACGTCCGTGCGTGGCCGCGAGGCCCAACCCGGAGTAGGATGATCCGATTATCCGGTGAAAACCCTAAATCGTCCTAATTAGCTTTATCTTGATCAAGCGGGACCACCATATATTCGTGCACCCCCGTGCGAATCATGGGTGGATCGACTCCTTGAGCGATTCACGGGATAACTGAGGAGGCCGTCCCGAGATCGTATTTAATGTTCACCGTGTATGCCATGCGAGGGAAACTAAGCGAGGCATCTCCATCACCTTACGACCGGTATAGGTCGGGTGGCACGCCCTTGCACTTCGCATCGGATGTGTGACCGGAGAGAGCTTTGCGGGCCGTACGCTCGGAGGGACCTGGGCCAGCCGCAGCCCTAGTTCTTCCCGGCTCTACGGTGTTGACCCGTCGCTGCCCGCCGGTGGGTTTCAACACATTCTGGCATGCCCGGTGGGACAATCGTCTACATCAACCACAGCGCCATCTACATCTGAGATGGCGGGCCTTCTGCCGATCCTACGAGAACTGCCATGAGCTCAAGAAGAGTATATGGCGAGATCAAGAGTCATCTCGAAGCGGGCCTCATCGGCTCTTCCTGTGGTGCCGTTCATGGCGTCGAGGGTGGAAGGGGTTCTCACTTAGGAAGAAGCGCACTCGATGGGGTGGACTGTGCATCGATCGGATGGCTTGCCCCACGGGGGCCGTGCGCCGGAGATTAGTGGCATGGTGACTCACTCGTTGCATCGCCATTCTGAGAGTGGTGAATACTCTGGAGCATGTCGCCGTTCGGATGATCAAGGAGGTCATGAAGAATCGGCCACTCTCTGTGGGGCCGGCTCTCGGGACCTCTGAGGAAAGGTACCTCCGGTCCAGTCACGAAGTCGTCATTCACATCGGCTGGCACGAAGTGCCTAATTCACGAAGTAATCTTGCTTGGGTGTGAGGTTAGCAATGCCAAGGAGGTGCCAGCTTGAGGATACTCGTTCAACATCAACATGATAGAGCTGGGGCACCCCCCTGATGAAGATAGGAGGGCAGCTGCTCTCATAGCGAAGATAAGGAAGAGGCTGCTCCATGCGATCGGCCCCGACCGCCAAAACATCTTGGTGATGATCAAGGTAGAAGCCGATGCTAGCGATCGGCCCGTAGTATCCGTATCACATGCTCTCCCGGTATGTGGCGTCGACCTAGGTGACGGAAAGCTAGGGTACGGGTTTACATCAGCTGATGAGCTAGAAGAAGTCGACATCGGTCCTGGGGATAAGCCGCGACCGACTTTTATCAGCAAGAAGCTAGATCCACAGCTCAGGGGACAGATGATAGCTCTGTTAAAAGAATACCCAGATTGGCACCGCCCAGGATTACACGGTCACAGGTTGGACGGGGAGCATCATTGAGCATCGACTCCCCCTTAAGAAAGGATTTCGACGTTCAACAACGAGCACGTCGGATGAGGGCGAGTGCAGAAGAAGTCGAAAGAGATCGAGAAAATGTTAGCGCCGGATTCATGGAGCCATGCGGGTATCTTTGAGTATCTCCACGATGTCGTTCATAAAAGCAGAAGAAGGACGGCGGAGTAAGCGCGTGGCCATCGATTTCGAGATCTTAACGAGGCCACTCCAAAGGACGAATACCCAATGCCGTGGCGACGTTGATAACGCATTTGCTGGCCTGAGGTGTTGAGCTTCATGGATAGCAACGCAAGCTACTGTGAGATCTTATGACTCCCGGAAGATATACACACAAGGCGTCGAGTGCAGGCGATGGGCTTGTTTGAATATGTGGTCATGACCTTTGGGTTAAAGAATGCTGGGTACCAACGAGCCATGAATTATATATTTCATGATCTGATCGGCAAGTTGGTAGAGATCTATATCGACGTGGTAGTCAAATCCGTCTCCATGGAGGGACACTTGGATGATTTACGGCGCGTCCTAGACCGAACTCGGAAGTTCGGACTAAGAATGAACGAAGAAGTGTGCTTTTGGCGTGACGGCCGGTCAATTCTTGGGTTTTCTGGTTCACGAGCGGGGAATTGAGATCGGCCTAAAAAGTCAGGAGGCGGTGCGTACCATGCAGCCGCCAACCACGAAGAAGGAGCTCCAACGTCTCATCGGCAAAATCAATTTCGTCCGACGATTCATCTCTAATCTGTCAGGGCGAATCGAGCCGTTCATAGCGTTGGTAAAAACTAAATACGACGACGAGTTTCAGAAATGAGAACAGCAACAGTGTTTGATGAGATTAAACGGTATTTGACAGCCTCGCCTGTGCTAGTTCCGCCCCGGCAAGACAGGCCGTTCTACATCTACTTGTCGGTAGCTGACACGTCCATCGCTTCGGTGGTAGTGCAACTCTACGATGGCGTTGAGAAGGTCGTTTTCTACCTCGGCCAGGGAGGATCTTTCAGACGCGGAAACAAAGTATCCACAGAATTAGAAACTTTGCCTCTCTACTGTTCTTCTGCACCAAGTGCATCACATCCTTTTGACGGCGAGAGATCATCGTTATATGCAAGTCGGATGTTGTCAAACACATGTTGTCGGCCTGTTTTGAAAGGCCGACTTGGTAAGTGGATGTTTGCGTTGTCGAATTTGATCTCGGTATCCAGCCTGCGCGATCCAAGGGAATGAGCATTGGCCGATCTTATCATTGAAGCGGATGATGCCAATATAGCGACATTGTCACATACGTGCATGGGCTATGTTCTTCGATGGATCGGTTTGTGACGATGGTTGTGGCATCGACATTCTGCTCGTGTCGCCTCGGGGAGAATACTCCTTCTCCATCAAATTATCTACCCCTTGCACCAACAACGTAGCAGAATATGAGGCAATACGTAAGGGAATGGAGTTGCTATTGGAGCCAGAGGCGAAAGCGGTAGAGCTTTTTGGAGACTCAAAGTTGGTGATTAACCAACTCACGGATGAATATAAGTGCGAGAGTGAGGTGGAATACGGTAAGGTTGTGTACAGGTTTAGGTACATCAACTTTAATTGGGTCTCAAGATCCCAAAATACGACCAACAATCTTGCACAAATGAAAATCCAGGGCTATATAGATATATCGACGGATCAGAGGTTCGAACTGGTCCCAGACGGGATGATTGGAGATGAAATCCTCGGTGTTAGAGATTCGGCTCGGGGGGCACCTAAAGGATAAGATACAAAGCCAGTATGTCCTCATAGGAGACGATATGTTCTACAGGACATTGGAAGACTCACAGCAAGTGCTGAGACCAGCGAGTACAATCGGCTCTTACATCAGGGTACATGAAGGCGCTGTGGAACTCATCAATCGGCTCATAAGATGAAGTGGTTAATCAGAGACGATCGGGGTTTTATTGGCCCGCCATGCTTGAAGATTGCTTCCAATTATTACAAGGGTGCCAAGCGTGTGATGTTGGGAAGATTCAGATGGTACCAGCATCAGCGATGAACCCCATCATCAAGCCTTGGCCGTTTCGGGGGTGGGGCATGGATATGATCGGCAAAATCCATCCGGCGTCGAGCAAAAAACATGAATGGATTTTGGTTATCACAGATTACTTCACTAAGTGGGTGGAGGCGATGAAGAAGGTGAAATCAGAAGATGTGATCAAGTTTGTGAAAGAACACGTCATTCGCGGGTTCGGGATTCCCAAACTATCACAGTAGATCGGTCTTTGTTTCTAAGGAATTCAGAAAGTTTTGCGATGACATGGGGATTAAGGCGGTCAGGTGCGTCCGTACTACACCGCTCAAGCTAACGGGCCGAGGCTGGGCGTCAATCGAGTCGATCAAAGTGATCAAGAGGAAAATTGACGAGAACCCTAAGGATTGGCATGAGAAGTTATCGGAAGCATTATGGGCCTACCGCATGTCGTTATATGGAGCTATAAAGAAGACCGTGATGACTTGTCTATGAATGAGCGTGTGCCTTGGGAAATTAAATTTGGATCAAAGAACGTGTCACGTTTAGGAATGATGTGGTGAGGAATATGCGGCTTTGATGGCGACACTATTGAAGATGGCAATGAGAACTTGGGCTTTGGTCATTGGAGAAGATTAAGGAGAACAAAGCCAGGGTGGCTCGTGCATACAATAAGAAGGTGAGGCCAAAAGAATTCCAAGTTGGTGATCTAGTATGGGAAGTTGTGTTGCCATTAGGAACCAGGGACAAGGCGTATGGCAAATGGTCTCCTAATTGGCACGTATAAAGTCGTCCAGGCCTTGAAGGGTAATGCGTACATGCTCGAGCAGTTGGACGGTGTTAAATTCCCAGTAGCCATCAATGGTCAACACCTCAAGACATATTTCCCAAGCATGTAGGACGATGGGCGATGAAATTGGGCAGGTTAAAAATCGGCCAGTAAAAAAAAAATCACAGCCGATGCGTAGACATCGACTTGAGAAAACGTATGGAGATAACAGTATGCAAATGTTCAGCCGATGCATGGGCATCGACTTCAGAAAAACAAAGCCGATACACTGATATCGACTTTAGAGGAATAAGCTCAGATTAGCAAGTTAACGGGATCGGTTCAGGCCAGAAATCGTGATATGAGAGACGAATCTCCTAATGGTTGCTGAGGGATTCAATCTGGTGGTTTGGACGAGAATTAGGCCTGTTGAGGTGTTTAGGCAACAGCTTGGCCTCGGATAGCAATATGAGCCGATGTTCTGCTATCGGCTCCCTGTACGACAACGCCATTCGACAATCGGCAAGGTTAACAAGGAAGCGAAATTAATTAAGGGATTTTTCTGCATTAATAAGGGGATTCCTTACAAAGCAAGAGCCGATTGCTCAAGGTAGAAAAGGGCAAAAGCCAGCTACTACTACTGGTCCCTAATCTAGGGGCCGTTGCTGCCCTCGTCGTCGCTGCCTCCGGCGCAGCTGCTGAGAGGCTCCTCATCGGAGCTTCCGTAGCCTTCTACGGGAGCCTCATCTTCTTCGTCGTCGTCCTCGCTGTCGTCATCCCACCAGGTGCGGAGGCGCTTCGCTGGTGGGCTGTCTTCATCCTCCTCCTCCTCTCCCTCCTCCTTCACCTCCTCGGAGGTGGTGAAGTCCGCCCAGGAGAGGCGGTCGTCTTCGCTCTCCTCCACCGCTTCAGGAATTGAAGGTCGCCCTCGCCGTCGGTCAGGGATTTGTCATCTTCCGACCAGATGGAGGAGGCGTGTTCCTCTTTGTCCCACGTCGTCGGGGCGAGAATGTCGTGCGCCGCCATGAACCCCACTCGCGTGGCTCGGCAGGAGGAGGGTCGTAAAAGACCGACGAGGAAAGAGGAGGAGAGGAAGACATGGCTATGGGAGATTGGGGGTTTTTTGGGTGGCCAGAACAGAGCAGGATGATGAAGTGGCAAGTGCTCGGAAGCGGTTAGACAAGGGCTATGGTGAAAAATTCATCTGCAATCGGTTGGGGACGGTGCCCAAGACAGCAGTCAAATCACGCGAAATAGTTGAGAGAAGGCAGACTCCATGAAGTAAGAGGTGCAGCGATTCTGCTACGCAGCGACACGACGAGCAAAGAAAGCGTAATGATTTTGGAAATGTTATTTCCAAAACCAAGGGGAGCATGTTATCGCAGAATTTGTGGGAGTTAGAGGTGAGCGCGATTAAGATGAACGAAAGATACTCATGGAAAGAGCAAGAATCGGCCTTATATCATTGGGCTAAATTGCCCATGTATCCTGTATTATAGTAGATCGCATCTTAGATAGAGTTTTACCCGTGCACGGTTTAGGTGCACGTCCAGATTAGAAAGTCCCTTGGACTATAAATATGTATCTAGGGTTTATGGAATAAAAAAACAACAACACACGTTCAACCAAACAAATCAATCTCAAAAACAACTCCTTCCGTCTTGAGGTTTCTATCTAATTAAGCGACATGCTGCCTAAGTCGCATCTTACGTTATTTCACTCACGTTGTTCATCGTTATCGTCTGAAGCCTTTTTGATGGCGAGCAACGTAGTTATCATAGATGTGTTAGGGTTAGTTGTTCTTCGTTTAAACATGCTATCGTAGTGCAACCCTTGCATGTCTGGCCGCCCTCTTTCCTATCTCGGTGTGGGCCTTAGTAGATCTGATCCGTTACGAGTGCTCCTTGTTCTACAAGGATTAGTTTAATATCTGCAATAGTTAGGCCCTTACGAAGGGTGGAGGATCCGGCACGTGGTGTCGGTCCGCTAGTCCTAAACGGGGATGTTGGGATCAACTTCATGTTGGTTTTAGGCCTTATTTAGGATCGGCTTACGATCACCGTGCGTGGCTCAACTACGCGTAGGATGTTTCGATTATGCGGTGAAAACCCTAAATCGTCGTAGATCTAATTAGCTTTATCTTGATCAAGCAGGACCTTATATTCGTGCACCCCGTACGAATCATGGGTGAATCGGCTCTTTGAGCCGAGACAACCTGAGAGCCGATCGAGGATCGTATTTAATGTTCACGTGTATGCCATGCGAAACTAAGCGAGGCATCTCCATCACCTTCACGGCCGAGGTATATGCAGTCGGTGTACGCTCACGCCCGCCGGATGTCGCGGCCGGAAGGCTTCTGGGCGCGTCGCTCGGAGGGACCTCGGCAGCCGCAGCTCTAGGTTCTTCCGCTCTACGGTGTTGACCGTCGGCTTGCCCGCCGGTGAGTTTCGAGCGTCAGCAATGCAGAAATGTGCGTTTTCAAAGTTTTCAAAAATTCACAAAAATTATAAAGTTGGTCTTATTTTTCGAAGAGGCACTGGGAACACACAGGATGACTGGTCGGGCACCAGGTGGCACCCACGGCGGCGCGGCACAGACGCCACCCTGTTGTGTGGGGCCCTCCTTGCCCCACTTCATCACCTCTTCCTTCCACTCTCTCCGAAAAACTCGCTGACTTTCTCTCACTCGCGTTTCCGCAAGAGCTCAAGATTTCTCGATCCCTTTGCTCAGCCCAGATTTCTATCTGAAATTTGGCATTGCTCTCAGAGTATGTGACTCCTTCGATTATCCAAATAGAATTTCGTTTGGTTAAGTATATCTTGAATATTTTGCTGCTGTAGGTAACATGTTTAGTGAGCTTGCATGCTTGTTCTAAGTTGTAAAAATTAGTTTTGATGCATGTTTAGTACTCTAGCAAGTTCCTATAGTAGTCTTCCTCAATTATATGTCTCCAAATCAAATTTTATAACGTTTGTTGAAAAATTTCAGAAAATGGAGTGGAGTAGTCATCAACTAAACCAACAAGAATTGTGGAGGTACAACAAGTTATGAGAGTTAACCGCGAGGGAATGTGCACCTCCTGCGTTGATTTTGTGAGATGAAGATCCTGTGAGATGTTCAAGGCGATTTCAGTGCGGGGTTGGAAGAGATTTTGTTGTTGGTAGACCATACCAATATGCAAAATGTATGTGCGTGGTTCGGGATTTTGAATTGATTAGTCTCAATCTAACCCCATGGTTCGATACAAAATTTATAATAAAATTGTCAACTTCCTTTCAGTGATTTTTGTACGGCAATTAGAGTGCCACGATGGGGATCATGCGAAGATAAGGGATCGTGTGAGGCTGTGAGTCTCTACAAGATGATGATTTGTCATGGAAAAAGCTACTCTAGGAGGATGGTGGTAAAATAGGTAGTGATTCAACTCCCGGCTATTAGCTACTTTACCTGTTCATTACTGATGCGTTCTTGCTAGAAAGAATGCAAGTAAGTTTCTATCCAGGATTTAGCTTTTCTAGCTACTCTGCATTACAAAGTGATAGGACTTATAATTTGGGTGCTTTTGATAGCCTATGGACTTGCTACTAACCGTGAAAGGCGGAATTTGTGGAGGTCTCATCGCTTCTCGCTTATTAGCTATGCACGGTGTAGATCACCATCTTGATATTCAGCTCTCCATAGAGAAACTTGACATAGTCTCCATGATTAAGCATGAATTTGTTTCTGATTTTTGAGTAACCTATCTTACAAGATAACATTTTATAAGAAAACTTGGAGAACAACTAAGCGAAAGAAAACTAGTGGATTACACTTTGTGCAGTACAGCCAGTTCCAAGGAAGGATTGGTCGATCCATGAAGCGGCGAATGCATATATAGAGGGAGATGGCCATCATGCGAGAGGCGGCACGGAGGAGGAGCACCTCGACTCGTCATCCGATGCAGCAAGTTCTTTGCATCAACATGTTGGGCATGAGGAGCCTTCACCCTTTCTGCACCGGGACCTTATTATGATTACGCCATGTATGATCCCTTTGACGTGGAATCTGACCCTGTTGGTTGATCTCCCTTGGGCAGCCTAAGCTTGGGGGAGAGTATACCGGCATCACTCATTCTTTGCATATTATAGTTTCTGTTGGATACTTGTATATACTTGTTTAGCTTCTTAGAGTGGTTTTCTAATAAAGGAGATGATATTTGGGGAAGTGCAGCCTGAAAACAGATTCTGGACTGATACCAAAAAAATCAAAACAGCCAGAACGTTATTTTGCGAAGCCAATTTCTGTGCATGTTCCCCAGGATTTATTATCTAGCTTTCATTAGTTGAACACTTTTCGGTCTTGAGCAGCGGAAGATTTTCTTAAAATCGATTACTGTACTGCTGTCAAGTTTGTGAATTCTGCTACTTTGTGTTTATTTGACTCTTCTAGTTTTCATTTTCTTGTTTTTGTGTTTCTTTCCTAAAACACAAAAAGACCAAAAATATTTCTGGTGTTTCTCTTTACCATTTGTTTATTTTGGTTTCTTGCTTTTATTTGCTTTATTTGCTCTCGTTGGTTTGCTATAAGAAAATCCAAAAAGATTTTGCTTTGTTTGCTTGTTTCCTTTTGTTCTTGTTTCCAATTAGAAAACACCAAAAATATTTGTTGTTCTTCTTTGGTTTTGTAAAGTTCATTATGGAGTTCAGTGGTCTTCGGTGGTTGGAGCTTGGTTTTCATTCCATATTATTCAAGCTACACAAGTGAAAAAGCAATAATGACGATCTACGACAATCTGATTGTGGTGAGAGGCTGGTATGAACTCTAGTTGTTTTCATTTTTGTACATATACTCATCCATGTGAGCATGCTTAGTTGGTTCATGTGAGGTATATGTCATTTGAAAAAGTCTAGTAGTTCATGATCTCTCATGTTTAGCTCCAATTTATTAATATGAGTAGCATGTCATAAATATTTGCTTGCATTGCTTTATTCATAGATAGATATGACATTGTGGTATCCTCCTCTTGAATAATTCACTTGAATCAACTTGGCACATGCTCACGCATGCATATGGCTAACAAAAGACAATTAAGCCTCGATGATTTACTTTACCTCGAGTTCTTGTATCACTTTATGCCTCCATTAATTTATTTTATACGAAAGCATGATTATGACAGTTACTTCTCTCTTGATTTGTTCCTCAGTCTATTGCTAGCCTTCATTTGTACTGAGCGGGAACGCCGCTGCTCGTGCTTCCAGACCCCTGAAAACCAAGTTATTCCAAAGTGTCCACCATAAATACCTATGCATGACATTTCAAACATTCCAAGTTAATTCTCATGTGCTACCTTTAAAACCATCAAAACGCTTCTCAATTTGTGTTAATGTTTTATAGCTCATGAGAAGTGTGGTGTTTATCTTTCAATCTTGTCATTTACTCCTGACGGACTTTCATGATGGACTAGTGGCATCCGCTTATCCAATAATTTTGCAAAAAGAGGTGACGGGGATCCCAGCCCCAATTAATTACTTTCATCAATAATTCTCTTCCACATGCTTTGCCCTGGTTATCGGTAAGCAACTTAACTTTACAAATAGACCTCCTCCATGGTATGAGAATGTTGGAAGGCACTAGAGGATTCGGTTAGCCATGGCTTGTGTAAGCAAGGTTGGGAGAGTGTCATCCATAATGAAACTAAAATACATGTGTAAACAAAAGAGAAGAGGATGATCTACCTTGCTGGTAGAGACGCGTCCTTCATGGGAGCAGCTCTTGAAAGTCTGGTTGATGAGGTAGTTAGAACACCCATTACCATTCGTTGACAACAACAAACACCTCTCAAAATAATTTTACTCTGTTTTACAAATGAAAAGCTCTAGCATGTTAATCCTAACCTCTGCAGGGTCAATCTTTTACTTTTACATTGAGTCTCCATCCTTTCTTTGAGCACTTTCTTGAGAGCACAACTGTCATTCTTAGTATAATATGCTTGTCCCAAATTGTGATTAGTTGTGGTATAACTTTGATGCTTTTATCTTTGATAATCTCTACTTCCATCTTTTCCATGAACTTCAAAGGTGCCCGAGCATTTATGTTTTGCTGTACAAATACGGGCAAGCGAGATACCACTTTATCATATCCTTTTGTGAACATTGCAATCCTGCCGATAGACATGATTCATGATGCTTATTGTTAATTTGTTGGTACCTTTTCCATGATTGACATAGCTGTTAGATGATTTTATTTGCATGTATCTTATTATGAATTGCTTAAGTACTTGCCATATCATGAGAATATTTACATCATATGAACAAATGTGTTCGTGAAAGTACTTTTATCGCTCAGAGTTGTTAGCTGAATTGCTTGAGGACAAGCAATAAGCTAAGCTTAGGGGGAGTGATACGTCCAAAAACGTATCTACTTTCCCGAGCACTTTTGTTATTGTTTTGCCTCTAATTTGTATATTTTGGATACAACTAACACGGACTAACCCTGTTTTCAGCAGAATTGTCTCGTTTTTGTGCATAAATCCAACTTTCGGGAAAATCCCGATTTGTCGAAGGTTGATGTCTACCTTGCGCTTCTATTCTATGAAACGATGTTAGGCCTCAAGAGCGAGAGGTTTGTAGAACGACAGCAATTTTCCCTTAAGTGGATCACCAAGGTTTATCGAACTCGGGGAGGAAGAGGTCAAAGATATCCATCTCAAGCAACCCTGCAATCACGATACAATAAGTCTCTTGTGTCCCCAACACACCTAACTACACTTGTCAGATGTATAGGTGCACTAGTTCGGTGAAGAGATAGTGAAATACAAGTAGTATGGATGTGTATGAGTGGTAATAGCAATCTGAATAAAATATGGCAGCGAGTAAACATGCAATAAAACAGAACAGTAAGTAAACGGAGTTTTGATGCTTAGAAACAAGGCCTAGGGGTCATAGTTTCACTAGTGGACACTCTCAACATTGCAACCATAATTGGATATAAATATAAGCACTTCACTATGCTATTCTGAATTACTCTCTGGCAAGATAACGAACACTAATTCATCATGTAGGCAAACCTTAAAGATGTATTCCCAAGTACTAATGAACACCCCACGCTGTCACTTTGAGCATTCACAGGAGGTACTAACACACCACAATTTCATAGAGACATCCAACTCAAATCATAACCTAGTGAATAAGTACCTCGTGAAATATAGCCTAAGAGACCCACACGGTGCACACACTGTCACCTTTACACACGTGGGACAAAGAGTCTCCGGAGATCCATAAGTAAAATCCACCTGACTAGCATAATGACATCTAGATTACAAGCATCATCATATGAATCTCAATCATGTAAGGCAGCTCATAGATTATTGTATTGAAGCACATAGAGAGAGATGAACCACATAGCTACCGGTACAGCCCCGAGCATCATGGAGAACTACTCCCTCCTCATGGGAGACAGCAAAGGTGATGAAGATGGCGGTGGTGTCGATGGAGATGACTCGGGGGCAATTCCGTCCGGCAGGGTGCCGGAACAGACTTCTATCCCCCGAATTGGAGTTTCGAGATGGCGGCGGCTCTGGACTTTCTGGAGTTTCGTCAACTGGTATCGCGTTTTTAGGTCGAAAGGGGTCTTATAGGCGAAGAGGCGGTGCGAGGGGGTACCAGAGCGCCTCCCCATAGGCCGGCGCTGTGGGCCTGCCCGCGCGCCCTATGGTGTGGGGGCTGGGTTCTCCTCTCCGGGTCTCCTTCGGTGTCCTGTCCGTCTCGTGAATTATGATGTTTGGTCTGCGTTTCGAATTCCGAGAATATTGCCCGAACAACCTTTCTGGAACCAAAAACAAATTTAAAAATGTTAAAAAATTCAAAGATCTCATAATAGGTTAGTTCCGGGAAATGCATCAAAACGATATAAAGTAGAAATAAACATATGAGTATCATCATAAAAGTAGCATGGAATATAAGAAATTATAGATACGTTTGGGACGTATCAAAGGTCTTATTTTTCTAGAAGAATTACGGAGCCAGAAGGGCAAGCCAGGTGGAGGCCCGAGGCCCCCAGACACCAGGCCGGCGCGGCTGATACGTCTCCAACGTATCGATAATTTCTTATGTTCCATGCCACATTATTGATGTTATCTACATGTTTTATGCACACTTTATGTCATATTCGTGCATTTTCTCGTAACTAACCTATTAACAAGATGCCGAAGTGCCGTTTCCTGTTTTGGTTTCAGAAATCTTAGTAACGAAATATTCTCGGAATTGACGAAATCAACGCCCAGGGTCCTATCTTGCCACGAAGCTTCCAGAACGAAGAGGAGACGAGGTGGGGCCACGAGGTGGCCAAACCCTAGGGCGGCGCGTCCCCCCGGCCGCGTCGACCTAGGGTGTGGGCCCTCGTGCCCCCCCTCGACCTGCCCTTCCGCCTACTTAAGCCTCCGTCGCAAACCCCCCAAGCATCGAGAGCCACGATACGGAAAACCCTCCAGACGCCGCCCCCGCCGATCCCATCTCGGGGATCCAGGAGATCGCTCCCGCACCCTCCCGGAGAGGGGATTCATCTCCCGAGGACTCTACACCGCCATGTCGCCTCCGGAGTGATGTGTGAGTAGTCTACCCCCGGACTATGGGTCCATAGCAGTAGCTAGATGGTTGTCTTCTCCTATCAGGCTTCATTGTCTGATCTTGTGAGCTGCCTAACATGATCAAGATCATCTATCTGTAATTCTATATGTTGCGTTTGCTGGGATCCGATGAATAGAGAATACTTGTTATGTTGATTATCAAAGTTATGCCTATGTGTTGTTTATGATCTTGCATGCTCTCCGTTACTAGTAGATGCTCTCGCCAAGTAGATCTTAACTCCAAGAGGAGTATTTATGCTCGATGAGTGGGTTCATGCTCAAGCATTGATACCGGATGTGCTGTTGCCACTAGGGATAAAACATTGATGTAGTTGTTGATTACATTACGCTATGTCTAAGGATGTAGTTGTTGATTACATTACGCACCATACTTAATGCAATTGTCTGTTGCTTTGCAACTTAATACTCTGGAGGGGGTTCGGATGATAACTCGAAGGTGGACTTTAGCCATAGATGCAGCTGGATAGCGGTCATGTACTTTGTCGTAATGCCCAATTAAATTCACTATACTCATCATAATATGTATGCGCATGTATGCCCTCTTTTATTTGTCAATTGCCCAACTGTAATTTGTTCACCCAACATGTCGTTTATCTTATGGGAGAGACACTTCTAGTGACTGTGGACCCCGTCCAATTCTCTATACTGGAAATACAATCTACTGCACACTGTTTGCATTGTTTTCTTGCGAACAATCATCTTCCACACAATACGTGTAATCCTTTGTTACAAAGAAGTCGGTGAGATTGACAACCTCATCAAGCTTGCTGGGGCAAAGTACTTGTTTGTGTTGTGCAGTTCCACGTTGGCGCCGGAATCTCTGGTGTTGCGCCACAGCACTACATCCCGCCATCAACCTTCAACGTGTTTCTTGGCTCCTCCTGGTTCGATAAAACCTTGGTTTCTTTCTGAGGGAAAACTTGCTGTTGTGCGATCATACCTTCCTTGGGGTTCCCAACGAACGTGTGAGTTATACGCCATCAAGCTCTTTTCTCCAAGCCGCTAAGTTTCAGGGAGATCAAGACACGCCGCAGAAGGGGAGTCTCCACTTCTCAATCTCTTTACTTTGTTTTTGTCTTGCTTTATTTTATTTACTACTTGTTTGCTGCACTAAATCAAAACACAAAAAAAATTAGTTGCTAGTTTTACTTTATTTACTGTCTTGCTCTCTATATCAAAAACACAAAAATTAGTTACTTGCATTTACTTTATCTAGTTTGTTTTATTTACTACTGCTAAAATGAATAATCCTGAAGTTGAAGTTCGTACATTTAAGCAACGAGGGGGAGAATGTTTAAGAGATGCTTGGTATAGAATTAGTGATGCCCATAACAGGTGCACTAAGAAAACACTCCACCACTATCCTACTCATGAATTTTTATGTTGGTATCTCTAGCTGGAATAGATATGTTCTTGATTGTCTCGCGGGAGGTAACTTCCTAGGCGCTCCCGCCTTAGAAGCTAGTTGCATTATTGAGAGTTTATTTGGAACACCCACCCGTTAATGAAACTAAAATTGAAATCTCTCTTGAGGATGTTATGAAAAAATTGGAAACCATAGAGAAAAAAATTTCCAAGTATAGAAACTAAATTGGAGATGTTACTTGATAAAACTAATGAACTTGATAAATCCTTAGGAGGAATTGATGAAAGAATTAGTGTCCTAGGAACTTGTGTTGTCCATGATGATCAAATCAATAGGATTGGTGAGCTTGAAAAAGCTATGGGAACCTTGGGTTCAACCTTTTCATCAATAAAGTTTGGAGAAAAAGCTTATGTGGGTAAGGAGCAAAAGTTTATGTATGTTTCTAAAGTGCCTAAACCAAAGAAAAATTATTATAGGCCTAAAATTGACAAAGCCCTTAGTACCACTACAGATGAGGGAAATTATGATGTTGATGTTGCCTCTTTGATAACATTGATACACATTTTCTCATGTTTAGTTTGCAAGGCTTAAGAAAGCTTATGTAGAGACAACTCATGGTTCACCTTATAGCATTTGTTTTGTGTTTTTAGTTATTGTAGCAACCTCCATTTTAGTTTATTGTTTTTATTGTGCCAAGTAAAAAGTCATGGATAGAAAAGTTCATACTAGATTTGGGATCATCACAAGGTAAACAAATTTTCGGCCAAATAATCTGGGCCTAATTTTCCTCAGAGGTAACTCATAAATTATGCTAATTTACGTGAGTGATCCTCATATGTACGCAACTCTCATTAAATTTGAGCATTTACTTGAGCAAGTCTGGTGCCCGATTTAAATTCGTCCATCTTTACTGACTGTTCTATTTTGGCAGATTCTGTTTCTGTTTTTTGCATTGTCTGCTATGTTGGATGAATTTCCTTGATCCATTAATGTCCAGTAGCTTTATGCAATGTCCAGAAGTGCTAAGAATGATTGTGTCACCTTCTCTGAACATGTTAATTTTTTATTGTGCACTAACCTCTAATGAGTTGTTCTAAGTTTGGTGTAGAGGAAGTTTTCAAGATCAAGAGAAGAGTATGATGCAATATGATCAAGGCGAAGTTCTAAGCTTGGGATGCCCCGTGGTTCACTTCTGGGGTAATTTAAGAAGACTTAAAAATGCTTGAGCTTGGGGATGCCCAAGATATCCCCTTCTTCATCGATAACATTATCAGTTTCCTCTCAAATTATATTTTTATTCGTCATTATCTTATGTGCTTTGCTTGAGCGTCAGTTTGTTTTTGCTTTTTGTTTTGTTTGAATAAAATGGATCCTAGCATTCAATTGTATGGGAGAGAGATACGCTCCGTCAGAGCATATGGGACAAGTATGCCTAGCTCATCATAGAGTTTCATGGCGAAAACTTTTTCAGTTTGATATATGGAGCAAATAGAAAATCTGATACATGTATAATTGCTATAATGTCTTGGATAATGATATTTGGCAAATTAAGCTGTGCTCATGTTTTAGGTTTGTATCATATTTTTGCACCTCCATTAATGAAGAAATACATAGAGCATGCTAAAAATTTGGTTTGCATATTGGTCTCTCCAAAGTCTAGATAATTTCTAGTATTGAGTTTGAACAACAAGACAAGGTGTATCTCATAATGTTTTTCAATTTGTCTTTTTATGGAAAGTTTTGCTGCACCTCCGCCTGGTCCCTGTGTTTGTTTCAAATAATTTCGTTAGCCTAAACCTGTAACAGAATACTCATGCATAAATATTTTGAGCCAACTCACGCCTGTCCACCATGTCTACTACTCATATACCCGCCATTCCATATAAATTGTTTGAGGCTACCTTTAAAAATTCTCATCATCTCGCCTTTACAATATATAGCTCATGGAAAAAAATAGCTTTAAAAACTATTGTGGTATTGGAATGTACTTATGCACTTTTATCTCTTATTGTTCAGCTTAACTGTGGCATGGGTCTCATGGCACCTTGTGACTCCCATCAACTATTCTTTTTGTTGAATATCATGTGAGTTGCTATGCATGTCTCGCCCTGTCCTGGCAAGGGGAGACTCCACTCCACCCCAGGCTAGGCATGTATTATTGTTAGAGAAAGAAACATTGCCGCTTAGTAAAGAGTGATTCATGAAGTGAAGTTTCAGTTTTGGGACATACATCCTCAATCTCATGAGAAAATTATTAATTGTTGTTGATATGCTTATGCATAAAAGAGGAGTCCATTATCCGTTGTCTATGTTGTCCCTGTATGGATGTCTAAGTTGAGAATAATCAATAGTGAGAAAAATGCGAGCTTTCTCCTTAGACCTTGTACAGAGGCATAGAGGTACCCCTTTGTGACACTTGGTTAAACATGTGTTAGTGATGATCCGGTAGTCCAAGCTAATTAGACAAGGTGTGGCACTATTAGTATACTATGCATGAGGTTTGCAACTTGTAAGATATAATTTACATGATATATATGCTTTATTACTACCGTGACAAATGTTTACAAAATCAAAGCTCTAGCACAAATATAGTAATCGATGCTTTCTCCTCTATGGAGGACCATTCTTTTACTTTCATTGCTGAGTCAGTTCACCTATTTTCCACCTCAAGAAGCAAACACTTGTGTGAACCGTGCATTGATTCCTACATACTTGCATATTGCACTTATTATATTACTTTATGTTGACAATTATACATGTTACAAGTTGAAAGTAACCGCTGAAACTTAATCTTCCTTTGTGTTGCTTCAATGCCTTTACTTTGAATTATTGCTTTATGAGTTTAACTCTTATGCAAGACTTATTGATGCTTGTCTTGTAAAGTACTATTCATGAAAAGTCTTTGCTATATGATTCACTTGTTTACTCATGTCATATACATTGTTTTGATCGTTGCATTCACTACATATGCTTTACAAATAGTATGATCAAGGTTATGATGGCATGTCACTCCATAAATTAT
Organism: Lolium multiflorum; assembly: GCA_030979885.1. Lineage (NCBI taxonomy): Eukaryota > Viridiplantae > Streptophyta > Magnoliopsida > Poales > Poaceae > Lolium > Lolium multiflorum. The sequence continues at coordinate 46,605,026 of CM061752.1, read as the reverse complement.
CTTTGTTATTGTTTTACCTGCTGCGAGTATTAACTAAGCTTGGGGATGCTGATACGCCTCCGACGTATCGATAATTTCTTATGTTCCATGCCACATTATTGATGTTATCTACATGTTTTATGCACACTTTATGTCATATTCGTGCATTTTCTCGAACTAACCTATTAACAAGATGCCGATGCGCCAGTGTTTTTCGCTGTTTTTGGTTTCAGAACTTCTAGTAACGAAACATTCTCGAATTGATGAAATCAACGCCTGTGGTCCCATTTGCCACGGCTCTAAGACCGAAGAGGAGACGAGTGCTGGGCCACGAGGTGGCCAACCCACATGGCGGCGCGGCCAGGCTCCTTGGCCGCGCCGACCAGGGTGTGGGCCCCCGTGCCGCCTCTGACCTGCCCTTCCGCCTACAAATAGCCTCCGTCGCGAAACCCCCAAAGACCGAGAGCCACGATACGCGAAACCTTCCAGAGACGCCGATGACGCGTAAAGCACACGCTCGTTGGGAACCCCAAGTGAAGGTGTGATGCGTACAGGAGCAAGTTTCCCTCAGTAAGAAACCAAGGTTTATCGAACCAAAATAGAGTCAAGAAGCACGTTGAAGGTTGATGGCGATGGATGTAGTGCGGCGCAACACCAGATATTCCGGCCAATCGTGAACCTGCACAACACAATACTCAAAGTACTTTGCCCCAACGAAACAGTTGGGAGGTTGTCAATCTCACCGGTTTGCTGTAACAAAGGATTAATCCTGGCGGATTGTGTGGAAGATGATTGTTTGCAGAAACAGAGGAACAAGTATTGCAGTAGATTGTATTTCAGTAAAGAGAATTGGACCGGGGTCCACAGTTCACTAGAGGTGTCTCTCCCATAAGACAAACAGCATGTTGGGTGAACAAATTACAGTTGGGCAATTGAAAAATAAAGAGAGCATGACCATGCACATACATATCATGATGAGTATAGTGAGATTTAATTGGGCATTACGACAAAGTACATAGACCGCCATCCAGCATGCATCTATGCCTAAAAAGTCCACCTTCAAGTTATCATCCGAACCCCTTATTAAGTTGCTAACAACAGACAATTGCATTAAGTATTGCGCATAATGTAACTAGTGACTACATCCTTGAACATAGCACTAATGTTTTATCCCTAGTGGCAACAGCACATCCATAACCTTAGAGGTTCTTGTCACCCTCCAGATTCACGGAGACATGAACCCACTATCGAGCATAAATACTCCCTCTTGGAGTTACTAGCATCAACTTGGCCGGGAGCATCTACTAATAACGGAGAGTATGCAAGATCATAAACAACACACATAGACATAGCTTTGATACTCAACATAACAAGTATTCTCTATTCATCGGATCCCAACAAACGCAACATATAGAATTACAGATTGATGATCTTGATCATGTTAGGCAGCTCACAAGATCCGACAATGATAGCACAATGGGGAGAAGACAACCATCTAGCTACTGCTATGGACCCATAGTCCAGGGGTAGACTACTCACACATCACACCGGAGGGCGACCATGGCGCGTAGATCCTCCTAGAGATGATTCCCCTCCGTGTGGTGCCGGAGGCGATCTCCTGGATCCCGCGAGGGATCGGCGTTGGCGGCGTCTCGGGAAGGTTTTCCGTGTCGTGGCTCTCGGGACCGGGGGTTTCGTCACGGAGGCTTTAAGCAGGCGGGAAGGGCAAGTCAAGAGGGGGCACAGGGGCCCCAGTGACAGGGCGGCGCGGCCAAGGTGTGGCCACGCCGCCCAGGGTTTGGGGCACCCCGTGCCCCACTTCGCTTTCGTCTTCGGACTGGAAGCTTCATGAGCACAGGGTTCCCTGGGCGTTGATTTCACCCAATTCCGAGAATATTTTTCTTACTAGGATTTCTGAAACCAAAAACAGCAAAACACATGAACCGGCACTTCGGCATCTTGTTAGGTTAGTTCCAAAATGCACGAATATGACATAAAGTGTGCATAAACATCTAGATAACATCAATAATGTGGCATGGAACATAAGAAATTATCGATACGCTGGAGACGTATCAGCATCCCCAAGCTTAGTTCTGCTCGTCCGAGCAGGTAAAACGATAACACAGATAATTTCCGGAGTGACATGCCATCATAATCTTGATCATACTATTTGTAAAGCATATGTAGTGAATGTAGTGATTAAAACAATGTATATGACATGAGTAAACAAGTGAATCATATAGCAAAGACTTTTCATGAATAGCACTTCAAGACAAGCATCAATAAGTCTTGCATAAGAGTTAACTCATAAAGCAATAATTCAAAGTAAAGGCATTGAAGCAACACAAAGCAAGATTAAGTTTCAGCGGTTGCTTTCAACTCATAACACGTATATCTCATGGATATTGTCAACATAGAGTAATATAATATGTGCAATAAGCAAGTATGTAGGAATCACGCACAGTTCACACAAGTGTTTTGCTTCTTGAGGTGGAGAGAAATAGTGAACCGACTCAACATTGAAAGTAAAAGAATGTCCTCCATAGAGGAAAAGCATCGACATATATTTGTGCTAGAGCTTTGATTTCTTGAAAACATGAAACAATTTTGTCAACGGTAGCAATAAAGCATATGCATCATGTAAATTATATCTTATAAGTTGCAAGCCTCATGCATAGTGTACTAATAGTGCCCGCACCTTGTCCTAATTAGCTTGGACTGCCGGATCATCACAATGCACTGTTTTTACCAAGTGTCACAATGGGGTACCTCTATGCCGCCTGTACAAAGGTCAAAGGAGAAAGCTCGCATTGGATTTCTCGCTATTGATTATTCTTCAACTTAGACATCCATACCGGGACAACATAGACAACAGATAATGGACTCCTCTTTTATGCATAAGCATGTAACAACAATTAATAATTTTTCTCATTTGAGATTGAGGATATATGTCCAAAACTGAAACTTCCACCATGGATCATGGCTTTAGTTAGCGGTCTAATGTCCTTCTCTAACAATATGCATGCTTAACCATAAGGTGGTAGATCGCTTTTACTTTAGATAAGACGAACATGCATAGCAACTCACATGAAATTCAACAATGGAATAGTTGATAGCGTCCCCAAGAAACATGGTTATCGCACAACAAGCAACTTAATAAGAGATAAAGTGCATAATTACATATTCAATACCACAATAGTTTTTAAGCTATTTGTCCCATGAGCCATATATTGCAAAGGTGAATGATGGAATTTTAAAGGTAGCACTCAAGCAATTTACTTTGGAATGGCGGAAAATACCATGTAGTGGGTAGGTATGGTGGACACAAATGGCATAGTGGTTGGCTCAAGTATTTTGGATGCATGAGAAGTCCCTCTCGATACAAGGTTTAGGCTAGCAAGGCTTATTTGAAACAAACACAAGGATGAACCGGTGCAGCAAAAACTCACATAAAAGACATATTGAAAACATTATAAGACTCTACATCGTCTTCCTTGTTGTTCAAACTCAATACTAGAAATTATCTAGACCTTAGAGAAACCAAATATGCAAACCAATTTTAGCATGCTCTATGTATTATTAATGGGTGCAAAGCATATGATGCAAGAGCTTAAATCATGAGCACAACAATTGCCAAGTATCACATTATCCAGCCATTTATAGCAATTACTACATGTATCATTTTCCAATTCCAACCATATAACAATTTAACGAAGGAGAAACTTCGCCTATGAATACTATGAGTAGAAACCAAGGACATACTTGTCCATATGCTACAGCAGAGCGTGTCTCTCTCCCCCATAAAGTGAATGCTAGGATCCCCTTTTATTCAAACAAAACAAAAACAAAACAAACCGACGCTTCCAAGAAAAAGCACATAAGATGTGATGGAATAAAATATAGTTTCAGAGGAACCTGATAATGTTGTCGATGAAGAAGGCTGCCTTGGGCATCCCCAAGCTTAGACGCTTGAGTCTTCTTAATATACAGGGGTGAACCACCGGGGCATCCCCAAGCTTAGAGCTTTCACTCTCCTTGATCATGTTGCATCATACTCCTCTGTTGATCCCTTCCTCCACACCAAACTCAAACAACTCATTAGAGGGTTAGTGCACAATAAAAATTAACATATTCAGAGGTGACACAATCATTCTTAACACTTCTGAACATTGCATAATGCTACTGGATATTAGTGGATCAAAGAAATTCATCCAACATAGCAAAAGGGGCAATGCGAAATAAAAGGGGCAGAATCTGTCAAAACAGAATTTCAGTTCGTATTGACGAATTTTAAAATGGCACCAGACTTGCTCAAATGAAAATTCTCAAATTAAATGAAAGTTGCGTACATATCTGAGGATCATGCACGTAAATTGGCTTAATTTTTGAGCTACCTACATGGAGGTGGACCCAGATTCGTGATAGCAAGAACTGTTTCTTTGCAGTAATCCAAATCTAGTACTTACTTTTCTATCAACGGCTTTACTTGGTACAACAAAACACAAAAACTAAGATAAGGAGAGGTTGCTACAGTAGTAAACAACTTCCAAGACACAAAATAAAAACAAAGTACTGTAGGTAAAAACATGGGTTGTCTCCCATAAGCGCTTTTCTTTAACGCCTTTCGCCTAGGCTAGTAAAGTGTGTATCAAGCATTGTCAAAGGGTGGCATTTTCAGCGGGTGGAGTGTTCTCAACTATGTATTATTACATTAGATACATAAGTTTTAGCATCTCCCTTTCATTGGTCTTAGGCGTGCTACTCTCATCAAACAAATTTTCGGAGAACAAGCCAAGCATAGTTATTTTCAGTGCATCATTCATAGCTAAGAGTTTACATGGTATTGGTGCTTTGATCTCCCCACCATCATCAATATTATTAGTGTATCTTATTCTATTCATGTCCATCTTTTCAAGAGACTAACAAAATTAGTAGGAGAACCAAGCATATTAAATTTAGCAAAGACCTTTCTAGCCTCTCTTGCTAGACCACTAAATTCTCTAAGAAGGGTTTCTAAAACAAAATCTTTCTTTTCCCTTCTTCCATATCACCAAGTGAGAACATATGTTGGATTATAGGATTAAGATTAACAAATTTAGTTTCCAACAAGCGAACTAAATGCGCGGCAGCAGCAATTTCATAAGTAGGCGCAAGGTCTACCAAGTGTCTATCTTCAAAATTTTCAATGGTCCAACATGATTGAAGAATTCTTCTATATTATTTCTCCCAACTATAGACCCACGTCCTACCGGTATGTCTTTTGTGGTAAAATTAAAAGGAAACATGATGAAATAAGTAAAGAAAATGCAAGTAACTAATTTTTTTGTGTTTTCGATATAGCAAACAAGATAGCAAATAAAGTAAACTAGCAACTAATTTTTGTATTTTGATTTAGTGCAGCAAACAAAGTAGTAAATAAAACTGATGACAAAAACAAAGTAAAGAGGTTGAGAAGTAGAAATCTTTGTGGTGTAACTTTTCTTCGTTCCCCGGCAACGGCGCCATAAATTTAGCTTGATGACGCGTAAAGCACACGCTCGTTGGGAACCCTCAAGTGGAAGGTGTGATGCGCACAGCAAGTGTTTCCTCAGTAAGAAACCAAGGTTTATCGAACCGCAGGAGTCAAGAAGCACGTTGAAGGTTGATGCGTGGATGTAGTGCGGCGCAACACCAGGGATTCCGGCGCCAACGTGAACCTGTACAACACAACCAAAGTACTTTGCCCCAACGAAACAGCCGAGGTTGTCAATTGATGTCTACGTTCCCCTCCTTTCCTAGACAGTTGTTGGGCCTCCAAGAGCAGAGGTTTGTAGAACAGCAAAGAAGTTTCCCTTAAGTGGATACCCAAGGTTTATCGAACTCGCAGAAGAGGTCAAAGATATCCCTCTCATGCACCCCGCAACCACAAAGCAAGAAGTCTCTGTGTCCCCAACACACCAAATAGGCGCACTAGTTCGGCGAAGAGATAGTGAAACACATGTGGTATGAATATATATGAGCAATAGCAACGGTGCCAGGAAAATAGCTTGGAAAAGCGTGTAGTTGATGGTGGTAGTATTGCAAGCAGTAGTAACACAAGAAACAAGAACAAGCAGCGAGAAAATATTTAGGAGCAAGGCTCAGGGATTACACTTTCACTAGTGGACACTCTCAACATTGATCACATAATGAAATACATAAATGCATACTCTACACTTTTGTTGGATGATGAACACATTGCGTAGGATTACACGTACCCTCAATGCCGGAGTTAACAAGCTCCACAATAATGCTCATATTTTAGTAACCTTTAGTGTAAGATAGATCAACAGACTAAACCGAGTACTAGCATAAGCATGCACACTGCCACCTTCATGCATATGTAGGAGGAATAGATCACATCAATAATATCATAGCAATAGTTAACTCCATAATCTACAAGAGATCATGATCATAGCACAAACCAAGTACTAACACGGTGCACACACTGTCACCTTTACACACGTGCAGGAGGAATAGAACTACTTTAATAACACATCACTAGAGTAGCACATAGATAGTAGTGATACAAAACACATCAGATGAATCTCAATCATGTAAAGCAGCTCATGAGATCATTGTATTGAAGTACATGGAGAGAGATTAACCACATAGCTACCGGTGCAGCCCGATGGAGAACTACTCCTCCTCATGGGAGCAGAACTGTGATGAAGATGGCGGTGGAGATGGCAGCGGTGTCGATGGAGAAGCCTTCCAAGCACTCCCCGTCCACCCAGCCGTGGCCGGAACAAACAGATCCCGTCCCCGCATCTTGGCTTCGCGACGGCGGCGGCCCTGGAAGGTGGGGTTTCGTCAATTGTATAGGGTTTTCTGATCCAGGGGCTTTTTATAGGCGGAGAGGCGGCGCAGGAAGGTCGAAGGGGGGCCCACACCCTAGGGGGGCGCGCCCCCCCCCCTAGGCCGCGCCGGGGTGTGGTGTGGTGGCCCTGCCACCCTTCTCTGGCGGTTCTCGTGTGTTCTGGATGCTTCCGGGTAAAATAGGAACCTCAGCGTTGATCGTTCGATTCCGAGAATATTTCGTTACTAGGATTTCTCAAACCAAAAACAGCAGAAACAGGAACTGCACTTCGGCATCTTGTTAATAGGTTAGTTCCGTAAAAACGCACGAATATGACATAAAGTGTGCATATAACATGTAGATAACATCAATAATGTGGCATGAACACAAGAAATTATCGATACGTTGAGACGTATCATCAATCTCACCGGCTTGTCAGAATAAAGGATTAACTGGATGGTGTGGAAGATGATTGTTTGCAGAAAAACAGTAGAACAAGTATTAAGTAGATTGTATTTCAGGAAAGAGAATTGGACCGGGGTCCACAAATCACTAGGAGGGTGTCTCTCCCATAAGACAAACAGCATGTTGGGTGAACAAATTACAGTTGGGCAATTGACAAATAAAGAGAGCATGATCATGCACATACATATCATGATGAGTATAGTGAGATTTAATTGGGCATTACGACAAAGTACATAGACCGCCATCCAGCATGCATCTATGCCTAAAAAGTCCACCTTCAAAGTTATCATCCTAACCCTCCAAAGATAGTTACAACAATGATAATTGCAATAAGTATTGCGCGTAATGTAATAGTGACTACATCCTTGAACATAGCACTAATGTTTTATCCCTAGCTGCAACAGAGGACATCCATAACCTTAGAGGTTCTTGTCACCCCTCCGGATTCACGGAGACATGAACCCACATAAATACTCCCTCTTGGAGTTACTAGCATCAACTTGGCCAGAGCATCTACTAATAACGGAGAGCATGCAAGATCATAACCAACACATAGACATAGCTTTGATAATCAACATAACAAGTATTCTCTATTCATCGGATCCCAACAAACGTAACATATAGAATTACAGATAGATGATCTTGATCATGTTAGGCAGCTCACAAGATCCGACAATGATAGCACAATGGGGAGAAGACAACCATCTGGCTATAAGGACCCATAGTCCAGGGGTAGACTACCCACACACACTCGGGAGGCGACCATGGCGGCGTAGAGTCCTCCCGGAGATGATTCCCCTCTCCGACAGGCGCCGGAGGCGACTCTCGGATCCCCCGAGACGGGATCGCGTTGGCGGCGTCTCCGGAAGGTTTTCCTGGGGACGTGGCTCTCACCGGGGGTTTCGTCACGAGGCTTTAAGTAGGGTGGAAGGGCAAGTCAGAGGGCACGGGGGCCCCGTATGAAGGGCGGCGCGACGGGGCGCGCCGCTCTAGGTTTGGGCACCTGTGGCCCCCTTCGTTATTCTTCGGACTTCGGAAGCTTCGTTGAAAAATAGGCCCCAGGCGTTGATTTCGTCAATCGAGAATATTTCCTTACTAGGATTTCTGAAACCAAAAACAAAGAAACAGCAACTGGCACTTCGGCATCTTGTTAATAGGTTAGTTCCAGAAAATGCACGAATATGACATAAAGTGTGCATAAAACATGTAGATAACATCAATAATGTGGCATGGAACATAAGTATCGATACGTCGGAGACGTATCGACCGCCGCCGCCAACCCTTCTCGGGATTCAGGAGGATCGCCTCCGCACCTGCCGGAGGGGGAATCATCTCCCGAGGACTCTACGCCGCCATGGTCACCTCCGGAGTGATGTGTGAGTAGTCTACCGGACTATGGGTCCATAGTAGCTAGATGGTTGTCTTCTCCTCATTGTCTTCATTGTCGGATCTTGTGAGCTGCATAACATGATCAAGATCATCTATCTGTAATTCTATATGTTGCGTTTGTTGGGATCCGATGAATAGAGAATACTTGTTATGTTGATTATCAAAGTTATGTCTATGTGTTGTTTATGATCTTGCATGCTCTCGTTATTAGTAGATGCTCTGGCCAAGTTGATGCTAGTAACTCCAAGAGGGAGTATTTATGCTCGATAGTGGGTTCATGTCTCCATCTGGGGAAGTGACAAAATCTCTAAGATTATGGATGTGTGTTCCACTAGGGATAAAACATTGGTGCTATGTTCAAGGATGTAGTCACTGATTACATTACACGCAATACTTAATGCAATTGTCTGTTGTTAGCAACTTGATCGGAGTGGGTTGGATGATAACCTGAAGGTGGACTTTTTAGGCATAGATGCATGCTGGATAGCGGTCTATGTACTTTGTCGTAATGCCCAATTAAATCTCACAATACTCATCATAATATGTATGTGCATGGTCATGCCCTCTCTATTTGTCAATTGCCCAACTGTAATTTGTTCACCCAACATGTTGTTTATCTTATGGGAGACACCTCTAGTGAGCTGTGGACCCCGGTCCAATTCTCTATAGAAATACAATCTCTGCAATAATGTTCCACTTGTTTTTGCAAACAATCATCATGCACACTATACATCTAATCCTTTGTTACAACAAGCCGGTGAGATTGACAACCTACTGTTTTGGGGCAAAGTACTTTGGTTGTGTTGTGCAGGTTCCACGTGGCGCCGGAATGTTGCGCCGCACTACATCCCGCCGCCATCAACCTTCAACGTGCTTCTTGGCTCCTCTGGTTCGATAAACCTTGGTTTCTTTCTGAGGGAACTTGCTGCTGTGCGCATCATACCTTCCTCTTGGGGTTCCCAACGAACGTGTGAGTTACCGCACCGCCTCGCGCGGTGCACATCGCCCGGCCAAGCACGACGACCGGCGGCGCTTCTTAGCGAGCGTAGGTGGCCGGCCCCGCACGACGTGGGCGCAACGCTGGTTACTCGCAGCTCGCCGTCCAGGCGCGGCGCGGCGGATCGTCGTGGGCACGAGCACACACCAGGCCGACGCACGGCCCGCCTCGCTTGTGCCCTCAGGCCATCCGTGCCCGCCGTGTCGCCACGTGTACAAGCTTTGGCCACGTCGGCGCGCGCCGCCTGTGCATCGCCAGCCCGTCCCCGTCCGTGCCGACGCGGCCGACGGATGGAGGCCCGTTCTCTCCGCGTGCACGGCCCCGTCCGCCGCCGCGGCCCCTGTTCGCCGCCGCCCTTGAGGCGCACCGCCGCCGGGTTGCAAGCTCGCAAACGGACGCCCCCGTTCGAGTCGCCGCGGCGGCTCTGCTCGCCGGGGCGCGGGCTTGTCTGGCCCGGCGATTTCCGGCAGGTGTGAAAAAAGGAGGCGGCGGCGACGGGTGCCTCCATGGTAGGCGACGGCGGCCTCACGAGGCGAGCCAAACTCCGGCGGCTCCTCGCGATTTTCATGGAGAAGGAGGACGAGGAGAGAGAATGCGGGGTCTCGGGTTGCCTTTGTCTCTCTCAAATGGGCTGGACGCGTGTCCGGCCGGACGAACGAACCACGATGGACGCGCGCTCGCGCCTCGACCCAAATCGCTCCCGGTTTGCGTCGGTTTTGGGTCAAACCGGACGTTGAGAGTATCCGCTAAGATGGGTTGCCTATGGATGAAGACCCATCCGACTCAATCCGAGTCGTTTTGGGTTTGGGTCTCCGTGTTGGAGATGCCCTAAGGACACGGCATACCGCCACACCTTGCTTCATAGTTTAGGGAATAAAAAAAATGACCAATTCAGACACTAGCATCCGTTGACTTTTTTTATAGAAAAAACTCCGTGAGACTCACACCCCGGGGGTTCGCGTGCACTCTCACACACCTAACCAAAGGAACGACGATCTTTTCTCTATTTCAGGAAATCAATACTCCCTGTCTCACCGTTTATTAGGCGCGTACGTACCCCTAGGTTATAAATTTGATCAAATTAGCATTAGTTATATGTTATAAAAATTATATTATTAAAAACTTTAGATGTTCTATTTTCTAATGATATAATTTTTACATTGTATAATTTATATTATATAGGTCAACTTAATGACCTAGTGATACGGAGAGTTCTAGTAAACTGAGACGGAGGGAGTACTATGCTTGAGAGAAACGTACCATGCAAGTGGGTGGTGCGCATCTACCCTGAGATTCTTTTGTTGTACATATAAAACCTACCACATGCAACATGCACTGAGCAATTTCTAAAATATAACTTAAAAAATGAATGCCATTCGTTCCCCGCAAAGAAAGAAAGAAATATCACTTGTCACAGGAAATGGCAAATACCAATTTTCTCGGTCTGAGACTACACCGCATATCATCCATTACAGGAAATTACAGAAAATGTGAGATACCATTATTTCCATCTGAAGCAAGCAGTGTAGCTAACACAAAACTAGCTAAAGCAATGTCGCAGTAAGCGGCGGTCGAACGCCGGCCAACGGTAAGTATCTCACAGAAACGACGCCTCCTCGCCCTTGGCGAAGTACACGCCGGTCGGCCCACCCTCCGGCAGCAGCGTCACCTTCACCACGTTACGGGCGCCCTCCTCGGGCGTCAGGACACCCGAGCTCATGGTCATGTCGGTCTTGGCGTAGCCTGGGTGCGCGCAGTTGACGCGGAGCTCCGGGTACCTATTCGCCAAGATCCTCGAGTACGCGTTCATGGCGGCCTTGGCCATCTTGTATGCCGCGAACCCGGTCGACCACCCACGCGCCTCCAACGCGCCGGCCTCGAAATCTTTGAGGAACTTGTCCAGCAGCTCGTCAAGCCTCTTCTCTGTCAGGCTGTCAATGTCGTTGAGTTCCTGCCTCACCTCCTCGTTGTTGATAAACTGCAAGCAAGGGTTCCAAATCTCTTTACAAAAGTATGGTGTTGGAAATTTGGGACATCATTATATCATGATTGTTGAAGAGATCTTGCCGTTAGTAATCCATAAGCGGAGGAGACATTCACCAGTCTTCCGTCGGAGGAAGATTGCAGGAGAGGCAGCAGGGCTTCGATTACATGCTTTGTGCCGTAGTAGTTTGTCTGCACACATTCCTTTGCGCCATCGACGGTCTCGTTGACATTTTTCACCATCCATTCGAGTCTCTGGTGGTAATCCAGGCCACTGAACTGTCGTATGTAAACATGCTCAGTTTTGTGTGTCCCAAAAAAATTAAGAACAGACTCGCCTAGCACTACTTATCGCAACACCGGATCAGCTAAAGGATCCACTTCTCACATCTTGATCTACGGGAGAAGCAGAAAAAACGCCACCTTACCTTTTCCTCGTTGGTATCGAGTTCTTGGAGGTACTCACCCCACCAACTGCGGCATTGTTCACCTGCAAATTAACAGAGAATATACATCAATCACCGGCCGGTTGCACAAAGCCTCTGCATCTAGCAGGAGTACAAACTAGTACAAAGGGAAGCGAAAAACTTTCCAGAATGTCTAGCTTCCCAAAGCGGGTCTTGAGGAAACCGGCCAATCCAATAATGCTCGAAGCGTCCGTGATCTCCAGCTGATGGAAGATGACATCGGAGAGCCCCAGCCCCTTGAGCTTCTCCACGGCCGCCGTGCCCCTCGTCTCGTCCCGGGCCGTCAAAACCACCGTGACGCCGTCGCTGGCTAGTTGCCTACACACCTCAAAACCGATCCCTTTGTTCCCGCCGGTGACGACGGCAATCCTAGCAACCGCAACAGATCAGAGCAGTACATAGACTGATACAGTACGCTACACGGCGACGCCAGTATCCACAGGCGAACCTCGCGTTTGAAGGGCTGGAGATGGCTCCTTCCATGAGGGTGAAAAACCACGAGCTCGAACAAAGACGATGGCAGATGGGAGGAAGGATATGAGAAGACTCGTAACTGCTTCGGTGGTACCTCGGTTCGCTTTGTGGTGGTGGTTGACTTGTACAGTTTCAAATCCATATCTCCGCCTAAGAAGACCATATGTATCTCATTGATGCGCCGAGGTCCCGTCCTCATTTTTTGACGCCACAACCCTAATCAAATTAAACCACCAAAGACGGATTTTCACTAATCAAACCTCCCATCGTTATAGTGGTGTTAAAATATTAAAATTCTATATGTATGGTCTTTTAGATCTTGCTTCCTTAGATCGGTTTTGGAATCGCTACCAAGGTTATCAAGAGGAGGGTGAGAGGGATTTTGATTTTTTTCCTCCAAGAATGGATCATTATGCTTGCTTGAAGTATTTTTTGAGAACCACATATTTCACTAATCGAAAACCAAGTTACATGAAGCAACACATGTGGAAACTAAAAGACAAACCGGGATAAAATTATTATCCTGAATTTGCAGATAAAATCCTAAAAGATCGAGAAATTCAAAACAACCCATAGGGTTTCCTGCAACCACCGTAGCCAGCGGCCGCCGTCAAATTCATCGCCGCCGAGATGGACACAAGAAGAGACGTCGAGCCTCCATCATTGCAAGATTCAAAAAACACCATCACCAACGAGGCTTCGTGAGTCGATGAACATGTTAGCAGCGAGGCAATCGATGTGGCACGTCGACCGGGGAACGTCCCCGTGCTGTCTTGGACCAAGATACACCGCCTCCCATCGACGAAGTCGGAGAAGAACCGCATATCCACCACCTCTGGACCAACATCTTCGCTCCAGAAGATCCACCCCGGCCCCCAACGCCATCGTGGACAACGACAAGCGCCGGTGACACGTCGAGAAACAGATCTCGCTAGATCTGAAGACCGACGAGAAGACCAAGATGCCGACCTGAAAGATCAACAAGCACACGTTGCCAACAACCCTGAGACGCCGCCGTGAAGGTCACCGCCGGTGTGGGAGTGGAGTTGAGGCAGATTTATTTGTCCGGGCGCCGCTCCAACCACCCCAACGACGCACCACAACAGCCAAGCCCTAACTACAAAACGGAGGAGGAACGAGGTCCCCTCCCCCTCCTGCCGCCGGAGCGGCAAGCGGAGGGAGAGGGGCCCAGATCTCACGCCGGTGGAGATTGGATCTGGCCGCCGCCTGGTCTCCAGGGAGTTGGGAGATTGGATCTGGCCGCCGCCGCCTGGTCTCTGCTTGATGAAGTATTGCGAGTGCTTGATGTCTATGCACGCTTCTATTCTTGTAGACAGTGTTGGGCCTCCAAGTGCCGAGGTTTTTAGAACAACAGCAAGTTTCCCTTAAGTGGATCACCCAAGGTTTATCGAACTCAGAGAGGTAGAGGCCAGAGATATCCCTCTCAAGCTACCCTGCAATGACGATACAAGAAGTCTCTTGTGTCCCCAACATACCCAATACACTTTTCAGGTGTATATGTGCACTAGTTCGGCTAAGAGATGGTAAAATGCAAGTGATATGGATGAATATGAGTGGTAATAACAATCTGAAATAAATATGACAACAAGTAAATATGCAGTAAAACAGTAAATAAACGTGATTCGATGCTTGAAAACAAGGCATAGGGATCATACTTTCACTAGTGGTCACTCTCAACAATGATATCATAACGAAATATAAATATAAGCACTTCACTATGCTACTCCAATACTCTCCGGTTGGATAACGAACACTAGTTCATCGCGTAAGGCTGCATAAGCAAACCTTAAAGATGTATTCCCAAGTACTAATGAACACCCCACGCTGTCACTTTGAGCATTCATAGGAGGTACTAACACACCATAATTTCATAGAGACATCCAACTCAAATCATAATTCAGTGAACAAGTATTCTGTGAAATATAGCCTAAGAGACCCACACGGTGCACACACTGTCACCTTTACACACGTGGGACAAGGAGTCTCCAGAGATCACATCCACTTGAATAGCATAACGACATCTAGCACTAGTAGGAAAAGCCTCATCAGTGGGGCACCAAAAGACACGCAGCAGGGCTATAGTGCACCACCAATTCTCAATCTCTTTACTTTGTTTTTGTCTTGCTTAGTTTTATTTACTACTTTGTTTGCTGCACTAAATCAAAATACAAAAAATTTAGTTACTTGTTTTACTTTATAATATCATGCATGTTTTTATTACACTAGTTTGGCATAATGGACAAGAATGATCTTCTTATTCTATTTCCTTTAAAACATGGATTGTTTGATGCGAAAATTAAAAAACCTATGGAATCTTATTTGCATGCTGGTAGTAATATTAGTATGAACGCTTTGAACACCATTCTTGATAATAATATAGAAAGTTCTAAGCTTGGGGAGGCTGGTTTTCATGATCTTTTTATTCCCCCAAGCATTGAGGAGAAAATTTACTTTGATGATACTTTGCCTCCTATTTATGATAATGATATTGGTCTTTTAGTACCGCCTGTTATGGAGGATAAATTTGATTATGATTACAATATGCCTCCTATATTTGATGATGAGAATAATAATGATAGCTACTTTGTTGAATTTGCTCCCACTACAACTAATAAAATTGATTATGTATGTGGAGAGTAATTTTTATGCATATGAACTCATGATAAGAATGCTTTATGTGATAGTTATATTGTTGAGTTTGCTCATGATGCTACTGAAAGTTATTATGAGAGAGGAAAATATGGTTGTAGAAATTTTCATGTTAATAAAACACCTCTCTATGTGCTGAAATTTCTGAAACTACACTTGTTTTATCTTCCTGATCTTGTCACTTTGCTTTTCATGAATTTATTTGTGTACAAGATTCCTTTTCATAGGAAGCATGTTAGGCTTAAATTTGTTTTGAATTTGCCTCTTGATGCTCTCTTTTGCTTCAAATACTATTTCTTGCGAGTGCATCATTAAAACTGCTGAGCCCATCTTAATGGCTATAAAGAAAGAACTTCTTGGGAGATAACCCATGTGTTATTTTGCTACAGTACTTTGTTTTATATTTGTGTCTTGAAGTTGTTTACTACTGTAGCAACCTCTCATTATCTTAGTTTAGTGTTTTGTTGTGCCAAGTAAAGTCTTTGATAGAAAAGTTCATACTAGATTTGGATTACTGCGCAGTTTCAGATTTCTTTGCTGTCACGAATCTCGAGCTAAATTCTCTGTAGGTAACTCAGAAAATATGCCAATTTACGTGAGTGATCCTCAGATATGTACGCAACTTTCATTCAATTTGGGAATTTTCATTTGAGCAAGTCTGGTGCCATTTTAAAATTCGTCAATACGAACTGTTCTGTTTTGACAGATTCTGCCTTTTATTTCGCATTGCCTCTTTTGCTATGTTGGATGAATTTCTTTGATCCACTAATGTCAAGTAGCTTTATGCAATGTCCAGAAGTGTTAAGAATGATTGTGTCACCTCTGAATATGTTAATTTTATTGTCACTAACCCTCTAATGAGTTGTTCTAAGTTTGGTGTGGAGGAAGTTTTCAAGGATCAAGAGAGGATGATGCAACATGATCAAGGAGAGTGAAAGCTCTAAGCTTGGGGATGCCCCGGTGGTTCACCCCTGCATATATCAAGAAGACTCAAGCGTCTAAGCTTGGGGATGCCCAAGGCATCCCCTTCTTCATCGACAACATTATCAGGTTCCTCCCCAAACTATATTTTTATTCCATCACATCTTATGTGCTTTTCTTGGAGCGTCGGTTTGTTTTTGTTTTTGTTTTGTTTGAATAAAATGGATCCTAGCATTCACTTTATGGGAGAGAGACACGCTCCGCTGTAGCATATGGACAAGTATGTCCTTAGGCTCTACTCATAGTATTCATGGCGAAGTTTCTTCTTCGTTAAATTGTTATATGGTTGGAATTGGAAAATGATACATGTAGTAATTTGCTATAATGTCTTGGGTAATGTGATACTTGGCAATTGTTGTGCTCATGTTTAAGCTCTTGCATCATATGCTTTGCACCCATTAATGAAGAAATACATAGAGCATGCTAAAATTTGGTTTGCATATTTGGTTTCTCTAAGGTCTAGATAATTTCTAGTATTGAGTTTGAACAACAAGGAAGACGTGTAGAGTCTTATAATATTTACAATATGTTTTTTATGTGAGTTTTGCTGCACCGGTTCATCCTTGTGTTTGTTTCAAATAAGCCTTGCTAGCCTAAACCTTGTATCGAGAGGGAATACTTCTCATGCATCCAAAATACTTGAGCCAACCACTATGCCATTTGTGTCCACCATACCTACCTACTACATGGTATTTTTCCGCCATTCCAAAGTAAATTGCTTGAGTGCTACCTTTAAAATTCCATCATTCACCTTTGCAATATATAGCTCATGGGACAAATAGCTTAAAAACTATTGTAGTATTGAATATGTAATTATGCACTTTATCTCTTATTAAGTTGCTTGTTGTGCGATAACCATGTTCACTGGGGACGCCATCAACTACTCTTTGTTGAATTTCATGTGAGTTGCTATGCATGTCGTCTTGTCTGAAGTAAGAGCGATCTACCACCTTATGGTTAAGCATGCATATTGTTAGAGAAGAGCATTGGGCCGCTAACTAAAGCCATGATCCATGGTGGAAGTTTCAGTTTTGGACAAATATCCTCAATCTCAAATGAGAAAATTATTAATTGTTGTTACATGCTTATGCATAAAAGAGGAGTCCATTATCTGTTGTCTATGTTGTCCCGGTATGGATGTCTAAGTTGAGAATAATCAATAGCGAGAAATCCAATGCGAGCTTTCTCCTTAGACCTTTGTACAGGCGGCATAGAGGTACCCCTTTGTGACACTTGGTTAAAACATGTGCATTGTGATGATCCGGTAGTCCAAGCTAATTAGGACAAGGTGCGGACACTATTAGTATACTATGCATGAGGCTTGCAACTTGTAAGATATAATTTTACATGATACATATGCTTTATTACTACCGTTGACAAAATTGTTTCATGTTTTCAAAATCAAAGCTCTAGCACAAATATAGCAATCGATGCTTTTCCTCTATGAGGACCATTCTTTTACTTTCAATGTTGAGTCAGTTCACCTATTTCTCTCCACCTCAAGAAGCAAACACTTGTGTGAACTGTGCATTGATTCCTACATATTTGCATATTGCACTTGTTATATTACTCTATGTTGACAATATCCATGAGATATACATGTTATAAGTTGAAAGCAACCGCTGAAACTTAATCTTCCTTTGTGTTGCTTCAATGCCTTTACTTTGAATTATTGCTTTATGAGTTAACTCTTATGCAAGACTTATTGATGCTTGTCTTGAAGTGCTATTCATGAAAAGTCTTTGCTATATGATTCACTTGTTTACTCATGTCATATACATTGTTTTGATCGCTGCATTCACTACATATGCTTTACAAATAGTATGATCAAGATTATGATGGCATGTCACTCCGAAATTATACGTGTTATCGTTTTACTGCTCGGGACAGCATAACTAAGCTTGGGGATGCGATACGTCCAACGTATCGATAATTTCTTATGTTCCATGCCACATTATTGATGTTA
The DNA here is from genome assembly GCA_030979885.1 of Lolium multiflorum. Lineage (NCBI taxonomy): Eukaryota > Viridiplantae > Streptophyta > Magnoliopsida > Poales > Poaceae > Lolium > Lolium multiflorum. The sequence continues at coordinate 46,586,838 of CM061752.1, read as the reverse complement.
TCTACATGTTTTATGCACACTTTATGTCATATTAGTGCATTTTTCTGAACTAACCTATTAACAAGATGCCGAAGTGCCATTGCTGTTTTCTGTTGTTTTTGGTTTCAGAAATCCTATTAACGAAATATTCTCGGAATTGGACGAAATCAACGCCCGGGGTCCTATTTTGCCACGAAGCTCGAAGTCCGAAAGGAGACGAAGTGGGGCCACGAGGTGGCCAAACCCTAGGGCGCGCGTGGCCCCCCCGGCCGCGCGACCTAGGTGTGGGCCTCGTGCCCTTACGACCTGCCCTTCCGCCTACTTAAAGCCTCCGTCGTGAAACCCCCAGTGACTGAGGAGCCACGATACGGAAAAGCCTTGAGACGCCGCCGCCGCCGATCCCATCTCGGGGGATCCGGGAGATCGCCTCCGGCACCCTGCCGGAGAGGGATTCATCTCCGGAGGACTCTACACCGCCATGGTCGCCTCCGGAGTGATGTGTGAGTAGTCTACCCCTGGACTATGGGTCCATAGCGTAGCTAGATGGTTGTCTTCTCCCCATTGTGCTTCATTGTCGGATCTTGTGAGCTGCCTAACATGATCAAGATCATCTATCTGTAATTCTATATGTTGCGTTTGTTGGGATCCGATGAATAGAGAATACTTGTTATGTTGATTATCAAAGTTATGTCTATGTGTTGTTTATGATCTTGCATGCTCTCCGTTACTAGTAGATGCTCGGCCAAGTAGATGCTTGTAACTCCAAGAGGGAGTATGCTCGATAGTGGGTTCATGCCTACATTGATACCTGGGACAGTGAATGAAAGTTCTAAGGTTGTGTTGTGCTATTGCCACTAGGGATAAAACATTGATGCTATGTCTAAGGATGTAGTTGTTGATTACATTACGCACCATACTTAATGCAATTGTCTGCTGCTTTGCAACTTAATACCTGGAGGGGTTCGGATGATAACCTGAAGGTGGACTTTTTAGGCATAGATGCAGTTGGATGGCGGTCTATGTACTTTGTCGTAATGCCCAATTAAATCTCACTATACCCATCATAATATGTATGTGCATGGTCATGCCCTCTTTATTTGTCAATTGCCCAAGTATAATTTGTTCACCCAACATCTGTTTATCTTATGGGAGAGACACCTCTAGTGAACTGTGGACCCCGTCCAATTCTCTATCTTGAAATACAATCTACTGCAATACTTGTTCTACCGTTTTCTGCAAACAATCATCTTCCACACAATACGGTTAATCCTTTGTTACAGCAAGCCGGTGAGATTGACAACCTCCATTTCGTTGGGGCAAAGTACTTTGGTTGTGTTGTGCAGGGTTCCACGTTGGCGCCGAATCCCCGTGTTGCACCGCACTACATCCCGCCGCCATCAACCTTCAACGTGCTTCTTGGCTCCTCCTGGTTCGATAAACCTTGGTTTCTTTCCGAGGGAAACCTTGCTGCTGTGCGCATCATACCTTCCTCTTGGGGTTCCCAACGAACGTGTGAGTTACACGCCATCGGCGGCCCGGAGGCGGCGCCGCCCTATTGTGTGGCCGCCTCGGCCGCCTCGACGCCTGCGGACTGCTTAAGGGTTTCGATCTAAAGCGAGACGAGAAGTGGAAGTCGCCAACCATCCGAAGAGCCGCCACCGTCGCGAAACTCCGTCTCGGGACCCGAAACCCGTTCGGCACCTCGGACGGGGAATTGAGATCATCGCCATCATCACCAACGCCCTCCATCGACCAGCCATGTTTCCCCCATCCATGTGTGAGTAATTTCCCCGCTGTAGGCTGAAGGGGATGGTAGGGATTGGATGAGATTGGTCATGTAATAGCATAAGATTGTTAGGGCATAGTGGCTAGTATTCGTAATTGGTACTTTTATGATATTGTTGCAACTTGTTATGCTTAATGCTTGCCACTAGGGCCCGAGTGCCATGATTTCAGATCTGAACATGTTATCGTTTCATGATGATATGCATTGTTTTATGATCTTACCTGCAAGTTGTATACACGTATTGTTGTCCGGAACCCGAGGCCCCAAAGTGACAGAAATTGGGACAAAAGGGGAAGGCGGTGATATGAGGATCACATGTGTTCACGGAGTGTTAATGCTTTGCTCCGGTGCTCTATTAAAAGGAGTACCTTAATTTCTAGTAGATTCCCTAGAGGCCCGGCTGCCACCGGCTGGTAGGACAAAAGATGTTGTGCAAGTTTCTCATTGCAAGCACGTACGACTAAATATGGAACACATGCCTATTGATATATTAGTACTTGGATACCGTTTTATTATTATCTGCAAATGCCCTGCTTTGATTGTTCCATGAGTTTCTCTCATCCATGCAACGCCCGTCATCCATCCCTGTGCCTACAGTATTTTAATCCTGCTGTTTACTATAATCACTACTGTTGTCTTTGTTACTCTGCGTTATTTCACTATCGCTTGCTATAAAACTGACATTACCGATAAACTTTTGCAAGCAAGTCTGTTTCAGTGCAGCTGAATTGACAACTCCGTGTTAAGGCTTTCAAGTATTCTTTGTCTCCCCTTCTGTCGAATCAATAAATTGGGTTTTACTTCCCGCGAAGACTGTTGCGATCCCCTATACTTGTGGGTCATCAGTTACCACTGGTGTAGATAGTTGGGAACCCCGGTCCATCTCTTATCATCATATACTTGTTCTATATGTCATTGGAAGTAGTATCAACTATTTTACGGTGCCATTGCCTCTATTTTACTGCTACTGCTGCTGTGTTACTCTTTGCTTTCATATTACCTTTGCTTTCACATCACCCCTGTTACTAGTGCTTTTCCAGGTGCAGCTGAATTGACAACTCAGTTGTTAAGGCTTATAAGTATTCTTTACCTCCCCTTGTGTCGAATCAATAAATTTGGGTTTTACTTCCCTCGAAGACTGTTGCGATCCCCCATACTTGTGGGTTATCAAGACTATTTTAAAGGCGCCGTCTTGGAGGCATAGCTCTACTCATAAATTCACCTGGGGAGTACACTCTACCTCTCTCTTTGTTTTTGTTTTATTTTATTTTATTTTGCTTAGTTTACTTTTCTCTAGTTTATTTGTGCTTAGTTTACTTTTGTCTAGTTTGTTTTTGTCTTGTTTTATTTTCCCTATATACCCGAAAATCCATAAAATTTTGAAAAACTGAAAAATTAAAAACTGTTGCTATGGGAGAACCCACAACCTATCTGGAGCTTATAGAATTATATAACAATTATAGAGAATCAAGAAAGGGTAAAGTCATGAGTGTTGTGATAGAAAAATTGAATACAATTGCTAAAATCTTGCTTAAACGCCATGATATAAACTGTTGCTCTAAACAGGATACTAAACATCTGAAATTTCAATGTGGCTTTAGTGAGGAAGTTTTAATTAAGAACTATAATTGGAATAGCTATATTCATTTTGGGTTCGAAGAGGTAGAACAATTTGTCATATTTATGGGAGCCTCTAAGATAGAATCCTTCATGGCTAAAAATTATGAAACTTGTGTTGTTTGTAAGGACCTTAAAGATTATGTCTCTTCTATCCTTAATTTTTTCATAGAAAGTTACAACGATAATCCTTATATCATTGATTATAAAGAGAGGCTCATTAATGCACAAGAATGCACTCACAATTTGCAGGAATCAGTGGAAGAAACCTGAAAGCTCATTGGATGAAAAAGAAGAGGAGAGTGATGAACAAAAGGAGGAAGAATGGATTAGCTACCCATGCCAACCTTCTAATGAGAGTAACTCTTTATCTCTTACACTATTTGATTGTCCTCCATGCTTACCAAGGAGGATGAATGTTATGTTCCTGTGGATTCTCTTGAAATATTCCCTATGAGTAAAACTTGTGAGAATAATTATGCTACTGTTATTTATGATAATCCATGCTATTTTGATAAATCTTATGATAATGCCTTGTTTGTGCCTGATGTCGAAATGCATGGTACTAAAGAGTTTTGCTTAGCAAATGTTTATGATAAAGCTCTAGATGATGGTCCTATGTTACTTGATAATATTAATTGTACTACTAATGAAAATGGGATTGGAGAGGTCTTGACTTTATCTAGTAGTCCCATATCTTTTGAGATTGATCAATCATCTTGTTATATTATTGATAAAAGTGGGTTTGAAAGTTTTGATCCCACTATTTTTGAGCTTGATAAAAATTATGTGTTTGTAGATCATGAAAAGCATGTTGTATGTGATAGTTATATTGTTGAGTTTATTCATGAAGCTACTGAAAATTATTATGAGAGAGGAAAATATGGTTGTAGAAATTTGCATGGTACTAAAACACCTCTATATGCTGAAAATTTTGAAGTTACTCTTGTTTTATCTTGCTATGCTTGTCACTTTGTTCTTCATGAATTTATTTGTGTACAAGATTCCTATGCATAGGAAGTGGGTTAGACTTAAATGTGTTTTGAACTTGCTTTTTGATGCTCTCTTTTGCTTCAACTCTCATCCTTATGTGAGCATCATTAAAATTGCTGAGCCCATCTTAATGGCTATAAAGAAAGCACTTCTTGGGAGATAAACCATGTCTTTATTTTGCTACTGTTTTGTTGTGTCTTGAAGTTGTTACTACTGTAGCAACCTCTCCTTATCTTTATTTTATTGCATTGTTGTGCCAAGTAAAGTCTCTAATAGAAGGTTGATGCTAGATTTGGATTTCTGCGCAGAAACAGATTTCTATCTGTCACGAATTTGAGTAGGTCTCTCTGTAGGAAACTCAGAAAAATCTGCCACTTTTCATGCGTGTTCCTCAGATATGTACGCAACTTTCATTAGTTTTGATTTTTCTGATTTGAGCAACGTAGGTACCTCTTAAAAATCCGTCTTTACTGGCTGTTCTGTTTTGATGCATTCTGTCTTTTTGCATTGTCTCTTGTGGACTTTAAGTAAGGCTTTCTAGACGTGGAGAGCTGTAGCTAATGTTTTATTGAGTTCTTGCAATGTGTCACTACAGGACCAAAGTGGATTAAAGTTTTTGAGTACTAACCCCTCTAATGAAGTTTATGAGAAGTTTGGTGTAGAAGTTTTCAAGGGTCAAGAGAGGAGGATGATATATGATCAAGAAGAGTGAAAAGTCTAAGCTTGGGGATGCCCCTTGGTTCATCCCTGCATATTTCAAGAAGACTCAAGCGTCTAAGCTTGGGGATGCCCAAGGCATCCCCTTCTTCATCAACAACTTATCAGGTCACTTCTAGTGAAACTATAGTTTTATTCAGTCACATCTTATGTTCTTTACTTGGAGCATCTGTTTGTTTTTATTTTTGTTTATGTTTGAATAAATTCGGATCCTAGAAATCCTTGTGTGGGAGAGAGACATGCTCCGCTTTTTCATATGAACACTGGTGTTCTTCGTTTTATTTTTAATGTTCATGGCGGAGTTGAAAACCGCAGCACTTGTTGTTATTTGGTTGGAAACAGAAAATGCTTCATATTGTCTTGAATAATTTGATACTTGGCAATTGTTTTGAGCTCTCATAGATCATGCTTAAGCTCTTGCATCATGTAGTTTAAACCTATTAGTGGAGAACTGATGGCGTGTAATTCACACGTTCGTTGGGAACCCCAAGAGGAAGGTATGATGCGCACAGCAGCAAGTTTTCCCTCAGAAAGAAACCAAGGTTTATCGAACCAGGAGGAGCCAAGAAGCACGTTGAAGGTTGATGGCGGCGGGATGTAGTGCGGCGCAACACCAGGATTCCGGCGCCAACGTGGAACCTGCACAACACAACCAAAGTACTTTGCCCCAACGAAAGTGAGGTTGTCAATCTCACCGGCTTGCTGTAACAAAGGATTAACCGTATTGTGTGGAAGATGATTGTTTGCGAGAAAACAGTAGAACAGTATTGCGAGTAGGGTGTATTTCAGTAAAGAGAATTGGACCGGGGTCCACAGTTCACTAGAGGTGTCTCTCCCATAAGACAAACAACATGTTGGGTGAACAAATTACAGTTGGGCAATTGACAAATAAAGAGAGCATGACAATGCACATACATATCATGATGAGTATAGTGAGATTTAATTGGGCATTACGACAAAGTACATAGACCGCCATCCAACTGCATCTATGCCTAAAAAGTCCACCTTCAGGTTATCATCCGAACCTCCTAATATTAAGTTGCAAAGCAACAGACAATTACATTAAGTATGGTGCGTAATGTAATCGATAACTACATCCTTAGACATAGCATCAATGTTTTATCCCTAGTGGCAACAGCACAACACAACCTTAGAACTTTCTGTCACTGTCCCAGTGTCAATGCAGGCATGAACCCACTATCGAGCATAAGTACTCCCCTTGGAGTTACAAGCATCTACTTGGCCAGAGCATCTACTAGTAACGGAAAGCATGCAAGATCATAAATAACACATAAGTATAACTTTGATAATCAACATAACAAGTATTCTCTATTCATCGGATCCCAACAAACGCAACATATAGAATTACAGATAGATGATCTTGATCATGATAGGCAGCTCACAAGATCCGACAATGATAGCACAATGGGAGAAGACAACCATCTAGCTACTGCTATGGACCCATAGTCCAGGGGTAGACTACTCACTCATCACGCCGGAGGCGACCAGGGCGGCGTAGAGTCCTCGGGGAGATGATTCCCCTCTCCGGCAGGGTGCCGGAGGCGATCCCTGGATCCCCGAGATGGGATCGCGTTGGCGGCGTCTCTGGAAGGTTTTCCGTATCGTGGCTCTCGGACTGGGGTTTCGTCACGGAGGCTATTTGTAGGGGGAAGGGCAGGTCAAGAGGGGGCAGGGGCCCCACACCATAGGGCGCGCGGCCAGGGGGGCCGTACGCCTAGGGTGTGGCCCCTCGTGGCCCCTCTTCGTCTCTCCTTCGGTCTTCCGGAAGCTTCGTGGAAAAATAGGCCCCTGGGCTTTGATTTCGTCAATTCCGAGAATATTTCCTTACTAGGATTTCTGAAACCAAAACAGCAAAAACAGGAACCGGCACTTCGGCATCTTGTTAATAGGTTAGTTCCAGAAAATGCACGAATATGACATAAAGTGTGCATAAAACATGTAGATAACATCAATAATGTGGCATGGATCATAAGAAATTATCGATACGTCGAGACGTATCAGCATCCCCAAGCTTAGTTCTGCTCGTCCCGAGCAGGTAAAACGATAACACAGATAATTTCTGGAGTGACATGCCATCATAATCTTGATCATACTATTTGTAAAGCATATGTAGTGAATGCAGCGATCAAAACAATGTATATGACATGAGTAAACAAGTGAATCATAAAGCAAAGACTTTTCATGAATAGCACTTCAAGACAAGCATCAATGAGTCTTGCATAAGAGTTAACTCATAAAGCAATAATTCAAAGTAAAGGCATTGAAGCAACACAAAAGAAGATTAAGTTTCAGCGGTTGCTTTCAACTTATAACATGTATATCTCATGGATATTGTCAACATAGAGTAATATAATAAGTGCAATAAGCAAGTATGTAGGAATCAATGCAAGTTCACACAAGTGTTTGCTTCTTGAGGTGGAGAGAAATAGGTGAACTGACTCAACATTGAAAGTAAAAGAATGGTCCTCCAGAGGAAAAGCATCGATTGCTATATTTGTGCTAGAGCTTTGATTTTGAAAACATGAAACAATTTTGTCAACGGTAGTAATAAAGCATATGCATCATGTAAATTATATCTTATAAGTTGCAAGCCTCACGCATAGTGTACCAATAGTGCCCGCACCTTGTCCTAATTAGCTTGGACTACTGGATTATCACCGCAATACATATGCTTTCACCAAGTATCACAAAGGGGTACCTCTATGTCGCCTGTACAAAGGTCTAAGGAGAAAGCTCGCATTTGGATTTCTCGCTTTTGATTATTCTCAACTTAGACATCCATACCGGGACAACATAGACAACAGATAATGGACTCCTCTTTTAATGCTTTAAGCATTCAACAACAATTAATTCTTTTCTCATTAGAGATTTGAGGATGTTTGTCCAAAACTGAAACTTCCACCATGGATCATGGCTTTAGTTAGCGGCCCAATGTTCTTCTCTAACAATATGCATGCTCAAACCATTTAACTCAGTGTAGATCGCCCTTACTTCAGACAAGACGAACATGCATAGCAACTCACATGAAATTCAACAATGAAAAGTTGATGGCGTCCCCAGTGAACATGGTTATCACACAACAAGCAACTTAATAAGAGATAAAGTGCATAATTACATATTCAATACCACAATAGTTTTTAAGCTATTTGTCCCATGAGCTATATATTGCAAAGGTGAATGATGGAATTTTAAAGGTAGCACTCAAGCAATTTACTTTGGAATGGCGGAAAATACCATGTAGTAGGTAGGTATGGTGGACACAAATGGCATAGTGGTTGGCTCAAGTATTTTGGATGCATGAGAAGTATTCCCTCTCGATACAAGGTTTAGGCTAGCAAGGCTTATTTGAAACAAACACAAGGATGAACCGGTGCAGCAAAACTCACATAAAAGACATATTGAAAACATTATAAGACTCTACACCGTCTTCCTTGTTGTTCAAACTCAATACTAGAAATTATCTAGACCTTAGAGAAACCAAATATGCAAACCAAATTATAGCATGCTCTATGTATTTCTTCATTAATGGGTGCAAAGCATATGATGCAAGAGCTTAATCATGAGCACAACAATTGCCAAGTATCACATTACCCAAGACATTTATAGCAATTACTACATGTATCATTTTCCAATTCCAACCATATAACAATTTAACGAAGGAGAAACTTCGCCATGAATACTATGAGTAGAAACCAAGGACATACTTGTCCATATGCTACAGCGGAGCGTGTCTCTCTCCCATAAAGTGAATGCTAGGATCCATTTTATTCAAACAAAACAAAAACAAAAACAAACCGACGCTCCAAGAAAAAGCACATAAGATGTGATGGAATAAAAATATAGTTTCAGGGAGGAACCTGATAATGTTGTCGATGAAGAAGGGGATGCCTTGGGCATCCCCAAGCTTAGACGCTTGAGTCTTCTTGATATATGCGGGTGAACCACCGGGGCATCCCCAAGCTTAGAGCTTTCACTCTCCTTGATCATGTTGCATCATACTCCTCTCTTGATCCTTGAAAACTTCCTCCACACCAACTCGAAACAACTCATTAGAGGGTTAGTGCACAATAAAAATTAACATATTCAGAGGTGACACAATCATTCTTAACACTTCTGGACATTGCATAATGCTACTGGACATTAGTGGATCAAAGAAATTCATCCAACATAGCAAAAGAGGCAATGCGAAATAAAAGGCAGAATCTGTCAAAACAGAACAGTTCGTATTGACGAATTTTAAAATGGCACAGACTTGCTCAAATGAAAATGCTCAAATTGAATGAAAGTTGCACATATCTGAGGATCATGCACGTAAATTGGCTTAATTTTCTGAGCTACCTACAGGGAGGTGGACCCAGATTCGTGACAGCAAAGAAATCTGGAACTGTAGTAATCCAAATCTAGTACTTACTTTTCTATCAACGGCTTAACTTGGCACAACAAAACACAAAACTAGAGATTGCTACAGTAGTAAACAACTTCCAAGACACAAAATAAAAACAAAGTACTGTAGGTAAAAACATGGGTTGTCTCCATAGCGCTTTCTTTAACGCCTTTCAGCTAGGCTAGAAAGTGTGTATCAAGTATTATCAAGAGAATCAACATCATAATTTTTTCTCATAATAGAATAATTTTCTTATATTCTAGGGAAGTGTTCCATACCTTTCTTGAGAAGAAATTGATATTTTATATTACCTTCCTTCATATCAATGATAGCACACGTTCAAAAGGTCTTCCCAATATAATGGAACAAGATGCATTGCATTCAATATCCAAGACAACAAAATCAACGGGACAAGGTTATTGTTAACGGTAATGCAAACATTATCAACTTTCCCAAAGGTTTCTTTGTAGAATGATCAGCAAGATTAACATCCAAATAACAATTTTTCGGTGGCAAGTCAAGCATATTATAAATTTTCTTAGGCATAAATAAATACTTGCACCAAGATCACATAAAGCATTACAATCAAAATCTTTAACCTTCATCTTAATGATGGGCTCCCAACCATCCTCTAGCTTTTTAGGAATAGAGGCTTCACGCTAGTTTCTCTTCTCTAGCTTTTATGAGATTTGTAATATGATGCGTGAAAGCCAAATTTATAGCACTAGCATTAGGACTTTTAGCAAGTTTTTGCAAGAACTTTATAACTTCAGAGATGTGGCAATCATCAAAATTCAAACCATTATAATCTAAAGCAATGGGATCATCATCCCCAATGTTGGAAAAAATTTCAGCAACTTTATCACGTGCAGTTTCAGCAGTTTTAGCAGTTTCGGCAGTTTCGCGCTTTGCATTAGGGGTGGAAACATTGCTAACACCAATTCTTTTATTAGTATTAGTAGGAGGTGCAGCAACATGTGTAGCATTAGCATTACTAGTGGTGGTAATAGTCCAAACTTTAGCTACATTCTTCTCTTTAGCTAGTTTTTCATTTTCTTCTCTATCCCACCTAGCACGCAATTCAGCCATTAATCTTATATTCTCATTAATTCTAACTTGGATGGCATTTGCTGTAGTAACAATTTTATTATGATGATTCTCATTAGGCAAAACTTTCGATTTCAAAAGATCAACATCAGCAGCAAGACTATCGACTTTAGAAGCAAGTATATCAATTTTCCCAAGCTTTTCTTCAACAGATTTGTTAAAAGCAGTTTGTGTACTAATAAATTCTTTAAGCATGGCTTCAAGTCCAGGGGTGTGTTCCTATTATTGTTGTAAGAATTCCCATAAGAATTACCATAGCCGTTGCCATTATTATAAGGATATGGCCTATAGTTGTTACTAGAATTGTTCCGGTAAGCATTGTTGTTGAAATTATTATTTTTAATGAAGTTCACATCAACATGTTCTTCTTGTGCAACCAATGAAGCTAATGGAACATTATTAGGATCAATATTAGTCCTATCATTCACAAGCATAGACATAATAGCATCAATCTTATCACTCAAGGAAGAGGTTTCTTCGACAGAATTTACCTTCTTACCTTGTGGAGCTCTTTCCGTGTGCCATTCAGAGTAGTTGATCATCATATTATCAAGAAGCTTTGTTGCTTCACCAAGAGTGATGGACATAAAGGTACCTCCAGCAGCTGAATCCAATAAATTCCGTGAAGAAAAATTTAGTCCTGCATAGAAGGTTTGGATGATCATCCAAGTAGTCAGTCCATGTGTTGGGCAATTTTTAACCAGAGATTTCATTCTTTCCCAAGCTTGAGCAACATGTTCAGTATCTAATTGTTTAAAATTCATTATGCTACTCCTCAAAGATATAATTTTAGCAGGGGATAATATCTACCAATAAAAGCATCCTTGCATTTAGTCCATGAATCAATACTATTCTTAGGCAGAGATAGCAACCAATCTTTAGCTCTTCCTCTTAATGAGAAAGGGAACAATTTTAATTTTATAATGTCACCATCTACATCCTTATACTTTTGCATTTCACATAATTCAACAAAATTATTAAGATGGGCAGCAGCATCATCAGAACTAACACCAGAAAATTGCTCTCGCATAACAAGATTCAGTAAAGCAGGTTTAATTTCAAAGAATTCTCCTGTAGTAGCAGGTGGAGCAATAGGTGTGCATAAGAAATCATTATTATTTGTGGTTGTGAAGTCACACAACTTAGTATTTTCAGCGTTGGCCATTTTAGCAACAGTAAATAAAGCAAACTAGATAAAGTAAATGCAAGTAAACTAATTTTTTGTGTTTTAGATATAGCAAACAAGATAGCAAATAAAGTAAAACTAGCAACTAATTTTTTTGTATTTTGATTTAGTGCAGCAAACAAAATAGTAAATAAAACTAAGCAAGACAAAAACAAAGTAAAGAGATTGAGAAGTGGAGACTCCCCTGCAGCGTGTCTTGATCTCCCCGACAACGGCGCCGGAAAATATGCTTGATGGCGTGTAATTCACACGTTCGTTGGGAACCCCAAGAGGAAGGTATGATGCGCACAGCAGCAAGTTTTCCCTCAGAAAGAAACCAAGGTTTATCGAACCAGGAGGAGCCAAGAAGCACGTTGAAGGTTGATGGCGGCGGGATGTAGTGCGGCGCAACACCAGGGATTCCGGCGCCAACGTGGAACCTGCACAACACAACCAAAGTACTTTGCCCCAACGAAACAGTGAGGTTGTCAATCTCACCGGCTTGCTGTAACAAAGGATTAACCGTATTGTGTGGAAGATGATTGTTTGCAGAAAACAGTAGAAGATTGCAGTAGTTTGTATTTAGAAAGAGAATTGGACCGGGGTCCACAGTTCACTAGAGGTGTCTCTCCCATAAGACAAACATCATGTTGGGTGAACAAATTACGTTGGGCAATTGACAAATAAAGAGAGCATGACAATGCACATACATATCATGATGAGTATAGTGAGATTTAATTGGGCATTACGACAAAGTACATAGACCGCCATCCAACTGCATCTATGCCTAAAAAGTCCACCTTCAGGTTATCATCCGAACCCCCTCCGGTATTAAGTTGCAAAGCAACAGACAATTGCATTAAGTATGGTGCGTAATGTAATCAACAACTACATCCTTAGACATAGCATCAATGTTTTATCCCTAGTGGCAACAGCACAACACAACCTTAGAACTTTCTGTCACCGTCCAGGTGTCAATGCAGGCATGAACCCACTATCGAGCATAAGTACTCCCTCTTGGAGTTACAAGCATCTACTTGGCCAGAGCATCTACTAGTAACGGAAAGCATGCAAGATCATAAATAACACATAAGTATAACTTTGATAATCAACATAACAAGTATTCTCTATTCATCGGATCCCAACAAACGCAACATATAGAATTACGATAGATGATCTTGATCATGATAGGCAGCTCACAAGATCCGACAATGATAGCACAATGGGGAGAAGACAACCATCTAGCTACTGCTATGGACCCATAGTCCAGGGGTAGACTACTCACTCATCACACTGGTGGCGACCATGGCGGCGTAGAGTCCTCCGGGAGATGACCCTCTCGGCAGGGTGCCGGAGGCGATCTCCTGGATCCCCCGAGATGGGATCGGCGTTGGCGGCGTCTCGGAAGGTTTTCCGTATCGTGGCTCTCGGTACTGGGGGTTTCGTCATGGAGGCTATTTGTAGGCGGAAGGCAGGTCAAGAGGCGGCACGGGGGTCCCACACCATAGGGCCGCGCGGCCAAGGGGGGCCGCGCCGCCCTAGGGTGTGGCCCCCGTGGCCCCTCTTCGTCTCCTTCGGACTTCTGAAGCTTCGGAAAATAGGCCCCTGGGCTTTGATTTCGTCCAATTCCGAGAATATTTACTTACTAGGATTTCGAAACCAAAAACAGCAAAAACAGCAACTGGCACTTCGGCATCTTGTTAATAGGTTAGTTCCAAAATGCACGAATATGACATAAAGTGTGCATAAAACATGTAGATAACATCAATAATGTGGCATGGATCATAAGAAATTATCGATACGTCGGAGACGTATCAAGAACTACCGTAGAGCTTGTTGAAATTTGGTTTGCGTGATTGGTCTCTCTAAGGTCTAGATATTTTCTTGTAAAAGTGTTTGAGCAACAAGGAAGACAGTGTAGAGTCTTATAATGCTTGCAATATGTTCTTATGTAAGGTTTGCTGTACCGGTTCATACTTGTGTTTGCTTCAAACAACCTTGCTAGTCAAAGCCTTGTACTGAGAGGGAATGCTTCTCGTGCATCCAAAACCTTGAGCCAAAACCTATGCCATTTGTGTCCACCATATCTATCTACTATGTGGTATTTCCTGCCATTCCAAGTAAATACTTCATGTGCTACCTTTAAACAATTCAAAAGTTATTATCTCTTATTTGTGTCAATGTTTTATAGCTCATGAGGAAGTATGTGGTGTTTATCTTTCGATCTTGTCATTTACTTCGACAGACTTTCACAATGGACTAGTGGCTCATCCGCTTATCCAATAATTTTGCAAAAAGAGCTGGCAATGGGGTTCCCAGCCCCAATTAATTAAATTTCATTAATAATTCTCTTCACGTGTTTTGCCCTGATCTATCAGTAAGCAACTTAATTTTGCAAATAGACACTCCTCCATGGTATGTGAATGTTGGAAGGCACCGAGGATTCGGTTAGCCATGGCTTGTGTAAGCAAAAGGTTGGGAGGAGTGTCATCAATAATGAAACTAAAATACATGTGTAAACAAAAGAGAAGAGGGATGATCTACCTTGCTGGTAGAGATAACGTCCTTCATGGGAGCCGCTCTTGAAAGTCTGGTTGATAAGGTAGTTAGAGTACCCGCTACCATTCGTTGACAACAACAAACACCTCTCAAAACTTTACTTTTATGCTCTCTATATAATTTCAAAACTTAAAAAGCTCTAGCACATGATTTAATCCCTGCTTCCCTATGCGAAGGGCCTTTCTTTTACTTTATGTTGAGTCGGTTTACCTACTTCTTTCCATCTTAGAAGCAAACACTTGTGTCAACTGTGCATTGATTCTTACATGCTTACTTATTGCACTCATTATACTACTTTGTGTTGACAATTATCCATGAGATATGCATGTTGAAAGTTGAAAGCAATTGCTGAAACTTAAATCTTCCTTTGTGTTGCTTCAAACCTCTTATTAAGAATTTATTGCTTTGTGAGTTAACTCTTATGCAAGACTTTTTTATGCTTGTCTTCAAAGTACTATTCATGAAAAGTTTTGCTATATGTTATCTATTTGTTAGCAAACTATAGATCGTTGCCTTGAGTCACTTCGTTCATCTCATATGCTTTGCAATAGTATGATTAAGATTATGTTGGTAGCATGTCACTTCAGAAATTATTATTTTTATCGTTTACCTACTCGAGGCGAGTAGGAACTAAGCTTGGGGATGCTTGATACGTCTCCAACGTATCTATAATTTTTGATGTTCCATGATAGTTTTATGACAATACCTACATGTTTTGCTCACACTTTATAATGTTTTTATGCATTTTTCGGAACTAACCTATTAACAAGATGCCGAAGTGCCAGTTCCTGTTTTCTGTTGTTTTTGGTTCCAGAAAGGCTGTTCGGCAATATTCTCGGAATTCGACGAAACAAAGACCAAATATCTTATTTTCCCCGGAAGGTTCCAGATCACCGAAGGAGAGTCAGATTTTTATTATTTTCCAATATTTTTCAAAAATTGATTTAAAAATGAATTAAACTTTGGAAATTCATAACTAATTCATTTTAAATCGGAAAAATACAAATAATATATCAAAATGTTCAGAAAAACAAATCCTAGTTGTTTAGCCATCTTTTATACATGCTTGAACCAATTAAATATCAAGCCTTAGTAGAAACCCTAATCGACCCTTCTCATATGTCGGGTTCGATGCCAAACCCCTCTAAATTCCGTCGATGCACCTAGGGTTACCCAAACCCGTTTAATATGACATGACATCATATTGTATGTGCATTGTATTGAGCCATGTCTTGATTGTGCTCTTCCTTTCCGGTATTTGGTTCTTCTCGATAGGGACCGAACGCGAGCCTGAGATCAACGCCACCGAAGAGCAGCACCCGAACAACGAGGGACAAGGTGTAATATCCCAGGTTTAGAGGCAATAAAATGAGAGAAAACCAAAGTGTGCATTGCATTCATGCATAGAAAATCCGGGGAATTTTCGCGCTTCACATAAAACTTACCACAGTAACTGAAGTTTCACTTGACTTGCTGGAATTGAAGTAGATCATCAAGTCAAGCGCTATAAACTTCACTGTGATCTTTGCTAAAACCTTGTTTTGGGTAAAGATGATTTGATCTATGGATTAGATCAAATAGAATTAGATTTATATCAACACATTCTTTAAGAATCGAAGCCTAACTTATTAACACTTAAAAGTTAGCAACTACCTTTGTGTGTAAATTAATTCACTTCTAAACTTATTACCAAATAAGGTAAACCACAGGGTTTAAAGTGCATAAAAGCCACACATTCTTATTTAAATCATAACTTATTAAGTATATGGAATATCATAAAACTGAATCCATTTACATTACGATTTATAGTTCAAACTATTTGAATCAAACTGACTATGAGTATTTTGAAACTCATATGATCATGCCTTGGTGAAATCAAAACCAACTATCCAAATTTGAGGAATAACCTTCAACCTTGATCTTTTGACCAATATTATAATATAAATCCAATCAAATATGATATAGTGACTCATCCACATTAATAAACCATCCACAAGATATTTAGTAACAAATGCCACTTGGCTATCCAAGAATAAATCATATGAGAGGATAATGATCTTGCCATATAGGATGAAAATATCTACATGACTTGCATCCTAAGCTTTGCCACCTCATGCTCAAAGGATTGCTATGGATGAGGGCATGACAACCAAGCACCTTACTCATCAAACCAACACAAGAGTCACCACCTATGTGTCATGACACTAGAGCTTGCCCAAGCCTATAAATAGAGCCACACCCTTCATCCATTTGCTCATCAAGTACCATGATACATGGGAGCAAACACATAGAGCCACTCCATGTGAATGAGTTAGGATCAAGAAAGAAGCTAGGAGGTGGAGGCATACCACAAGATGTAGGTTTATCAGATTTCCTGAAGAACAAGCTACAGAATATTGCAAGGTAGAATCCCTAGGCAAACCATATATTTAGAGGATCATATCATCATATCTTGAGTAGGACCTTAGGCTATTACAAGACATTTAGAAGTGAGAGAGATTATAGATGCTAACCATAGCCATGTCTATCCTAGAGAATTTTAGAGTAGTATTACATCTTACTTGTTTAAACCAACCTTTAATCTTGTAGATGAGAGCCATGTTCCATTAGTGAAACATAACCCAAGCTTATGCACATATCCTAATTCTAGTTGTGTATCACATTGGTGATCACTACTTAAACCCTAAACTACATTTGAATTCCAACCCATGGATTAACTTGGATTATAATTAGAACCCTGCCATACCTCATGCCTAGTTATACTTCAATTTAGTGAAGCTTATGCAAAACCCTAAACCTTTCAAGTAGAATTCACACCACATAAAATATTATGTCCCCACTTGTGTATCATGGATCACAAGTATAAAACCAAGCCCTATATACCTAAGTACTAAATGCCTTTGGTGAGTAGAGTGAAACCAATATTCAAACCATCTTCTTAAACCCTTAGAAGCAATTCTCCACATAAAATCATGATCACATTTCCATCCTCAATTTCACCACCTACTTTAAACTCTAGCCATAATAAGAATTATATGAGAACAATCCATATTGTTAAGTACACTAGTTAGACCTAATAATGTTTTCACCATTCACATGTTCTAAATTTCAAACCATTGAAATGAATCTGGTTCCTAAATTAAAAAGGAATTGAGATGGATATCAAAATCCATTTCTATTTCAATTAAAACCCCACACAATATCAACCTAATAATAAAATGAATATGTATTTAAAAGGTAACACTAGGCAGTAAATAATAGTATTAAGTTATCTTGATACTCAAATAATTTAGAACCTGCAAAAAAAAAACAACTGAATTCAAATTTGAATTCAAATAACAAATTCAAAACAGAAAATGAAAAAGGAAAATAGTAAAGGAGAAAGGCTCACCTGGCTTACCTGTTGGGCCAACCAGACCACCGCAGCCCAGCAACCATCTCCACACCAAGCCCACCAGTAACCAGCCCACGAACGAAACGAGCCCAACCCACCACTTACCGTTTCGTCGCTGGCGTCAAACAAAAAGGAGACCGTCGTCTTCCTTCTCTTCTCCACGCTCGACAGCGAGCCGACGAAGCTCCGCCACGTCCTCGCTGTGGATAAGGACGCCGCCGGACGCCAAAACTCACCCAGAGTCGAGGGGAATTCCATCTGCAACCACTGCCAGTCGGCGCATCACGATTCCCGCTCGGAAACCCTAACCTAGAACATCGCCGCATCCTGGACGCTCACCGCCAAGCCTC
This sequence comes from Lolium multiflorum, assembly GCA_030979885.1. NCBI lineage: Eukaryota > Viridiplantae > Streptophyta > Magnoliopsida > Poales > Poaceae > Lolium > Lolium multiflorum. The sequence continues at coordinate 46,568,766 of CM061752.1, read as the reverse complement.
GCCGTCGAACGAGACCGTGTGTGGAGCTATAAGAGGGTCGGAGAGATCGCCACGGCTCGAGAAACCCTAGACTCCCATCCTTATCCTCTCTCGTTTCCTAGTTCTTCCTCTTTCTACAAGACTCTGTCGCCGGCGACCTCCATGGCGCCGTCGATGGAGGGCACCCCAGGGTCCGTGCAGTAGCTCAATCGACGCGCCTGATAGAGTAGAGTCGTCTGGAGGAGTAGAGCATCGGGGGAAGCCAAGTCGAGGAAGAATTTTGGCGTTCCCTTTCCATCGGGTTCGCCGGGGGTTCGTCAATCACCATCATCTCCGTCGACAATCGCCGGAGTCGACCACGCCTGAAGCTTCAGCGTAAGATTGCGCATCCATAGACCCCTAATTGGCCTCTTCTCGCCGTCTGTAGCTTATTTTCGCATATTGGCCGGAGTTCACCGCCGCAGTTCCTCTCGCCGTCGACGCTCCGGTGACTCCCCGTGAAAACCATCACCACTATCTTGCTCAGGATGTTGCGGTGAATCGAATGTCGCCAGTAGCCCGTCCTGGGAGGCCTTAAAACGGCGTCTCCGTCGTGCCCTGCCTCGCCGGCGTTAAGCCGCCGGTAGGGTGACGTGGCCGTGGGGACCCAGGGTCATTTTGACTTGGTCGTTGCCCGCGTGGCAATGGACCCAGTCATCGACCCCACGAGTCAGTGAGTGGGGGTAGGGTTAAATCGGTATCTTTAGCATTTTCACTTTATTTCAAATTCCAGGAAAATACAGAAACTTTGCAAAATTCTATAAAATTCATTTCAATTCAGAAAAATATAAATAATATATCAAAATGTTCACAAAAATAAACTCTATTCAAATAAAATATAAAACAAAAATGTGTGTCAAAATAAAAATTCACTTATTTTTAACCTTATTAAATATGCCATTTCATTTATTTAAAATGCAAATTGAATTCAATAAATAATTAAGTTCCAAAATTAAATTTTAACTATCCAGTAACTAAGTAAATGTTAGTCATATTTGCATTAACTTAATTATTAGTGGTAATTCATAAACCCTAATTACAAATTACTATTTTCTATTTTCTTTAAATAGTAATAACTCAAGAAAATATTAAAAGCCAATATTATTTTGGTAGCCCAACAATTGTTTACTTAAACATTTTAAGTCAACAAGTTAAATACTTTAAACCTAATAAGAATTATTAAACCCTGATTCTTAATTAAACCAAAATAGGAGTTACCCTAATTATTAATTCTTGTGGAAGTTAATAAAATGCCAAACCATTAATAAATATGCTTCAAAGTAATGAGTTACCACACCTATATATCCAATCATCATTTTAGGAGATGTACCATAATTTAGAAACCCTAGTTTTAATTATAAGTTAGAATCTGGATCCCATAATTTTATGTGATCATATCAAAATGTTAAACCCTAAAACCCTAGTTGCTTATCACATGTGATCATTTTAATTTCACCTTACATAGAGAACCATATTATTATGTGACCAATGAATGCATGCTTATGATCCATTAGCAAAAACCAAGTCACATGAGATTATCATTTCATGATCCTATTCTTAATTAAAACCTATATGATTCACTAGTATCACCTAGGTATAAACCCTAGCTTGTTAATTGGAATAGTACCATTGATCACCACTCCATTATACCACACCATTAGGATCAACCTTAATCATCATAATTTAGTAGAACTATAATTATGAACCCTAGTACCAACCTTGTGTAGAAATTCACAACACATGCTCCTATTCAACTAAACCCTACTTAGTAATTGATAAGCCACTTAGCTTAGAAGCAATTAAAGATTACTTAGTGAAGCAATTGTGAAGCCATAGTAAACCCTAACTCATAGCAACACCTTGACCATCATTCTTTGATATGATAACCATAATCAACCATAGCAGTAAACCTGCTAATACTTGCTACTTATAGATCAATTCTATTTTAGAACCTAACTAGTTCCTATTAGAGGAACTAAATAAATTCAATAGTAAACCCTAGAAAGCCATAGCTCCTATGTATAGTAGTTCATATTCTTATTTAACCTGTTCTTCAAAAGTTATTCTTTTGAAGTACAAAGGTCAATCAAACCTTAGAAGCTTAATCCTTCTTTGAAATACTCATTATTTCGTAAACAACATGTTCTTCAAAAGTTATTCTTTTGAAGTATAATATAAGTAATCATCACCCATGTCCTGTAGAACTTAAAATTGACAACTGTTCTTCACATATTATTCCACTACTATTCTTTATGTATATGATTGTTATGATGTCTTATATCACTTGATTATGATGCTAATATAACCAAACCCTAATAAGAACCTTGTTGAGAACCATTCTAAAAGTGCAACCAACCCTAAAGAAATCTTTACAACTCACATATTTTAAATCATCAAGGTTAGCTTACGCTCGGGACGATTGCATCTCATACTATGCATTATAGCATCTTTGCCAGTTCTTTAAACATTGTCCTTACCGGACGATGATGGTATTTCAGAATTTGGAGTTATCACGTATCGAAGCTTTTGCCTGCATAATCTTGCAGTCAAGAAAGGCAAGTTCATCGCTTGCTCATGTCATTTGATTATTTTTATCAAACTATATGCAAAGTACTATACTTATCACTCTTGCATTGAAAAGCAAAGTATTATTTTACAATTATGAATATGACTATGTGGTGGGCAATGGAACCATGGTATGTGTTGATATGGTGGAGGTTCCATTGCAATGGGTTATATCACCCTAGGATTAAATTACCAATGCCGTCCAGTGATTCTAGCGCCGTACATATCGCGTTATCCATAAGATCTATAATGGCTCTGGGGAAGTCAAGCGTATCTTTTCCCTTCTGCACGCCAACGGATCGGAGAGACGGTGGGGTGCTGGAGGCACTGCCGCAATAGGTTGGGAAATCCTTTTAAATCCCCATCCATTAGTGATGTTAATCTCTTCCGATCTATGAAGGATTGTCCAAAGTACACCATGAGTAAAGCCGTATTATCGGGGGAAGTCTACTGGAGGTGTGCGGGTGGACAAAAGGGTGGGTTTGCAGTCGCGGAGAAGGCAGTGATTGGCTTGGATCTTATACTGGGCCTCACACCAAAGGAAGTGTGGACGGGGACATACTCTCGGCCGGCAACATGGTTAAGATCTCTTGTGGGGTAAAGTAACGCACCTCTGCAGAGGGTATCAAGAATTGTGACTGTCACTCCCTGTTCCGGGAAGGGAACTGCGAACGCGGCCAGAAAGGAACTCCACGAAGTTCTAGTCAACCTGTGAAGACTGACGGGCATAGTTTTCAGAATAAAATAAACCTTTTGAAGAAATGTTTATGAAAACTTGCATTGGCCTATGACTTTCTGGTCTATGGTTGTAGCTAGTGCATGATACACCTATTTCCTAATATGAACTTGCTGAGTACGCTCGTACTCATTCTATCTCGTTTGAACCCCCTTCTTAGATCAAGGCACCGAAGGAGAAACTACCGTGGAACTCGAAGACAAAGGAGTCAACTGCAACAAGATAAAGAATCCAATCAAAGAAGTCAATGGAGTCAACTTCTGCATCAGCTAGAGTGGAAACTTAGACTAGTAATAGAAGGGAACCTTTCCCTAATCATAGCACCTAAGTAGCTAGATTCTATAGCAAGCCAAGTAGCTCTTAAACTTGAATTAGCAATAAGGTAGACTACGAGACGTTCTTCTGGAGCTTTATTTGAAGTTTTACCTCACTGTAAAGTAGGAGGTTGTGTTGATCTTATGTAAACAGCTCTTGTGTACTTCTATAGACATACCTTGGACTCGCATATGTTTCTGTTGTACCACTCTGAGAGATGTAATATGAGTGGAACGGTGTTTCACTTGTGTTATGTCAACGACTTGTGTACTACACCATGCAGTGGTACGCTGGGTCACCGCAGTGGTATCAGAGCAAATGCTTTGACCCTAGGATTAAAACCCTTTAAAAGGAGACCTATAGGTTTGGTAATGTCTATAGGAAGTGATTTAGCTAAGCCAACTATGCTAAACCAATTATTCTTTTGACTTGAGATGGGTATTCACTTGAGAATAATCCTGACACACTTGAGTCAATCTTTCTTATCTATTTTCTTAAGTAAAGTTAGTTTGTTATCTTGCTTCATTCCAAATAACTAGAACACCATTGGAGCTTAAGATAATTGGTGGTAGTAGACCACAGTTGGTATACAACACATGGTAGTCCAAAGAGAGGATACAACCATAAGGAAGATATCCTATTGGAAGAAGTATACCAATACAAGTTATAGTTAAGTAAGAGTCATTAATAATGTCAAATGACTGATGTTAAATAAAGGAGATAAGTTATATAAGGTAGTATATGTCTATGATGAGTCAATCATAGGAGGTAAGGAAGAGTGATAGGAGTTACATGAGTCTACTTTCAATAATAAACTAGGAACTCATATATGATTCACTTGGGAATCATGGTATGATGGAGTAGAACATCATAAGTACGATAACAAAAGGATGATAAGGAGTAGGATTTAGGGAATAGTTCGAAAGCTTAGGCCTTAAAATCCTGGAAACTGTACCAAGTATGTTAGAATCATAGTCCTTAATTTAAAGAAGGCTTATTTAGAGCATATCACATAGAGAAATCCTAGAGTTATAGGTTGTATATTCTAAACAATCATGTGTTTAGAGTAGACATGTTAGAACTAATTGTACTATAGGAAGTAGTCCTCAATAGCACATATATATGGTATACTATTTTGTTAGTACTTCCAAAGAAAACTAGGTTAACTCCAACTATCCCAGGCCATTTTGTTTCAAGTTTGTCTCATTGCAAATGTGCAATTAAGATAAATGTTGAGACAAATAGTAGAAATTCACGTATTCGTGCTAAGTATCACAACCTAAACCTATCTTATGTGGTGTTATATACTACACATCTGAGCCTGATGTTTAGGGATGTCTTACCCAATTATTATATTCAGGCATATAAGGATGTGTATTATAAGCACAAAGCTGGATCTTCTTGGATTTTCTTGAATCTTCATTGATTGACTAGATCCATACATGAAGTTTGACTTTGATATGCAAATGCATGTTGCAATATCAAGCTCTTACTTGATGTTATAGGTCTAGAGGGTGAAGGTATTCGTGTGAGGAAGTGACGAATTCTGAAGATTTTGAAGACAAGATGAAGGTTCACTTGAAGAAGGAAGTAAAATTGTGGGAAGCAACCACAACAATCTGAAGGAAGGACCAATCAAAACTCATTTTTATCCTTAATTAAGGAGTACTTCAACATGGAAGTATCATGAAAGTGAGGAAAATAGTGAATATGGAGCAGAAGAAGTAGAGCCATATTCCTTATGGAAGAAGGGAATGCAAGTGAAGTCACTTACAATACTATTTTCATGGTATCAACAAGTGGTTATCTCGCAAAACAAACCCTAGAAGAAGGAAAATAGACAAGTGAAGTCGCAACTGGTATAATAAGACCGCAGCTGATATAGGATAATCATGAAGAGAAAGAATGTGAAATGAGGTATATCTTATCTAAAACTATAAAAGTAGCCACAGCTGGTAAGTAGATATTGACTAGAACCATAACATAGCCACAGCTGGTATCCAATAAGCCACATCTGGTACTAGGTAGTTTGCAGCTGGTACCAGAGCCCACACAGTTCTTTACCCTAAAAAAAAGGGGGATTCCGCAGCTAGTATTTCACAGCTGGTATCTCGCAGTTGGTAAATATTTAGTCGGAGGATTCATAATGGATATCCACAACTGTGTGGATACACCGCAAAGAATTCTTCGTGAGACTTTAGTAAGGTACAAAATATAAACCAACTACCTAACCTTGGAGTTTAATGATTCGAAGAAAGGAAGTTGGAAGATCATTAGTAAACTCCAAGGGGGAGAGGAAGGCTGAAGGAGAAGAATTAAAATATGATATTCGGAGTATGATGGACCAAGATGAAGGTCTGAACTGAGAGGAAGTCCGATCTTATTTTTATAAGGTTGTTGGGAAGTACCCATATAATAGTACTCTCAGGAGGTTGTCAGACCAGAAGCCGAGGTTCATATCTCGAAGAAGTAAGAGTTAGATTCTAACTTGAGTGGGTAATTGTAATTACTCGAAACCAAAAGAACTCAAGTAAGTCTAAAATAATGAAGTTGGATGAAGAAGTTATCGGAGGACAATCAAAGCCTAAGAAGATACTATACAAAGGACTTTGACCCTACTAAAACATAAGCCTATTAAAAAGATTCCTTTCATGGAACCTAAAGAAACCAAAAGGAATATAACTAGGATAAACTAGAAGCCATGATTGGATGGACTAAATGAGTCTAATCCATTCATAGGACTAAACAACCAGGACTATGCTCCTTGTAAATACCTTATGAAGTACCATTACTTTCGTTATGGTAGTAAAGGAAAACAATACACTACTTTAAATCAATCCTTTAGAATTAAGGTTTGGACATCGCAGCTGGTACACCATAGTGCCATATTACATCGCAGCTGGATTACCGCAGCTAGTAGAACCAAGTTTTAAGTACCCAAATAGGAAGATGTCACCAACCACTAGTAAATTCCATTAACGCAATAAGATGTCCTAATCCAAGAATCTTTGGATAGTAAGCCTATAAGCTTAGAGTGCTGGAAGAAATCATAGAATAGAAGAAAGTATTAGTGCCAGACATCAGAAGACTTCCGGAAGGATTTGGACAAGGGATATAATCAATTATATCTAATGTGATCACCATGGAGTTGAAGGATGGTGATCTGTTCAAGACATTTCAACTTTTCGAAACATGAGAGCGTTCGAACTTCGGGACGAAGTTCAGTTTAAGGGGGAGTGTAATATCCCAGGTTTAGAGGCAATAAAATGAGAGAAAACCAAAGTGTGCATTGCATTCATGCATAGAAAATCCGGGGAATTTTCGCGCTTCACATAAAACTTACCACAGTAACTGAAGTTTCACTTGACTTGCTGGAATTGAAGTAGATCATCAAGTCAAGCGCTATAAACTTCACTGTGATCTTTGCTAAAACCTTGTTTTGGGTAAAGATGATTTGATCTATGGATTAGATCAAATAGAATTAGATTTATATCAACACATTCTTTAAGAATCGAAGCCTAACTTATTAACACTTAAAAGTTAGCAACTACCTTTGTGTGTAAATTAATTCACTTCTAAACTTATTACCAAATAAGGTAAACCACAGGGTTTAAAGTGCATAAAAGCCACACATTCTTATTTAAATCATAACTTATTAAGTATATGGAATATCATAAAACTGAATCCATTTACATTACGATTTATAGTTCAAACTATTTGAATCAAACTGACTATGAGTATTTTGAAACTCATATGATCATGCCTTGGTGAAATCAAAACCAACTATCCAAATTTGAGGAATAACCTTCAACCTTGATCTTTTGACCAATATTATAATATAAATCCAATCAAATATGATATAGTGACTCATCCACATTAATAAACCATCCACAAGATATTTAGTAACAAATGCCACTTGGCTATCCAAGAATAAATCATATGAGAGGATAATGATCTTGCCATATAGGATGAAAATATCTACATGACTTGCATCCTAAGCTTTGCCACCTCATGCTCAAAGGATTGCTATGGATGAGGGCATGACAACCAAGCACCTTACTCATCAAACCAACACAAGAGTCACCACCTATGTGTCATGACACTAGAGCTTGCCCAAGCCTATAAATAGAGCCACACCCTTCATCCATTTGCTCATCAAGTACCATGATACATGGGAGCAAACACATAGAGCCACTCCATGTGAATGAGTTAGGATCAAGAAAGAAGCTAGGAGGTGGAGGCATACCACAAGATGTAGGTTTATCAGATTTCCTGAAGAACAAGCTACAGAATATTGCAAGGTAGAATCCTAGGCAAACCATATATTTAGAGGATCATATCATCATATCTTGAGTAGGACCTTAGGCTATTACAAGACATTTAGAAGTGAGAGAGATTATAGATGCTAACCATAGCCATGTCTATCCTAGAGAATTTTAGAGTAGTATTACATCTTACTTGTTTAAACCAACCTTTAATCTTGTAGATGAGAGCCATGTTCCATTAGTGAAACATAACCCAAGCTTATGCACATATCCTAATTCTAGTTGTGTATCACATTGGTGATCACTACTTAAACCCTAAACTACATTTGAATTCCAACCCATGGATTAACTTGGATTATAATTAGAACCCTGCCATACCTCATGCCTAGTTATACTTCAATTTAGTGAAGCTTATGCAAAACCCTAAACCTTTCAAGTAGAATTCACACCACATAAAATATTATGTCCCCACTTGTGTATCATGGATCACAAGTATAAAACCAAGCCCTATATACCTAAGTACTAAATGCCTTTGGTGAGTAGAGTGAAACCAATATTCAAACCATCTTCTTAAACCCTTAGAAGCAATTCTCCACATAAAATCATGATCACATTTCCATCCTCAATTTCACCACCTACTTTAAACTCTAGCCATAATAAGAATTATATGAGAACAATCCATATTGTTAAGTACACTAGTTAGACCTAATAATGTTTTCACCATTCACATGTTCTAAATTTCAAACCATTGAAATGAATCTGGTTCATAAATTAAAAAGGAATTGAGATGGATATCAAAATCCATTTCTATTTCAATTAAAACCCCACACAATATCAACCTAATAATAAAATGAATATGTATTTAAAAGGTAACACTAGGCAGTAAATAATAGTATTAAGTTATCTTGATACTCAAATAATTTAGAACCTGCAAAAAAAAAACAACTGAATTCAAATTTGAATTCAAATAACAAATTCAAAACAGAAAATGAAAAAGGAAAAGGAAAATAGTAAAGGAGAAAGGCTCACCTGGCTTACCTGTTGGACCAACCAGACCACCGCAGCCCAGCAACCATCTCCACACCAAGCCCACCAGTAACCAGCCCACGAACGAAACGAGCCCAACCCACCACTTACCGTTTCGTCGCTGGCGTCAAACAAAAAGGAGACCGTCGTCTTCCTTCTCTTCTCCACGCTCGACAGCGAGCCGACGAAGCTCCGCCACGTCCTCGCTGTGGATAAGGACGCCGCCGGACGCCAAAACTCACCCAGAGTCGAGGGGAATTCCATCTGCATCCACTGCCAGTCGGAGCATCACGATTCCCGCTCGGAAACCCTAACCTAGAACATCGCCGCATCCTGGACGCTCACCGCCAAGCCTCGCCGTCGAACGAGACCGTGTGTGGAGCTATAAGAGGGTCGGAGAGATCGCCACGGCTCGAGAAACCCTAGACTCCCATCCTTATCCTCTCTCGTTTCCTAGTTCTTCCTCTTTCTACAAGACTCTGTCGCCGGCGACCTCCATGGCGCCGTCGATGGAGGGCACCCCAGGGTCCGTGCAGTAGCTCAATCGACGCGCCTGATAGAGTAGAGTCGTCTGGAGGAGTAGAGCATCGGGGGAAGCCAAGTCGAGGAAGAATTTTGGCGTTCCCTTTCCATCGGGTTCGCCGGGAGTTCATCAATCACCATCATCTCCGTCGACAATCGCCGGAGTCGACCACGCCTGAAGCTTCAGCGTAAGATTGCGCATCCATAGACCCCTAATTGGCCTCTTCTCGCCGTCTGTAGCTTATTTTCGCATATTGGCCGGAGTTCACCGCCGCAGTTCCTCTCGCCGTCGACGCTCCGGTGACTCCCCGTGAAAACCATCACCACTATCTTGCTCAGGATGTTGCGGTGAATCGAATGTCGCCAGTAGCCCGTCCTGGGAGGCCTTAAAACGGCGTCTCCGTCGTGCCCTGCCTCGCCGGCGTTAAGCCGCCGGTAGGGTGACGTGGCCGTGGGGACCCAGGGTCATTTTGACTTGGTCGTTGCCCGCGTGGCAATGGACCCAGTCATCGACCCCACGAGTCAGTGAGTGGGGGTAGGGTTAAATCGGTATCTTTAGCATTTTCACTTTATTTCAAATTCCAGGAAAATACAGAAACTTTGCAAAATTCTATAAAATTCATTTCAATTCAGAAAAATATAAATAATATATCAAAATGTTCACAAAAATAAACTCTATTCAAATAAAATATAAAACAAAAATGTGTGTCAAAATAAAAATTCACTTATTTTTAACCTTATTAAATATGCCATTTCATTTATTTAAAATGCAAATTGAATTCAATAAATAATTAAGTTCCAAAATTAAATTTTAACTATCCAGTAACTAAGTAAATGTTAGTCATATTTGCATTAACTTAATTATTAGTGGTAATTCATAAACCCTAATTACAAATTACTATTTTCTATTTTCTTTAAATAGTAATAACTCAAGAAAATATTAAAAGCCAATATTATTTTGGTAGCCCAACAATTGTTTACTTAAACATTTTAAGTCAACAAGTTAAATACTTTAAACCTAATAAGAATTATTAAACCCTGATTCTTAATTAAACCAAAATAGGAGTTACCCTAATTATTAATTCTTGTGGAAGTTAATAAAATGCCAAACCATTAATAAATATGCTTCAAAGTAATGAGTTACCACACCTATATATCCAATCATCATTTTAGGAGATGTACCATAATTTAGAAACCCTAGTTTTAATTATAAGTTAGAATCTGGATCCCATAATTTTATGTGATCATATCAAAATGTTAAACCCTAAAACCCTAGTTGCTTATCACATGTGATCATTTTAATTTCACCTTACATAGAGAACCATATTGTTATGTGACCAATGAATGCATGCTTATGATCCATTAGCATAAACCAAGTCACATGAGATTATCATTTCATGATCCTATTCTTAATTAAAACCTATATGATTCACTAGTATCACCTAGGTATAAACCCTAGCTTGTTAATTGGAATAGTACCATTGATCACCACTCCATTATACCACACCATTAGGATCAACCTTAATCATCATAATTTAGTAGAACTATAATTATGAACCCTAGTACCAACCTTGTGTAGAAATTCACAACACATGCTCCTATTCAACTAAACCCTACTTAGTAATTGATAAGCCACTTAGCTTAGAAGCAATTAAAGATTACTTAGTGAAGCAATTGTGAAGCCATAGTAAACCCTAACTCATAGCAACACCTTGACCATCATTCTTTGATATGATAACCATAATCAACCATAGCAGTAAACCTGCTAATACTTGCTACTTATAGATCAATTCTATTTTAGAACCTAACTAGTTCCTATTAGAGGAACTAAATAAATTCAATAGTAAACCCTAGAAAGCCATAGCTCCTATGTATAGTAGTTCATATTCTTATTTAACCTGTTCTTCAAAAGTTATTCTTTTGAAGTACAAAGGTCAATCAAACCTTAGAAGCTTAATCCTTCTTTGAAATACTCATTATTTCGTAAACAACATGTTCTTCAAAAGTTATTCTTTTGAAGTATAATATAAGTAATCATCACCCATGTCCTGTAGAACTTAAAATTGACAACTGTTCTTCACATATTATTCCACTACTATTCTTTATGTATATGATTGTTATGATGTCTTATATCACTTGATTATGATGCTAATATAACCAAACCCTAATAAGAACCTTGTTGAGAACCATTCTAAAAGTGCAACCAACCCTAAAGAAATCTTTACAACTCACATATTTTAAATCATCAAGGTTAGCTTACGCTCGGGACGATTGCATCTCATACTATGCATTATAGCATCTTTGCAGTTCTTTAAACATTGTCCTTACCGGACGATGATGGTATTTCAGAATTTGGAGTTATCACGTATCGAAGCTTTTGCCTGCATAATCTTGCAGTCAAGAAAGGCAAGTTCATCGCTTGCTCATGTCATTTGATTATTTTTATCAAACTATATGCAAAGTACTATACTTATCACTCTTGCATTGAAAAGCAAAGTATTATTTTACAATTATGAATATGACTATGTGGTGGGCAATGGAACCATGGTATGTGTTGATATGGTGGAGGTTCCATTGCAATGGGTTATATCACCCTAGGATTAAATTACCAATGCCGTCCAGTGATTCTAGCGCCGTACATATCGCGTTATCCATAAGATCTATAATGGCTCTGGGGAAGTCAGTTTATCTTTTCCCTTCTGCACGCCAACGGATCGGAGAGACGGTGGGGTGCTGGAGGCACTGCCGCAATAGGTTGGGAAATCCTTTTAAATCCCCATCCATTAGTGATGTTAATCTCTTCCGATCTATGAAGGATTGTCCAAAGTACACCATGAGTAAAGCCGTATTATCGGGGGAAAGTCTACTGGAGGTGTGCGGGTGGACAAAAGGGTGGGTTTGCAGCGCGGAGAAGGCAGTGATTGGCTTGGATCTTATACTGGGCCTCACACCAAAGGAAGTGTGGACGGGGACATACTCTCGGCCGGCAACATGGTTAAGATCTCTTGTGGGGTAAAGTAACGCACCTCTGCAGAGGGTATCAAGAATTGTGACTGTCACTCCCTGTTCCGGAAGGGAACTGCGAACGCGCAGAAAGGAACTCCACGAAGTTCTAGTCAACCTGTGAAGACCGACGGGCATAGTTTTCAGAATAAAATAAACCTTTTGAAGAAATGTTTATGAAAACTTGCATTGGCCTATGACTTTCTGGTCTATGGCTGTAGCTAGTGCATGATACACCTATTTCCTAATATGAACTTGCTGAGTACGCTCGTACTCATTCTATCTCGTTTGAACCCCTTCTTAGATCAAGGCACCGAAGGAGAAACTACCGTGGAACTCGAAGACAAAGGAGTCAACTGCAACAAGATAAAGAATCCAATCAAAGAAGTCAATGGAGTCAACTTCTGCATCAGCTAGAGTGGAAACTTAGACTAGTAATAGAAGGGAACCTTTCCCTAATCATAGCACCTAAGTAGCTAGATTCTATAGCAAGCCAAGTAGCTCTTAAACTTGAATTAGCAATAAGGTAGACTACGAGACGTTCTTCTGGAGCTTTATTTGAAGTTTTACCTCACTGTAAAGTAGGAGGTTGTGTTGATCTTATGTAAACAGCTCTTGTGTACTTCTATAGACATACCTTGGACTCGCATATGTTTCTGTTGTACCACTCTGAGAGATGTAATATGAGTGGAACGGTGTTTCACTTGTGTTATGTCAACGACTTGTGTACTACACCATGCAGTGGTACGCTGGGTCACCGCACAAGGCAAGCCCTAACCTGGTTCATATATGGTTTCGAAATGCTTTTACTTCTGGTTCTTACATATTGCATCCGCTTCAAATATGTTTTATCGGCAGTGGTAGATATCCTATGTGTGCATATTCCATCCTTGTAGCCCAAAGTTCCCGATCCACCGCTCCCAGCAAAACTAGGTTGAGCTATTTGCATCGCTAGAGCCGTATATATGATATGCTTAGCCATGCTTAGCTGTTGAAGTCTGATCCATCCGGTTGATGAATCAGAGTTACGAATGAACCTAGTTTGACAGGATGACGTGGTAAGATCAGTGATGATGCTAATAAACATGTTTAAAGGCATGGATGGGCCGCCACATGGGGATGTGGCGATTTGACTGGTTCTCGCAGATACTAGGACCTGAGTTCTCGCCTTCGGAAACAAGACTGAGCGTACAGCCACACGGGGCCCATGGGAACCCCTTGGCCCGAACTTGCCTAGCTTACCCATGAGTCAATTAGATTGCGAGTTCCATTTGCCATACGCATGGGGAAAAGGTGGAAAAGGTTTTCAAAGTGCATCATACAGGGCGTGGCCGGGGTGAAGGATGTTGGAGGCATTAAACTCAATCCCCTGCGCACAATGACCGGGACCGCCTCGGAGAATGGCTACCTACGATGATGGAGCTCCCCAGTTAGTTTGACTCATGGAATAGGCGAAGTAAGGGAAAGGTTTTGGTCGACCACCCTTTGCCAGCACACCAAGGAAGTGTGTTATACTAGTGGCATTAAGAGTCGGTCGGCGCGTGTGCGTAAAGTTGTACACCCCTGCAGGGTAAATCTTTTCGAAAAGTCATGTCCACGGTTACAAACGACTTGGTGATGGATTCTGTGATCATAGACAACTTGAACCTAATCGTAAAACTTGATGTCCATGTGTAAATAAGAATCCCTTCTCAGGGTGTCGAGGGGGTGATCCTAGGTGATAGGTTCAGGTGATGATGAAGATTCGGTGGATTCAACATGATGATTTTAGAGCTAGAGTGGTTATCGCTCTCTTATCCCCTTTTGAAAATAGTCTGAATAGACGAGCTTCAGCTCCCTCTTGTTTACAAAGGAAAACTGGATTTCCGCAAAATAAGCTCCACATAAAGCCTCGCATACCCGCTTTGCTAAAAGGTTGTACTAAGTCTTGCTGAGTCCCTGTACTCAGCCTTGCATGCTTTGTTTCATACAAAGTCCTTCCAACTGATGGTGGTTTCTACATTGACGTCGACGAGTAGTTCGGAGTTCCCAGGCGGCAACCTGAGACTTATGGGCTGGGACGTCGCCTTATGTTATGGCCTCTTAGGCCCTTTGCAGTCTTGTTATCTAGATAACATAATTTGCTTTCCGTTTCTTGTTGAATTGTGGTCAGTGACCTCTGCGTGTAATAAATTTGTATCCTAACTCTGTTAAGAGTTGTAATATATTTGCTTTCAGTCATAGAGTCGTAGAGATCTAGGTTAGGCTTACGCCGATCTCCTTTCTAGCCCCGACCTCGGGGTTCCCACAGTTTTGGTATCAAAGCAGGACTGCCTGTAGGAAACCCTTTCTACTGGTCGATGTTGAGTCTAGTACTTGTGAAAACTATTCGAAAGCTAAAAGTATTTACAAAAACATCTGAATAGGATTCTTTTTACTCCTTACCTGGTGTCACTCTAATGTTGAGTCATCTTACCTTGTTTTGATTGAAAAATGTTTTACCTCTACCCTGTTATTTCCAAACTTCTAGGATCTACGGGTTTGGGTTGTTTTTTCCACAAGTACTCCGTACTTGGTTGCTTAACTCAATGTTCCTAAAGTTACATCAGTTGATCTGGATCTTTGTTCCTTCCATTCAATCAACGATATCATTCCATTGAATCATTTCCAAGGAATCTGTTTCTCATGATCTTTTTACTTTGTGGGTTCCACATAATTCTGTTCTAGGCTTCAAGGTTTCTTCTTACCTTGGATGCCTCCTTTCCTTCTTAATTTCCTTGAATAATACTTCTGAAGCTAGGTATGGCTTCTTGAAAGTTACCTTGTGATTACTACCTCGCAGTGTCCTCCGTGTCACTCAGATAGTAGTTACCCCTTTATTTGTGTTTTCTCCATGGACTTGAACTGAAGGTCCCGAATTGTCCTGGGTTCTCTTAGTGTTAATCTAAGTACATGATGCTGGCCTTTAACCCAAGATCCATTCCGTTGACCCCTCCTCCGGTCGTGCTCGTCTGACCCATGTGTCTGTTGATGAGGCTGAAGAGGATCCAAGCATCCTAATGGGTACGCTCTATATAAACTCAATCCTAGCTACAGTTCTGTTTGATTCTAGAGCATTGATGTCTACACACGCTTCTATTCCTGTAGACAGTGTTGGGCCTCCAAGAGTAGAGGTTTGTAGAACAGCAGCAAGTTTCCCTTAAGTGAATCACCCAAGGTTTATCGAACTCAGGGAGGTAGAGGTCAAAATTATTCCTCTCAAGCAATCCTGCAATTAAGATACAAGAAGTCTCTTGTGTCCCCAACACACCTAATACACTTGTCAGATGTATAGGTGCACTAGTTCGGCGAAGAGATAGTGAAATACAACTAATATGGATGATTATAAGTAGTAATTGCAATCTGAAGTAAATATTGCAGGAAGTAAAGATGCAGTAAAACAGTAAATAAGCGATGTTTGCAGTATTTGGAAACAAGGCCTAGGGATCCTACTTTCACTAGTGGACACTCTCAACATTGCAATCATAATTGAATATAAATATAAGCACTTCATCATACTACTATCTTATTGGATAAAGAACTCAAATTCATTGGGCAAGTGTGCAAAAGCACACCTCAAAGGCGTATTCCCAAGTACTAATAAACACCCCACACTGTCACTGTGAGCATTCATAGGAGGTACTAACACACCACAATTCATAAGAGAGTTACACACGGCGCACACACTGTCACCATTACACCGAGGTCACAATAACTCCAAAGTTCACATAATAAAGCCCTTGAATAGCATATGACATCTAGATTGCAAAGCCTACGATCACATAGATGAACAAATAAGTGCTACTCTCAAACACCCTCTTGTTGGATAACAAACACCATTCATTGTGTAGGGCTACAAGAGCACACCTCAAGCCGGAGTAAACAAGCTCCACAACATCCGGAGTTCATATTTAAAGTAACCTCTAGAGTGCATAATAGACAAGAGTAACATCTACATATTCATAAAGATCACACCATGGAGAGAGAGAGATGAACCACATAGCTACCGTAGAGCCCTCAGGGGAGAACTACTCCCTCCTCATCATGGGAGTCCAGCGGCGATGAAGATGATGGTGGCGTCGATGGAGATGACTCGGGGCAAGTCCCGGCGGCGTGCCGGAACAGAGATTCTGTCCCCCGAAACTTGTCTTCGCGATGGCGGCGGCTACGGAACTCTTCGTGGAATATCACTTCGTGCTTTAGGGTTTTCGCGACGGGGAGAATATATAAGCGGAAGGGCAGAGTCGGAGGAGGCACGGGGGCCCCACACCATAGGCCAGCGCGGGCCCCATGCTGGCCACGCCTCCCTATGGTTAGGGCGCCTCGTGGCCCCACTTCGTATCCTCTTGGGAAGCTCCGTGGAAAAATAAGACCCTGGGCGTTCGTTTCGTACAATTCCGAGAATATTTCCGGTGTAGGATTTCTGAAACCAAAAATAGCACAAAACAGGAACTGGCGCTTCGGCATCTCGTTAATAGGTTAGTGCCGGAAAATGCATATAAATGATGTAAAGTGTGAATAAAACATGTAGGTATTGTCATAAAACTAGCATGGAACATCAGAAATTATAGATACGTTGGAGACGTATCAAGCATCGCATACATTCATATCTCAAGAGTTTGCAAAAAAACATGATATACCCTTCGAGACTATGCCCTCCCCGCTAGAGATCACAACTCCTGGGTCTCATTGGCAAACCATCTGGATTACCCGTGAGGTCATAATCAGTATAGGGCCAGTGTGGTTCCCCACTTCTCTCATTGCCCTCAAGTCAACTGACATTGATGTCATCTTGGGCATGGATTGGCTAGTAAAGCATAAGGCTCTCATTGATTGCGCAGCTAGGTCTATTGTACTGACCAATCTTTCCAGCAAAAGTGTTCTGTACTGGGCTCCATCCGCAATACCTCCATCGGCAAGGTTTACCCCTGAATCCGAGTTGTATGCCATTGAAGCCCTGCCTAAACCAGAAATCTCCGATGTCTGGGTGGTCTGTGACTTCCCAAATGCCTTCCCTCGTATCATCTACTTATTCAACTAGATTACAAAGCTCATGATCACATAAAGATCATACATGGAGAGATAGATAGACCACATAGCTACCGGTAAAGCCCTCAGCCTCAGGGGAGAACTACTCACTCCTCATCATGGGATTCAACAACGGCGTTGGAGATGGTGGTGGAGTCGATGGAGATGGCTCGGGCAATTCCCGTCCCGGCAGGGTACCGGAACAGAGACTTATGTCCCCGAATCTTGTCTGCGACGGCGGCGGAGCTACGGAATTTTTCGTGGACGGAGGCTTATTGATTTAGGGTTAACGCGTCGGGAGGCTTCTTGTAGGCGGAAGGGCGAGGTCGGTGGAGGCCAAGTGGCCCCACACCACCCCTAGGCGCGGGCTAGGTCGCGCCTAGGTGTGGTCTGGCCGCCCTGCTGCCTTTCTTCGACCCCCCTCCGGACTCTGTCTTCGTTACGGAAAAATATTGACTTCGGCTGTTGTTTCGTCCAATTCCGAGAATATTTTCTGTACAACTTTTCTGAAATACAAAACAACAAAAAATAGGGAACTGACACTGTGACATCTTGTTAGTAGGTTAGTGCCGGAAAATTTATAAAAGTGCAACAAAGTATGAGTAAAATATGTATAAATTAGTGTAAAACAAGCATGGAGCATCAAAAATTATAGATACATTTGAGACGCATCATTGTGTCTTGTAAATTCACTTCAGGTATGTAGGGTGTTAGGAATAACATAGTAAAAATACCGAATAGCACGACATTCAATATGATTACCCTGTCTAGAAGGCCTAATACGAATCATTCTATCAAAATATTGAGAAGGGGTAGGATTGAGCACAAAGTTGTTGCACCATATGTATGTGAGTTTTTGGTGAAGCCAAAGCAATTGCACTACTCCGTGAGACTCGGAACATAGTCCCGGTTCAGGAGACGGGAATATACCCAGTCAGGTACTTCCCAATACTCTGAGGAATAGTGATCATTTCCGACGGTTTGATATACCATGCTCAAGAACTCAAGCATCAACCAGAAGTATTTTGGCACATCATGAAGGACAAAAGGAGGAAAACCAACTCAATTGCAAAGAAAATTAAATTCATTAGTGAGGTCGAGTTGATTAAGGATAATTCACCCATTTGGTAGTTTGGACTTCTCGTTCATCGGGCCTCCTATATATAATGGTTCTTCTAATAATATTCAGTGAATTCAATGTCCTTGAGGTCCTGGAGCGGCGCGGATATGGAAGCAATCTCGGCAGCATGGGCTAGGGCATGGCTCCTCGTGTTCATCATCTAAATTTTAAAACTTAGTCAAATAACAATTTTGATCCAATAGAAATAGGCAATAAATATGGTTGTTTTTCACAACCATCAACGGTGACTGCCACGTGACCAATGACATTGACCTTTGTAACACCCCAAAAAATAGGACCTTTGGAAGGGTATATGTCAAATTTGTTCATTTGCATAGCGTGCATCTCTAAAAATTGATAAAATTTTGTGTTTTTTTACTTTTAAGAACCATAGTGGCACATTTGAACTACAATGTCGAAGTTGACCTAAGTCACGGAGTGGGGTTTGAAATCCAATTTAGACATGACCTTGACCTTTTTAAAATGTAGGGTAAACCTAATACTTGAAAGCCTAATGTGTTTAGTTTGAGTGCTTAAAACCTTATGCCACAAAAACTTAAACATAAACAATACATTTCCATGCTTTTGAATTCAAAATTAAGGTTTGACTTTCGTCAGTCTTGAATGCAAAATTGAAACTTTGATTCAAATACACCCAAACAAACTATTTCAAACATACTGTCCAATTCAAAAACCTTAACTCAATCATATACAAGTTATAATTATGAAACATAATTCAAAATTTGAAATTGAACAATAATAATATTCAAATTCAAATAATTTGTAACTAAATAAATAAAATTAAAAAATATAAACATTGTATCAAAATGATCACAAACATATTATTTGTTAATAACTAAGCCATTACAATGTCATTTGCAAGCTGGCATATGGGACCCATGAGTCCGGAACGTTAACCAGGCGGCAGGAGATCGAAAGAAAAAGGCAAGTAGCGAGAGAGGAAACATTTATCATTCAGAGAGGATGACATGCGGGACCCCTGAGCCAATAAACTCCTCAACATTTCAAAGGCGACAGGGAATCGAAAGAAAAAGACTACTAGCCAGAAATTATGGATCAAAAAGAAATTCAAGAAAGGCAACATTTATTGTACATAGAGGATAACATATGAGACCCACAAGCCAGCAGCGGCATCAACGTTTCAAAGGTGGCAGAAGATCGAAAGAACAAGTCAAGTAGCCAGAAGTTAGGGGTTAAAAAATCCAAGAAAGGAAATATTTATCATTAGAGAGAATGACATGGGAGACCCATCAGCCAACAACGTCCTCAATATTAACAAAGCAGCATGAGATTGAAAGAAAAAGTCAAGTAGCCAGAAATTAGGGGTTAAAAAATGCACGAAATGCAAAGTTTATTGTACATAGCGGATGACATATGGGACCCAGTTTGCAGCATAGTCCTCAACGTTTCAAAGATGTTAGGGGATGGTCGCCATAAATTAGGGGTAAAAGAAATACAAGAAAGGAAATATTTATCGTTCATAGAGGATGACATCTAGGACCCATGAGCTAGCAACATAAACGGCTCGATCAGAGAACGTGAAAGAGAGGGCACGATCGAAAAAAACTAGCGCTGAGACACTGCCATCTGGCCCCTATCCTCCGCGGGGGTGCGGATTTGCGTTGATTTGGCCGACGTACTCGAGAATTTATCATGCACCACGTCCGGGGCCACCATGCACGAAAAGTTTTGAGATGCACCACGGAAATAGCAAAAATCGTCGGGGATGGTGCATCAACAACCACAGCCGTACCTCAACTTCATCACCCATGGCGACTTTTTTTTGCAGTGATTGATGCATGCAAAATGCATACATGTTCTTTGTAGTTTATTGTGCCATATTATATCATATAAGAATCATATAAGGTGTTACAATATAATTATTTTGGGGATTTTCCTAAAAGATCCCTTTTTGTATTATAACCCTAGAAGGCAGAAAAACCTTGTTTTCATATTTTTGACTTTCAGAGACCTTTGCGAACTCAAATTGACTTGAGAATTTTTACACGCAAATTTTTGTGGAAGAAGAAGGTTCGGAGCACTTGGACACCACCTAGGCCAGCCAGGGGGCCCAGATAGGGTAGGTAGCATGGCTAGATACCCCTCTCGTGCGACCACAACCTAGCTATTTGACCCTCGTGGCTCCGTTGTTGTCCATCGTCACGTCGTTCTCTTTGTCTCGAGCTAAAACCATCTATAAAAGGGACCCCGATCACGATCTCATGAAGCGCGAAGGTGGATATTGAAAACCATGAAACAAAGAGTTTGGAGTCCACCGTCGGCGGAATATTGGAGGGGCGGGCCACTGCCGGATTCACTCCAGTCTCCTCTTCTATTTTAGCAACACCTCCTCATCGCTCTCCACCATGAGAGGGGAGTAGTGCACCCCCTGGACTTGGTATTTATGGTAGTAGCTTGATCCAATCTCTCTATTTATGATCATTGTTCTAGCCCATATGAGCATGCTATCTATGTAATTTCTATGTGGATAACGTGGTATCGAATGATACAAGTTATGCATTCCCCGCTTTGTTGAGAGTTTATAGTTGTTAATACTTTGGAAGCATCTTTATGATGTCTATGGATTGGTTTATTATTGTATATCATGGAAGCATTTGGGTAATGCTAGTGGTAATGCCTTGTTTTCCCACATCACGAGGTGTTTTACAACACTTAGTGTATATACGAGAGAGATGTGTTATGCACACACCAAATAAAACCTTTTTCATAGCGTTGTAGTGTGCTTTTACATAAAGAACTATGATGTATGTAGATGATGGGTGTAGCCAAGTGATAGCAATGGCACAACCGAGTGATAGAAACGGTACCACCAACATCCTTCGTCTAGGGCTAAAAAGTGAAGAAGTATGAAGTCGAAAAGTGGCAATAATCTCACGCAGCGTGACACATCACACATTATATGTACTTCTTTCAATTGTGTGTTTAGGACATGTAGTTGCTACAAACGTTAACCATTAAAACATGACAATTGTGTGTACTTTTATCATCTCATAACATGATAGCCAACATTGTTTGAGAGAGAAATACCAAGTGAAACAATGAACCTCGGGTCCATTATTCCTGTAAGATTAAGCATTCGTCTTTTCCTCTTGCATTTAGAGGATTGAGACACTTTTACAATTTCAATTTTGTTTTTTTACTTTCAAGCATCAAGTGAAGCCTCTTTGTTACTTTGTTTAGTTTAGTGCATAGACAACTAGAATTTCAACACTCTAGTTGGAGAGAGTAAATAGCTTTTCCTTCTTGCTCACGTGGTTCGATACCCATACTTCCACATTGAGAGGTGCTACAGTGATCTCCTGCTCTTAGGGTCCACTGGGAGGTGCTAGACTGATTTCTCTCTCTTGGGGTTATCAAGTGCAGGGTTCATTTTTTTATTTACACACTTTTATCTTGATAAAGATCACAATTTAGTTAACTCTCGGTCAACTTTTACACCATTAGACCGCGTCGTGATTAGATCATGTTTTAGTTTTTGCAGCCATGAGTTCCAACATAGATTGCAACATAGATTTTTGCAGTTGCACATGAGGCTACAACTAAAATTTTACTACTTACACATGGGTTGCAACTCAAAAAATGACCCAAATTGTTGGATTACTTTGTGATTTGTGATAGATCATGAGTTGCAACAATGGTCGGAACTAAGAAAAATGTCCTCGGCCATTGAATTTCTTCGTGATTCATTTTAATCATGAATTACAACATAAGTTTCAACTGAAATTCGACATCACCTAACAGTTAATTCTCTGCCAACTAAGAATTAGTCACTCCCAATATATTAATATAAAGAAGATATCAATCACATATTCACATCCGTCCTCTACCATAATTTCATATCATTGGCGATTAGAGACAATGATTATGGTCACATTATTAAAACCAAAAATCAAGATCTAATGCACACATTAACGAACAACAACATTGCCATCACAACACAGGGCTGCGAGAATGTTCTAAAAAATCAACGCCTTCTAGAAGACAACAACATACCAACGTAGATCATGTGTTTTCACCCCCAACAGTAGGACTAAGCAAAATGCAATACCTTCACAATTGCACCAATGCTAAAACACCCCCATTGTTAGGTATGAATAAGGAAAGTCATACAAGGTGTTTTCATCCTGATCTGCAATTCTGGTGCTCAAGTAGCACCACCAAACCTCAACCAAGACATGTTATTGCATCTGCTTGACCACCATCTTCATTTCTTCTAGCCTTACGTTGTCGAGCACAAATGTACGACCATACTCATGCAATCAGCGTGTCCCATGCCACTCGGCAGAGGATATAACTAAGCCTCGTGCACGAGAATCATGTAAGATGACATCCCAGAATTGTCTCTGGCCACAATGTTGGGCCTTCCAACAAACGGTCACATGCATAGTTGTGACGTGATCAACGATGCATGACCGAAAAATGTGCCCATACGAGCTCGGTGACAGATGACGATGAGAGTCGCATGCACCGCATAAACCCACGTTAAAGCTCTCTATGTTAGACTCATTTCTTCCTCTTCATGTGCGCAGAACTGACTTGGGAAAAACATGGTCTCATAAAAAAATATTTATGTTGTCGAGCACCAACCGTGCACCATCCCAATTCTGCAGGCCAAAATGGCATGAAGCCTTAGTACCTTGACTCAAATGGGTGAAAAGCCGTGCCACAAGTCACTGCTGCTACCGTGGCTAGCGTTTTTTTTTCCTTTGATCCTTCTGCCACCAGAGCTGCCCTCGCAACCGCACTACCACCGAAAAGTATCGAGGCTTCCAACCCAGTTGCCGAACTATGCCAACTGTGACGTTGTCCTAGGCCGTACGGCATGCTAGGCTGCAGGTCCCCCGAGGAGGCGGGAGGGGGAGGGGCATGCGCCCCACCTCCCGCCGTCTTTCGAGCAATCGTTACCCGACGACTTCTTCTGGTGGCAGCGGTATGGAATTGTGCTGCGTACATCCATAGCTTAGTTTGAAAGAGAGTGCACAAAAGTTTTTTGTCCAAGTTTAATTTTCATTGAGGATGTCACGATGGTATGGAATAAGAGGATCATTTCACAATTAGCTCATGGTGTTACACTTGAAAGGGCATCTGGCATGAAGCATATAGACGGAATATGCTCCCAAATAGTAGCAATCCAATAATCCTCTCTGCCATACATGAATTCGTTCTATCCCCTAATTTTTTTGGAAACCACATTTTTTGTCTCATTGCAGTCTATTCCTTAATTTCGGTTTTAAAAATCTCACTTGGTCGGCATGGTCACAGCAGTTGAATCATGCCATCTTTTCCCCACGTCTGTTTCTTTGCCCCGGTGGAAAAGGGCAGCAGAAAACTGCTTTTATTGTTGGTGTTGTTGCTTTGCCACGGTACTATGGTACTCGTGTACCATCCTCTGCTTTTCTGCTTCTTGTTTTACATGCCCTTCTCTCTCCAGCTGCCTTGGACTCTAGCGAGTGAGTTCGTCCTCGCTCGATCGACCTCTCCCTTCGTCGTACATTAGGTGGTAGAGCTTCACGTCGTCGTCTATGGGATGGGAGTGACGACGTTGCCGTTTTGCAGATTTGAGAGCATCTCCAGTCAGCCTCCAAAGCTCCCCCAACGGCTGAGCTAGGGCTTTTTTTTTCTAGTCGGTCTTTCCAAAGTTCCTTTTAGGCTGGCAATAGTCATTTTGCTGCCGGCGCTCCAAGCACAGTTCTAAGAGCATCTCCAGCTGTTGGTGCTTCTCAGCCCGAAATCCGGCGCTATTTTGCGCCGGATTGAACGAAAGTTTGGTCCGGGGAACGCTAAAGTTCTAGCCGTCTCCCCGGTAGACACCCGGTGTTCGACGTTTTTAAGAAAAAAACGTCCCTGGAAACGACCACAATCAAATATGCAGCATAGTTCGGCGAATTTGACCTGTTTTGCCAACATTTGGCTTATTTTTACAAATAAACGTTACAGTTCAACAAAACAAGACAAGTTTTCAAACAAATCAAATGAAAACTAGTTGGTGTTGCCTCGAAGCGTCCATATGTGCTCCACCAGATCATCCTGCAGCTCTTGATGCATTGTGGAGTCTCGAATCTCCTTACGCATAGCGATGAACGCGACCCATGATGCCGGCACCTGGTGGTTAGGCTGTGCAAGAGGACCATCTCTACCATATGGTGCAACTTTCTCGCTCGGAGGAACCGGATACTTCCGCTCATTCTCGATAATCATGTTGTGTAAGCACACACAACAATTCATCACCTCCCACATCTGATCTTTGGACCAAGTCAAAGCGGGGAACCGGACTACAACAAATCTCTGCTGGAGGACACCAAATGCACGCTCGACGTCCTTTCGGCAACCTTCTTGTTCCTTGACAAACTGCTGATCTTTCGGGAGGTCGGGGCTTGAGATAGTCTTCACAAATGTTGCCCACTTTGGATAGATACCGTCTACAAGATAGTATTTCTTGTTGTACTGCCGGCCATTGATCACAAAATTAACCGGGGGAGCATGACCCTCAACAATCTTGGAGAAGATCAGCGAGCACTGCAAGACGTTGATGCCGTTGTTGGATCCCGACATACCAAAGAAGGAGTGTCAAATCCAGAGATCATAGGTAGCCACTGCCTCAAGTATCACAGTGCAGTCTTTTTTGTGACCCTTGTACATTCCCTGTCAGGCAAATCGACAGTTCTTTCATTTTCAATGCATGCAGTCAATGCTTCCAAGCATCCATGTAAATCCCTCCAGCTTCATTGACAGCGAGGATCTTAGCAGTATCTTCGACAGTGGATAATCTCAAGTAGATGTCCCCGAACACTGCTATCACCGTCCTGCAGAACCGGTAGAAACAATCAAGGGCGGTGGACTCCGCCATCCGAAGATAGTCATCGGTAGAATCACCAGGAGCTCCATATGCCAACATCTGCATAGCCACCGTGCGCTTTTGGAGGACGGAGAACCCTGCCATGCCAGTGCAATCCAACTTGCATCTAAAATAGGAGTCGTACTCTCGAAGGGCATACACAATTTTTAGGAAGAGCTTCTCGCTAATCCTAAAATGACGCCTAAAAATAGCCTCACTGTGCAATGGATCATCGGCGAAGTAGTTGGCGTAGAGCATGCAGTAGCCCTCCAATCGTTGCCTCGGCTTGCACTTCCGGCGACCTGGTGCCGACCCACCACGGCGACCAATGGCTGACTCGGCGTACAAGCCGGACAGGCAAGATAGGATCAGCATGTGCTCCTCGTCTTGGGCGGCGGCTGCCATTTCTTCTTCAAAAATCTTGGCGAACATCTGCTCCTCCTCCTTGTCGGAGTCCATGTTCGGCCAGGCAATTGGACGAACACCTGTCAGGCGTGTCGACGAGGAGCGACGCGAGGGAGCTTTTGGAGGGCGGAAAATACGCAGAGCGCACGACGCGGCGGCTGCTGGGTGGGGGAACGACGGAGTTGAGGCAACCGGCCGGCGGATTGGCGAGGGGTGGTGCCGGCAGCGACGGAGCAACGGGAGGTGAGGGGGGATTTGCGACGACAAAGTGGTGGGGTTCGTGTGTTCTCTCACCGACAGAGCGGGCCCGTCCCCGCTTTTCTCTCGTCTGGAGTCCCCGAGTGCACCCCGGTGGGCCTGGGCTGTCCGGACGGATGAAAGGCCAAATCCGGGGGAAAACGAGGAGCCGGGGGTGCGGCTGGGCCGAATAACACCCTCCGGATGTAAAAAACGGCTGTTGGGGACCTCGTGGAGGAGACGGCTGGAGATGCTCTAACCCACAGGCCACAGGAAGGCAAGCATGGGCGCCGACAGAACATGGCAATGGCACATGAGACATCAAGCCTCGTGCACGCCCGCAACTTTTCCATCAAGCGGCGGCAGCCAGTAGACGAGCAGGCGACTCGTCTCCCGCGTCGCATCAATGGCACGCAACGGTGTTAATGCGATGCCACCGGCCCATCGCCTTCGCCACGCGCCTGCCCACCGGTATATCTACCCACCTTCCCCTTCAAGCCGCGCACAGTTCAGACCCGTCCGCCCACCAGCCGCCGCACACACGAAAAAACCGTAGAGTCGTCCTCCCACCAGCCACCGCAGCCACGGCTGAACGATTCGAAGGAGATGATGCCGCCGCGAACAGCTTCGGGCACCGCACCCTATACGAGGATGAGGGGCGCGCGCTCTACAGGGCGGGGTACATGGCCCCGCCGGACATGCGCGCGCCCTCAGGGTGGCGGATGAGCGGGGGAGGCATCCTGATCCAGCCGGAGCCGTGCGGAAACGTGTGCACGCAGGCGGTGCACTAGCACTACTACGACGAGCTCACGCCGGAGCATCGCGGGAACACGCGCACGCAGGTGATGCACCGGCACTACTACGCCAAGCTCACGCCGGAGAAACTCGCAGACCCACAATGGGATCTGGAGAACGCCCCGGCGTGGGGCAACTTCTTCATGGAGCCACGTCGAGCTCAGCCGCTACGAGGGAAACGGGCCTCCGCCCACGAACAAAAACGCGACGGCCCGTCGGATCTGGTGCCCCCGGCTGTACCCTCACGATGATGCTCAAGCACGTCGCCAATGGAAGCAAGCCGTCGCTCGAGTTTCCAACGATCCCGAGGAGGTGGGTGCCACGGAGGATGACCAGCGCGTCCTTGTCCTTGTCGTCGGGCTCCAGGGCCTCCTCCGCGCCCACGCCCAAGGACGCCACGGGCTGGCGGCGACCTCTACATCCGAGAGGCGCTGTCGGTAGGATCATGCCGTCCTAAGCTTGAGGACGACGATAGCGGTTCCTCCAGGCTGAAGAAGCCGAAGGCGGAGGAGACGGAGTGGACTCCACCGGAGGACTACCGTGCCGGCTAGCTCCACTTCTCCGCCGCGGATGACCCCGAGGAGTTTTTGGGGCAGAGGGCGGCGCTCCTGGCGCCGTTCAACGATGTCCCGCCAGCGCCGGATGACTTCGTGCCGGCGTGGTCGCGGTCCGAGGCCAATTAGGAGGCGGCTGAGCGCGCGCGCCGCCTTGGTATCCCCGTCGAGTTGGAGGACTCACCGCCGCAGTGACGTGGGGATCTCGGCTAAGGCTACATCATCCGGGCGCCGGTCCCCAAGGACGAGCCCAAGGACAGCGACAACTCCAACGAAGAAGGCGACGACTACGACGTCTTCTACCGCCGGCCGTGACTCTAAATTGTTTTTTCATTTTTTAAAATGTTTGTATAAATTATGTTTCGATGAACTCGGTTTGATCAACGCCGTGTTATTGCCAAATTATCTATCTATCTACCACGTTTTAAAATTTAAATGCGTTTTGAGGGTGCTATGGGGGCAGGACTGGGTAAATCCCCCCCCCCAATATTTTTTTTGTAGCTGGCGCCCCCTATAGACAAAGCCTCTTTGTCGAACGCCGTATGGGGAGGACGGCTGTCGGGGGGATGGCCCCCGGTAGGCCAAGGGCCTAGCAAACTTGCCCTGTTTTAACTATCAAGATACCGGATTAAAGATTAATCCGGATAACCAAGTTAAGTTGGCTAGTGCCAAGTGAAAGTGTACCGATATCTCAGGAGGGGTATACCGGAACGTGGTAAACTTGAGAGAGGCCGGAGTACCGGCATGAACTCAACTATAGCATGTCGGCATTCTGGTCAAAGATTCCACGAAGGACAAGAGGACAAGGATGAATGAAGCACATCAGGTTTAATCGAAGCTCTGAAGCCAAAGCAGAAGGTGACGTAAAAGCTACCGGACGAGGTCATCGTTCCCTGATTAAAGACAGGACCGGTGTCATCAAGGTCAAAGAAGCTTTATAAAGTAGCTTAGCTCATCAAAGATGTCATTAGGGTTTCTTCCCTTGTAAGCCACCCTCTCCCCTATATAAGGAGAGGGGCACACCCCTGCGCGGGAGGACTCATTAGACTCAGAGATCGCACCAGAGAGAAGTTGGCTAGCGTAGCAAGTAGAACAGGAACTTGTAATCCGTAAGTTCTTCAACCTCTGGCCAAGGGCCAAGTTCATCAATCTGTACCGGAATTTCTTCCCATATCCTCTCCCTTGTTACCAAAACCCTCCCCCGAATCGTCAAGCGCACATTCGGCCCCAACTTAAGCCATCCCATGGCATCTGTCTGTTCACCACGACGACAACGGCTGTGGGTGGTTTGCATCATGCCCGACCAGCTAGTTAGCTGAGAACTAAATTCGTGATCAGTCAAGTCCTATACCATTAGATTTGCTTCATAAATTGGGCTAGGTATCAGTTGCAATGTGAGTTGCAATTGAAATTTGATGGCATAATCTGAATTCTCAATCGACTGAGAAATAGTCACACCCGAGAAATAAAGCATGTAACAGTGTAGCACAGGCATGTGAGAGTGGATGGAATTGGTCATCAAATTCGTCTATGACTCCTTAAAAAAACGGTTTATGATAATTTTGCGCATGCAGAGACGACTAGTTGCTTAGGGCATGTATCATGGTTTTAACTTAGCGACGTTACGTACGTAGGATAATAGAGCTAGGGTTGTCTCTTCTTAACTGAAAGATCATCTCATAGCAAGGAAGACAAGATAGTTTTCTTCATCGCACGAGATGTCTAAGCTCAGACACTGTTCAGCTCTTTTAATCGTGCCATAACTTAAGGACCATGCAAACCATAATTACAGGAGATAATGCTAAGAGATACAACATTGGATAACATGTTATTTTATATTCTCTACATATGCTAAATTTAAGAAGGGTATCGTCAACCATTGCACATGGTCCTATTTAGCTAGTTCATTCTGTTGCTTGTCTCCTCCTGTAGTTGTAGTTCTGTGGGAAACTCCGTGAGAATGGGAGGTGTGTTTGCATCAGAATTATGATCGAATTCCCAAGGTTTAAGCAAATTCTACAAAAAATAGAGTAAATAAGTGACTTAATTTTGTCTAAATACAGATATATTTTTCCTGCAAAAATACATATAGGTATAACTACGTACTAAAATACATCTACATACATCGGTATAGATAAAATTCACCACTTATTAATCAGATCATTCCCAGAGCACAAAGGACACAGGGAGGGATAGATCATAGATGGCTAAGCTAGAGTGGGCATGCTAGATTGCTACTAGTACGTCCAGTGACGGAGTCACGGAGATGGCCAATCTGGTGTGACAGATTGGTATGCGATAGCCATGCATATGAGTAGCTGGAAGTTATTGTGTTTCCGTCTTGGTGCTTATCCATAGAATTTGCCTGAGCTACTACTAGAGTGATGGCACGTCTCGAGCTATCACCCATATTTATGGCTTTTGCAGGAAACATAGCTAGGGAAATAGCCATGCATGTATATGGAATATCTCCATGTGCTTGAACTATGAAGGCATTGGCTTCAGAAGTTCGTACCTAGACTATGTTTATTGAAATAGTCCTTCGCTTCGCTTTATAAATAAATTAATTAGCCATACCATACGAGAGTTTAAAACAAAGAAAAATACAACACAGACTAGAATAGAAAAATAATACGAAGGAAGCAAACGACAGATCGACGAGACAACAATTGTCCCACCAAGCTGAAAGCACCCACCAAATACTAAGGCAACACTTTTAAGAAGGGATGCAATGTTGAGACTGCCCTGATTCAACATAACAACAGTTCAATCATGCCGTTTGTTTCTTTGGACTGCTCCATTACGAAACCGAGTAACAAACTGCCCAATTGTGCAACAAATGTGCTAATTAATCAGGACATCCTCAGAGTACAAAGGACGCAGGGAAGGATAGATGGTTAGCTGGCAATCCTAGATTTCTTGAAGCTCCATGTGATGGAGTTACGGAAAATGACCAATCTGGTGTGATAGTTTGTGCGATGTAGGCAATAGCCATGCCCCATGCATATGAGTAGCTAGAAGTTATTGTGTTTCTGTTTTCGTGATTGTCCATGGAATTTGCCTTGCTACTAGCCTTCCACTACATGCATAGCGATAGCGTGATGGTGCGTCTCGAGATATCACCCATGTATATGGCTTGTGCAGGAATAGCCATGCATATCTATGGAATATCTGCATGTGCATGAACTTTGGAGGCATTGGCTCGACCAGTTCGTACATAGAGGATGTTGGCTATGGATTGTCGAAAAGTGTCTTTGGCTCCTCAGCACATGTGACCCCTTCATTAGTTCTTTTGAGAATTATACTACTAGCAGAAGTGCTCGTGCGTTGCATCGGGTGAAACAAAAACTCGAACGCTATAGTGTATCATTTGTGCTGACAATTCTCCTACCTTGTGCCTTCATCGACGAAAATGGTCACATTTTCTCATATTCATGAAGAGCATGATTAAAAAGAAATGGATCGTGAGCTTCAAAGTTATCTTTTAGAAAAACCTTGTCACTACACAAATTTTTGCTAAAATCGATTAACCCGACTAAAAAAACTCGGTTTGTTGCCACAGATTTTTTTAGATCTTATATTTTAACCCCTAGGAATAGCTACCGACATAATGGCGTCGGGGGATATTTTCTTGAATCCTTAATTTTTGTCAACTTGTGGTCGGCGGAATTAGAACATATCTTGAAGTAATATTTATTTATAACGTATGCACTACATTGATATTATACACCGAAAATAGCATAATTATATGTTTAAAAATCAGCAGTGAAGAAATGAATTGAAGATACTCAAATTGCGTACATTTATAATTTTTACCGATTAGAATAGCAGTTAGGTCTATTCGGGTTATAGGATTAAAAAGTTAATGAAACTGAAATTTCCACCGCCACCGCTGTGTCCTTCGCTCCATTGGGTAGACATCGAATCCAGCTGCTAGCTAGCGGATAGCAAGCTGACACACGCGATGCTTGCCAGGTCCTCACATAATGATTACCACATGCCATGAAAAGATAACAAACAGAGTAATTAGTGTTCGTCTGATTCCAAACTTTCGCATGTCAAATCGTTCAGTGCTACATGAAAACTGAACTACTGATTGAAAAAATCCTCACATAATTTGGGGAAACGCGGAAGTTCGACCACAAGCAGAAGCGCCCCCAGCCAACCTCGATAATTTTTTTCGGAGTTGCCGATTTCGGGGAAAATTTCGGAATAGCTCTGGCATCCTTTGGGGTAGTTATTTTCTTCCCATCCCTCGCCATCCTTCGCTCCACTTCGCTTGAATCTTTGTGAGGAGGCTTGTTGATTAGAGGAAACTTAAGCCATATAAACCGGCCAAACTCGGTGCGGTGGAGCGAGGTGGGACTATCTAGCACAAAATATTCATGTCAGGTGGCTAATCTAGTGCAGCCTTTGGACGGACGGAGGCCCACCAACGCAACTACCTCGCAGCGCAACGGGAGAACGCCCGGCCTGCGGGATCGATCAAATACACGGGTGGGTTCGTTCGGGATGGAGAAAATATAGCACGAACCGGTAGGTACTTAATGGCATCGTGCAGTATTATGCGATTTGGTGGGAGGGCAAATCCGTCCAATAAAAAGTTGGACGAAAATTTTGGCAGAAACCTTAGCTTCTTTATTATTATTATTAGGTATAGATTTACAAGTTTCTAAAAATTCTAAAAATAAACTTGGACATAGTCAATGATGTAACCTATATATATGAAAATACCAATGCAAAATTCTTTGTGTCATGGGTTACACAAAAAGACAAATCAGATCTACACTTTTTACGATTTTTGTGTCCCTCGGGACCATCACCCGGATTAATGTTAAAAAAAAGCCTCATAATTGTGGTTTTTCATTTTTAAAACAACATGATCATTGAAGCCTGGGTGCCAAAAATCTCCACTCATTGGTTGCATTGAAGAACGAATTTAACAAAAAAGAAACGAGATTGAAAACTTGAGCATGCACCTACCAAGGGTACTCGTTTTCTATAAAAAAAAACCCCAAGAAAGGTAAAAAAAAATCATGCGAAAGAGTCCACCGCTAAATTGTTGATGTGCCTAATAAGGAGATCTCTTTAAAATAAAACTCAAGCAGGTACATGTTTTTATGGGTTATTAATAGATATTTTTGTAAATTATATAGGTGAAACTTTACCTCGTTCGACTTTAGGAAAATTTATATGCCTTATAATACGGAAAGTGGGTAGTACGTGGGAAGATATTTTTAACGGCCTGAAACAGAAAAGGCCCATAAGAAAGGCCCACTCGTCCTTCAATGGGCCGCAGCATACCAATCAGTATGGTTCCATTCAGCCCCTTTGTTCGTGGTTACGGTAAGCTTGCGGACATTTTCTTTTGACACTTTGTTTAGGGTTTGGTTGGCAGCAAACAGGGATATTGAACAAGGGTAAATAAAAATGGAAAAAAACGAGTTGTATAAGGCACGTATTCTTGATGATTCCATTTCTAAATACCTCTAGAGCTTTCAGTTTACTCGAACAAGTTGGCGTATGCCGTACTATACCTTCCTTGTTAAGTCAACAAAACGTGGAATTCACTCCAGCGGTGGTTTCAGACCAGGCATTCTTCA
This sequence comes from Lolium multiflorum, assembly GCA_030979885.1. Classification (NCBI taxonomy): domain Eukaryota; kingdom Viridiplantae; phylum Streptophyta; class Magnoliopsida; order Poales; family Poaceae; genus Lolium; species Lolium multiflorum. Next base: position 46,535,679 of record CM061752.1, on the reverse strand, counting down.
GTCCAGTGATGGTCACTGACATTTCGATCTGAATTTCTGAACCCTGGATGTCGGTAAGGCGACTGCAGCCACACGGAGAGGGAGAACTTCGCGAGACACGATGATGGTGGTCTCAGCCGTCTCTGACTGATCGACCAAAATCACATACCAACGACGAATTATCGCGATCAGGTGTGTACGGTGTACCTGATGAGCAAGCTAAGAGCACGTTGTCAGCTAAACAGTCATCATGGGTGCATCTGCGTTCGCGCAAGCCAAAGCTGCATGGACGGACGGATGTGATGTGATGCGTAATAACTGAAACGTTCGGCTTAAAGTGAAAGCTTACAATGCATGGTGGCATGCATGCTCTGACTCCACACTGTGTGCGCTGCGCTGCCCTGCGTGCTCTTTGACCATCGTCGTAGTACTACCATCTTCGCAGCCTCGGGATCCCATCTAGCTATGCAGCCTATGCTACTGCAAGTTGAGAGAGAGTGTGATGAACAATGTGACCATGGATATACGCATCCGAGGATATGGTGTGGAGTTGAAGTAGGAGTTAACTAAATAGCAAATTAGCACAGATCTTACATGCTTAAGTAAACCTCATTCTCTGCCTGCCCATGGCCGTCAGCATCGATCTTGGTCGCTGAACTGGCCATCTGGTAAAGCAATTTTTAGGTATCCTGCTGTTGTCTGAACATAACTTTCGAGCTTTTCCTCAGGGCAGAGGAAATGGGAGTGGGCAGGGGCGGAGCTTCCCTTTGGGCAAGGTATGGCAGCTGCCCTACCTTGAATTTTTGCAAAAAAATCGCATATATATATGTATCTATAGACTTACAATAAGTTTGTACAAGTTTTGTCCGTTTTTGAAGAAAAATCAAAAGGGAAAAGAGGATATGGGCTGAATGGAGACCGAACTGGGCTGCTGCTACCTAGCTGGGCTGCCTGCCTGTGCGATCTGCGCTAGGTGCCAAGGTGGATCGACCGGACCGTCCGGACGGGCAGGGGAGCGATCGTATACCGAACAGGGTCGCGCTCGCGTGCCCCAGGAAAACCGCTCGCGCACGCGTGGGATTGTGGGAAATGAGCCGCTCGCCTACCTGTCTTCGACGCGATCGCGGGACGACGCCGCGGCCTTGTCGTCTTTCATTGCGCCGCCCGACGGCCTGCCCTGGCGGCTTCCTCCCAAGCGGTTCCCTCCGACTTTGCCCGCCGGCACCTTCCTAGCCATGTTCTGCAGGCTGCAGATCACCTAGTGGTCGACGCCGGTCTAGGTTATCTACGAGATTTCGAAGTTCGAGCAGTTTGTTGCTGTGATTTTATAGTTCAGGTTCAAGAAGAACCAAGATGGACAGGAAAGGGAAAAACGCTGCAGCTAAAGGGGAGGTACAATTCTAGATATTTTTGTCAATTAGTTAAAGTTTAAATTTGTGAATTGTGAGCTTGGTAACATGGGCAAACTACTAATGTATTTTATATTCTCATTTGTAGATTTGAAGAGATATTTTATATCCATTGCTAGTAGGAGCCAATCTAGCCCAAACACCCATGAAAAAACTGTAAAATGTTATGCCAAACCAAACTGAAGAGCAAGCGAAGAAGGATAAAAAATAGCTCTAAACTGAGCACCCATAAAAGTGCAAATGATGTAACACACCAAAAACAAGAGAAAGAGCAAGAAGTGGAAGGAAGTCAGCAGACTTTGGAGCATGTGGTTCTAGAAGCTGGAGGTATAACAGTTTATTCTTTTGCGTCATTTTCTTTTACATTTAAAATTTCGCCCGACCTCAAAAAAATTTCGTCCTTCGCCACTGGGAGTGGGCATAGTACATGCATCAGTGAGAACTGCACATGCACACAGATCGCAGCTTAACGCCGGTAAGCAAACAATGGAGACTATTTCGTTTTGCTGGAGCAAGCGAGCCCGTACGGCAGACACACAGTCATCTCAGAAATCTCGACATGGTTGCAGCCAAACCATCTACGATCTATGCATCAACTCTAGAACAAAGGGGCAGCTTCGGGAGATACAGCAGAAATGCTGAGCATAGCTGCTAGGGCAGAAGAAGAAGAGATCTCTGGGGGTCTCGAAGGCGCGTAGAACGCTAATCCTTCTTCATGCATGTGAGACACCCACGACGCAACGGTACGCTGCCGAGGTTCCTCCTTCATCCATGTCGTGCGACGACGTCCACACGACCACACCACACGTACTACCTGATCGCGCGAGCTTTCAGAGATTCACAAGTTTGCATGTGCGCTCGCAGGCGATGATGCGCTTTCATCTTTTGGCAGTGGTGCCTTGTCCATGGGGGACAGGCAGATTGATTGCCAATTGTTGGGGGACAGAGTTTTTTTTTTAGAAACACAGTACACAAAAAAGTAGACGTTCACGTACACGCGCATACTTCACATCTATGAACGCACACCCTACCTCTATGAGCACCTCGGAAGACTGAGCAGACGGATTGTATCTTGAAATTGACGAAATCACCACACGCTATCGACGGGAACGTCGCCTCTAATATTCCGCCTTTATAAGACACGCAGATGTCAAACCTAGGGTTTGAACTCTGATGGGTTGGGGGTACAACCACCCTCCTAACCACCCAATCTATGGTTGGTTCTCTTCCCCCCGACTACTGAAATTATCATGCCATTGTGGGCTTGTGGTGCAACGATTCACCTATTTACGCCGCGCGCAAAATCTCAAAATCATATGTAGACACAAGCATATGCATAAACAGACTACATCCGCGAAATTTAACATGTTTGCAAGTACTACGACATTTTAAACTTCGATTTGAATGTTTTATGTTAAGAATTTAAATTATTTGTATTTTTCTTATGCTGATAGTATTTTTGGAGGCTGTTTTAAGGGCCGTCGGTGCCCCAAAGCCGCGACAGTTTTTGCCGACAGCCTCAAAGCGCTTGTCTGGCGCTATCATCGGATGGCATTTGGGATATGCCCCAGCCTCCAAGATACCATTCTCCAGATGAGTCACAAGGGGAGAAGATTCCGTGTATAATAGCATCTTCACTCGTTGGTGCCTCTCAGACCGAAATCCGGCGTTATTTTGCGCTGGACTGGAGGCAGGTTTGGCGAGCTCCCAGCCACGCGTCTAGGCCGGCCCCAGGCGGCGAATTATGGGCCGAATTCAGGTTAAAAATGACACATAGTTCGGCTGGTTTTGGGCCAAAAGTGATACACAGTTCGGCATACAAAGTAATACAAAGCAAATAGTTCAACAAAACAAGCTTATAATTTAACAAGTTTGCAAACACTAATTGAAACACATCAAACTAGTTGTTGCCTTTGCGGCTCCACAGGCAAGCATACACGGGCATTCATTTTCGACCATGTCATGGCGGGAAACCGGACAACTTCAAATCTCTATTGGAGCACACCAAATGCCCGCTCGACATCATTTCTGCAAGCTTCTTGTTGTGTGACATAGTTGGCATGTTTTGGGAGAAGAGGGCTCGAGATAGTCTTCACAAATGTTGATCATCTTAGATAGATGCCATCTGCCAAGTAGTATCCCTTGTTATAGTGGTGCCCATTGATCTCAAAGTCCACTGGGGGAGCATGTCACTCAAGAAGCTTGGCAAAGATATGGGAACAATCCAACACATTGATATCGTTGTGGGATCCTGCCATTCCGAAGAAGGGGTGCCAAATCCAACTAATCTTGAGTGTTCACTACTTCAAGTATGACACTGCAACCTCCCTTGTGGCCCTTGTACATTCCCTACCAAGCAAATGGATTTCCGGCGACCTCGCGCCGAGCCGCCACGGTGAGGCTTCTCATTCTGCGCGCATAGGCCGACCAAACAGGTGAGGATCTGCATGTGTTCCTCGTCCTCCACGACGTCTGCATCGGCCTCCTCTTCCATCAGCTCGGCGAAAGCCTGCTCGTCATCGTCGTCGGAGCCCCATTCCATGGCCAAGCAAGAAAAAGTCCGAACACCTCGCGAGCGTGGCGTGGAGTTTCTGCACCGACGAACAGTCGCGGGTAACAGGGCGGAAGGTTGGCGCGGTGTTGAACAACTTTTCTATGGAAGGGGGATAAACGAAGGGGGGGCGGTGGTGGAGGTGGCGACACGGTGGCGGAGGGGTGGGAGAGAGAGAGAATCTAGGGTGGGGGTAGGGGGAGTGCGCTAGGACGCCGACATCTGGCCCACTTGCTCTTTTACTTCCACCGGAGCCCCCGAGCACCCCCCCCCCACAAGCTCGTTGGGTTTGGTCTATGATCGCCGGCGAAAAAATGGCCAATATGGCGAAAATTTGGCTCTTGGGAGGTGGGGGGAGAGGGAGAAAAACGCAGCTGGCGATTAAAAAAAAAGGGTTCTAGAGGGCCTCTCGAGAGAGCGAGTGGAGATGCTCTAACAGCTAGCGGGGTTGTTACGTACAGGCCCAACCCTAGGCCCAAAGCGGTCTTGTCAACCTTCTTAGTGTGATTGTAACATTTAAATGAACTGACTTGGCGATTGGGTTTTAAGTGGGCTTGTGAATCAGCACAACATTGGTCAGTCCCATTAGCATGAAGTGGCATGCACCATTCTGCCGGACTGGACTTCTCATTTGAATAGTTGCCATTTCTTTAGAAACACAGTACAACGGAAACACTCACAAATGCATACACATACTCACCCCTGTGAACAGACGCACGCACATCCTACCCCTATGAGCGTCTGCAAAGACTGAGTCGAGAAACTGATCCGACGGATCTTGAGATTGACGAAGTCACCGGGCGTCTCGCTGTCGACAGGAACATCACCTCCCACTGAAAGAATATTTCGTCTTTTATGAGACACCAAAGCGTCAAACCTAGGGTTTGATCTCTGGTGGGCTAGGGGTGCCACTGCTCTCCTAACCATCATCAGGATGCAATGTCTGTTTTACCTTCTCAATATCCTTACCCATTCAGGAAGAAGTCAGCACAGTTCCTACGCACCCGGTCAAATGGATTTCTGAACCGGCCACCTGGGCCTCTGAGGTAACTGAACCTCAGGGCATCTGCAATCTCGTTTGTTGTTATATTTTCCGGATATCTGCAAGGCAGGAAGCAAAAAAAATATTAGCTGTAGTTATATTTCAAGATATCCGCAAGGCTGGAAGCAAAAAATGATCGACGTGTGGAGAAGAGTGCGGTTTAAAGCTGAAAAAGAAGGCCAATCATTTTGAGTACGAAAAATGAAAAACAGTATACCAATGAAAAATATGATGAATCATGTCATAGCAGAAACTATAATCTGTGCAATTATATTTAGACACAAGCATCTGCATAAACATAATACATCCCTGTTGATCTCACTGCTAGACTAGAGAAAATGCAAACAAATTACAGATGGCACTTGGCTCTGGAATAATAATATGTAACAGCGTACAAATGGGTAAACAATGGAATGGCACATAAATGTCCATCAAGGAATGCGGCACGTGGTTTAGGAGCTGTGCCGGTCATGATCATCAAACAGAAAAGAAGACCAATAATCTTGGCTCACGTGCGTGGTCACCGAAACCATGTGAAATTGTTCATATCAGTCATCATTAAGATAGCGGCAACTGCAGCCAGAGTCTCCATAGAATATATTACATATAAATTTAGCAAATAAAGCAGCTACTAAAGTAGAACCCTGCCCAACAGTCAACAAAATGCAACTTTGTCTACTCTTCAGAGAGCATACTCCTACACCTGAAACCAGTGCCTACTGCAACACAACACAATAGAGCCTAGTCTTCAGGAAAGGCCTCAAAAGGATCATCAACTGACAAATCTGATCCCGCTTGGAGGCTCCAAGAACCACCTCCTATAGGATAGCAACTCATCCTCAATTGCACTTTGCAGTCCTTACTAGCCCAATTAGTAGAATAAAGAGCCCCCACTCTGGCAACCACCACTTGCCTCTCGGCGTCTGTTAGGCCATTTTTCATCACGATGAACATCCTTTCCAACTTCGGCGCATTCTCCGCGATAAACATGAGGAAATCGAACTCGTTATGATCCCCTTGTACCTCATGGAAAGCCAGAGTCTTGAGGTGCGATTGGACACACTCAATAGAACTTGTCTTCCGCCAGATCTTCTGACTAAGGTTGCTGCTAGTGGGATCGCGAAGTACCAGAGACTGCAATTGAAATCCGTAAACAGTTCAGCTACACATAGTGAAGATTATGCAGCAGCAATCTTATGCAATATAGTGATGATGATCTGAATGTCAATGAAAGGGCTACGCGATGGTGTTACCTCGACAACCAGCGTCTCAACCCTAGGAAAGCATTTGAGGAAGCTGGGAAGCATCTTGACTTCACTGCGGACTCCAAATTGCAGTTGTACAGCCAACATCTGGACGCTTGACACAGTGGTGTGTGTGCTCGCCTTTGTTTCAGCCTTCGAAGCACAAAAAGAGCACAAATCAATCACACTCGAAATTGGTATCATTTTTTTTCTAAAATTCGGCGAAGGTTATTTGCTCGGCCACCTAACCATCCTGCCATGTAGCGATTATACGGTGATCGACTCGGTACTTGGCGTTTTACTCGATTCGTCTATTTAGAATAGCGGATCAACATATATCACTCTGTCCCATAATATAATATGTTAACATCTTATATTATGGGACGGAGGGAGTAGTTTTTTAGGTGCGCGCAACTTATTTTGAACTATCCAATTTATACGATCCTCAGGTATGACCAGATGATGAACTTACGTGAGCCAATTTTGACGGAGGGAGTAATAAAATATGCATCTTTCTATAAAATGATGAAAATGCTATAAATAGAATGACCAGATGGTGAACTTACCCTTGATCAATCAACAGCTATATATATCAAAAAAATAAAAACGATTATACTATTTGGATGTATACTGGAGGTTTATAAGTAAAACACAAATTAGCTTGGTCCTCCTATCATGAAAAGTGAGGCCACCTCATGAAAAAATGGGTAACTGTATAGCAATGATGCAAATTTTCAACTGAACAGAAGTAGTGATGAAGGATCAGAACTTGAGCAAAATTATTATAATCTATCATGTGATGGTAAATCGGGATGAGGAAGCTGACTTATAAATGCAAATCAGCACTATGCCTTATAAATGTAAAGTTAAAAGTTCACAACATATACTATTTACATGTAAACTAGCACTATGCCTTTAACGCTAGGATAGAACATGAAAGTTGTATGTATTATTAGTCTCTGAAAGATACATTACTAACATTACCATATCAAATACAAACATAAAATATGATTAAAGGTAAAGCACAAAATTTATAGAATTTTGGAATCTTAAAAATTAGAAACCAATAGCATTAAAATGAAGTTCAAGAAAATAAATATCTGGAATTCAAATCTCCAAATAATTTAAAAATTCTTCGGATAATTCAGTGGTACCAAACAAAGTATCAATACAACAAAATAGGATAAACTATTCCTTAGTATCGCATAGGCAGATAACATATGTTATTTTCAAGGACAGGTGTATTTAGGTCTATTGACTTCGAGCACTCCATGAGAAGTGGTAAAGAAGCAGTATAAAAACCCTAGTTACCTCCAAGGAACTAGGAAACTTTTCATTTACAGAACGAATAAGCATCCAAATATTAAAGAATATATGATCTGTACAACTTAGCAAGTATATTGTGAATCATGTAAAAAACAAGATAAGTCACCTGGTATTTAAGAAAAAACAGAAGGGGAATCCATAATACTATATTGAAAGCTGTAACTAAATCCATTTCAAAGATATGCATCTTTCTATAAAACGATGTAAAATGCCAGAAATAGAATGACCAGATGGTGAACTTACTCTTGATCAATCAACAGCTAAGATATGTATGTAGAATCAAACAGAATCAAAACGATTATACTATTTGGATGTATACTAGAGGTTTAAAAGTAAAAAAAACACATTTGTTTGGTCCTAGTATCATGAAAAGTGAGGTCACATAGTGAAAGAAATGGGTAACTGTATATCAATGAAGCAAATTTGCAACTGAACGGAAGGAGTGATGAAAGATCAGAAGTTGAGCAAAATAATTATAGTCTATATGATGTAATGGTAAATGGGGATGAGGAAGCTGACTTATAAATGCAAATCAGCAAAAATGCATGTCAAATTGGAGATGATAAGTTTGAACCATCAACCCATATCATCCAAAGGCAAAAGTACGATTAGCAAATGTTGTAAATCGTAAACAGGCAGCCATGCATGCTCATCTTATACTCGGCTGTTAACTGATTTTTTTCCTAAGCAATTGCATGGAATTTTGGCTTATCCTGTTAATTACTTGTCTTTGCTAATCTTACTCGTGCTGCACCTAGTACGACTACTAGAGTGAGTAAACTGAGTTTTAGAACATTGTTGCCTGTAAGCTTTTAACTCAAATGCTGCACACGCACACGAACTAGACCTTGTTCTGTCCGTATCATAAAATGAAATTCAGTCTGAGGATGTATGCATAGTTGCACAAGGCGTTGGTCATACCTTGATGATGGTGTTACCGATCTGCAGCATATGCACCCCTGGCTCCAGGTATCCCAGCACACGCAGCTTGGGGACATGGCCAATCTTGATGCTAATTTTGACGTGCCGCTCATTCCAATTTCTCCAGAGGAAGAAGCGCTCCAGGCTTGGGGAATCCAGCACAGCGACCTCCTCCAGGCTGGACAAGCAGAACTGCGCGCAGCGTAGGCTGTGGTTGGTGAGACGAGCGCGCAACGGGGTGAGGCTTCCGAAGAGCGAGAGGATCTCCAGCACGGGGCTGACGGCGAGCACGAAGTCGAGGTCTTTGTCCTCCATGACGACACAGCCAAGGGCAAGCTGGTGGAGGTTGGGAAAGGCGACGCCGCGCGGGAGCGCGGTGGTGTCCGGGAACGCCCAGGCGCCGATGTAGAGCCGGCAGAGGGAGGCGCAGCTGAAGAGCGAGGAAGGGAGGCGCAGGCCGCGCACGGACCAGGGGCGGTTGACGACGACGAGCTCGTCGACGCCCTTGGTGGCGAGGAGCTGGAACCAGCGCGCGAGCAGGCGGCGGTCGGCGGTGTTCATGAAGCTGCAGGTGAGGCTGGCGAAGGGGAAGGGCCCGGGGTGTGACTCGAGGGCGGCGGAGACGGCGCTGGTGACGGCGCGCGAGGCGGCGCCTGCGCGGGCGGGCCGGCGCTCGCCGTCACCCCCGGGGAGGAGGTGGGTGTCGACGAGGACGAGCGGGGCGGAGCGCCAGAGGTGTCGCCAGCGTGAGGATAGCACGGTGGTGCGCGCGCCGTCCTTGGCGGGGAGGAGGGAGACCACGCGGAGGAGGATGTCGTCGGGGAGGCGGCTGACGCGGTCGTTCTTGTCGTCGTCGGCGGCGGCGGCGCAGCAGAGGGAAGGTGATGTGGAGACTGGCGGCTTGGGGAGGAAGGCGTAGAGGAACGTGAGGCGCGCTTCGTCTTCAGTGCTCCGTGGCTCCGGTGCCAGCCCGTGCAGCATCGTCGGAGGCATCGTCGTGCCCTCTCCGACGGGGCCGCCGGTCGTGGGGCAGGACATGGCGATTGAGGGAGGCGGCCGCACAGCACGCGGAGGAGGAAGGGGAGAAGGAGGGTTTGGGCCTTTGGCTTTGGGGCGACTGTGGACGGGGAAAGGGCATAGAATTTAGCCTCGGAATTGAATTGGACTGAAATTCTAAATTAAGATGGAAAGAAAATAGTTTCCATTTTAATTCTGTTGTTTGCGTGTATATGGTATTTGTTCTTGGCATTAAAGGGTGGCACCCAATTTCAATACATGTTCGGATGTGCAAACCGAAATGTGTGTTTGACACATGAACACCAGTGCCTCTAGTTTTAAAAATCATAATTTTGAATTTCAAAGAAAAATGAAATAAATACCTGCATAGATATAAATATTCTGAAGGTACGGCAGAAATTTTGAAGAAAATATGTTGTATTTTAAGCTACAAAAAAAGAATTTCTTTTTGACAAATACAATGCAATTTCTACCGAAACTTCACACGAGTATTCAGGACATGTGTACATATTCATGAAATAAATATGACATTTTTTTTGAAAATAAATACATGATTTTTAAATATTTTGAAAACTAGGAGCACTAATGCTCATGTGCACCAAATGTGATTCCCGTGCAAACCGTGAAATTTCATGTTTTATTAAGCTTAGACAATATAAAGTTGTCTACATGTAAGAAAATAATATGTTTATATTAAAATATTTATGTATTATTTATTACCCATAGTAATATTAAAAAACTCATCATCTAATAATATTTTTCACACAACTTTTCTATCGAAGGCAGCACGGATTGCTTTACAAAATCTTCCAAAAAAAATGGCAACAAGATCGTCATACCATCAATCATAAACAAGGAACAAAAGATGTTATCTAACAATTGCCTTCAAATGGGCCATAAAAAATATCAAACAATTAGCTCCAAAAATATCAAAAATCAACCACGATTTAGAGGAACCGAATGGGGAGACGAAGCCCAGAAACCACACATGGAGCCCGAGCTACATGGTGACCTTTTTTTTGGAAAAATTGAAATGGCATTTGTAAGTTTCAAAAAAAATTGGAAACAAAATTCCTGGTGGAGACATTGTTGAACTCTACCATTGTGAAAAACCTCGATTAAAAATTTGTTATATTCTAGGCTACACAAAAATGACGAATTTTCAACTTTTCAAATTGTGCACTGTTCATCACACCTAGATCCACGCATTTGTCACTTTTGCTGAGACAAAACTACAACGAATTTCTGACTGATTTTTGGCACACTAGTAGACTTTATTATTATTTACATCAAGAATTTTTGTTCTATTTTTTTTTTGAAAAATTTCAAATGTCATTTTTTATTTTTTATTTATAAAAACGAGCTACATGTAGCTTGGGAGCCATTTGGCCACTCTCAGATGAAGCCTAGCTAAGATGTCGACTTGGGGAGCGACACTGTTAACCATCCCGCCATCATTCCCCATCGCATCTAGGGCGAGGGCAGGGATGCGGAGAGGAGGGAGGGTGCGGAGAGGAGGGCGGGCCTTGGAGGAGAGCAGGGATGAGGAGAGAAGAGCGAGGAAGAGGTGAAGAGGATGAGGACGGGAAGAGGCTTACAGGAGTTGTCGCCGTTGCCGAGAATCTCCACGTCGGTCGCGTTGAGTTCGTGAGGGAGAACCGCTCGCTCGCCAGACATGGACGAAGCGGTATGCGTGTTCGCGACACAATTATGTGCGTTGCCGAGCTCTCCTCCTCAGAAACTCGCTAGGCAGAGCGGGTGGGCGCTCGAGGTGGGCTTGGAATTGGGTCAACTTTCTGAGCCCTAATTGTATGGCCACCCAAACATCCGAATTGGGCCTATCCAATTCGAATTCCGCCTCCGAGGCCGAATTCTGTGCATCCAAAAAGGTGGAATCGCTGGGGAGGGGGGGTCCTCGCCACCAAACTGGTCAATAGGTGCGGGACGCAGCACACCCTCCGCGCGAGCCCAACAGGTAACACTGTTTTTTTTGTTTTTTCCTCTTTTTCTGTATTTTTTTGAAATATTTATGCTTCCAAAGAAACTAATATTTTTTTAGAAATCTAAACGGTTCAAAATGTTGTAAATTTTGAACAAAAAGGAAATATCCGAACAATTTTATGAATTGAACAATTTTTCAATTTGAACAAATTACAAAAATGATGTTTTAAAAAGTTGAACAAATTTTAAATTTCAAAACTTTTCAAGTTTGAACATTATTGAAATATATACATTTTCAAATTTAAATTTTTTCCAAGTTTGAACTTTTTCATGTATTTGAACAATTTTCAAATTTAAACATTTTCACATTTAAATAATTTTAAAATTTGAACATTTTTTAATTTAAAAATTATTCGAATCGGAAAATAAGCAAAACAGAAAAGAAATAGGAAAATAAAACATAAAACAGAAAAGAAAAATGAAAAAAAAGGGGGGGAAAACTACCTGGGCCAGGCCCACACCCGCGCGAGGGGGTGTGCGGTGCCTACCAGGCGCCGACCTGGTCATTGCATAGCTTTACCGAATCGCTAGACTGAGAACGAAGTGCTGAGTAACATCTGGAAATGCTCGATGTTGTTCTCACATGATTCATATTTTGTCTGTGTTTCGTATTGGTTGGCCCGTTATCCTGGTTTTCGTGGGCTTATTTATTTTGGGCTGTCTATTGGGCTGCTATCTTGTCTTGGTTGGCATGTTATACCCGATTCGTTTTCCCTTTTGAATTGAGAGCTGGAAGTTCCTAGCATGCTAGGTACACAAGGATCCCCAAACTAAAAGCAGCGATCAGCAAGACAACAATGCATACTAGCTAAAAAAGCACTAAAATTGGTATAGCGACCATTCACACCCCCTCCCCTCCCTAGTCGTGCCACGGTCATTCACATATCTTCATCGCTTGTCATTTGATGATCAAGATTTTCTCTCATTTTTTGTACTACCAAATTGACATTATTTAAACAAACATGGGAGTGTAGTTCCATATTTGATGTCTCCGGTATTGTAAACTATAAGATATTTTCTTCCTGTATACCTAGTCAAACTTTATAAAGTTCAGCTTTGATCAAATCTAAAATACAGAGTAAACTTAAATGGTTGGAATAGGCGTAATCTCGCCATCTCAACCAAGAGTCCAAGAGGTCACCACAACATTCTCCATATCGCCAAGCCTCCTCTTAACCTTTCAATCAAACAATGAATTAACTCATCTAACCCAATCAACCAAATAAAATGTGACTATTACTAGCCATGTGTGAACCAATTCCCCAACCAAACACGTTCTTAGTAGAAATATACGTTGTAGAACCCTCGACTAAGATATCTAAAGATACTCAATACTCAAATAGACAAAAGAAAACTTATAAGGCATCGTGGTGCACCTAGGTGCTGCAAATTAGTAGAAAGTGTCTTATCAAATTTATTTGTTTTCCTTAGATTTAGGGTAAATCTAGTTTAGCTAAATGTATGTAACTAAAAGTCTTCTTCCTAAATTCAACTTAATTATGTAGTAATGTTTTCACACAACAACGAACTTTGGGTAACATTATACCAATACAATTATATGGTTTGTATTGTTAGACACACAAGAAACAAATACTACATGAAATTGTATATGTAAATACTATGATTTCAAAAGACTACTTAACATTTAGTGATAACTCAATGTCAGATAAGTAATAATTTTTAGTATAAATACCTTCTGGTTGAGTCCATGATGTTGTAATTGTTGTACTAACACGACACAAAAACTGCGTTGCCAACTGCAACACTCAGATGACACTTCTAAGTCTTCTTAATAAGCTTGATGATTAGCCCACTCTTAATGCTATGTGCAAATCAGTCACACGAACTAGACACAACTTGCAATATAACCAATGGGTTCAAGTGGTTCAAATAACTTAATACTGAACCAAAGGAAGATGGTGCTAAAATGTAGTCCAAATCCAAGATCATGACACGGGAGCTCTGATTTAAAAGGTTGCTTCTGAGAAAAATCGGTCTATCAGGTTCTTTTGAAAACAAAAAATCATATGCGATCTTGCTACCGCAAATCTAAAACATGTGGTATCCCTCCAATACAAGATAGCTACTTGGTTGTTCGTACAAGGGAGATTCTCTGGACTACGGATAGACTTGAGAAGCGTGGACAACCCCACAATGACAAATGTGTTCTCTGTAACTTTGATGTAGAAAATGCACTTCATCTAACTACTGGGCGTGTGACCATAACTATTATTTGGAGCAATATATTAAATTGGAATTTAAAAAAAAATCACGATGGGCATGGACCTCTATCGTACTCATGATCAGGTTCTCTATCTCTGAATTTGGAAATTAAACTAGTGTGTACTATGTTTTGTAGCTGAAACTGCCATGACATTACTTTGTTGTAAGTGTTTTGCTAGCAGGCTTATTTATCTAGATTCACGTTGTTCTCTTGCAACAACCTGTAGCAAAGTTTCATCTCTTAATAAGAGTGTGATGTAGCATATGTTAAGGTTTGATACAAGTGGTTTGGTCTAGGATACATGCATACTACATTCATACATCTCTTCTATAGTTATGCATAAGTTAATATGTGAGTTTAACTATATCATCTTATATTCATTTCAGGCCTTTGTTTATGCTTGCGGCCGAGGAGAAAGGCCTAAAAGCATAATATGAATGGGGTGATGTCAACCTTCTTTTAGAGTTGCCACGTGTTTTTGATTAGTTGGAGAAGAGAGAAATATAGAAAAAATATTTGTCTTGCCATAGCTAAGGGGTGATCCCTTAACAAATGAGACAAGGCTATTTATGCATTGTATGATATGTCTTCCCATAGAAAATTAATTTCTTATTAAAATTTAGTTAATTCACATTGATTTATATGGAAGACAATATGAGATAATACATTATACAACTTGAACTTGTGTATATTGCTTTCTGTAGATGGTGTGGAGGTATAAGATAAGGCACGTCTTCTCTATCATTGTAGGTGTGATGACCCACAAGTATAGGGGATCGCAACAATCTTCGAGGGAAGTAAAATCCAGATTTATTGATTCGACACAACGGGAGCCAAAGAATATTTATAAGCTTTAACAGATGAGTTGTCAACTCACCTGCACCTGGAAATAGACTTGCTCGCAATGGTTTATCAGTAGTGACAGTTTTATAGTAGTGGTAGTAGTGAAGTAACAACAGTAATGAAATAAAAACAGCAGTAGCGATGATTGCAGTAGACAACATGATTAAAATATTGTAGGCATATGGGTGGATGAACGAGGGCTGCATGGATAAGATAATTCATATAATAAGCAAGACATGGATATTGCAAGTAATAATGATAAAAGCATCATAGTATAAAATAACCATAGGCATGTGTTTCTATTTAGTCGTGCGTGCTCGCAAGGAGAAACGTGCACGACATCTTTCGTCCTATCAGCCCGTTTGCAGCAGGGCCTCAAGGGAATCTACTGGTAATTAAGATACTTCTTTTAATAGAGTACCGGAGCAAAGCATTATGTAAGGGTATATTGCCCCTATGTGTGGTTTTGGTAATTAAGTGACAACCCCTATGGACTAATGTTTTCATTGAGTTTATATGAAGGAATATTCCATAGGTACTACTTGTAGTCCATGTGTTGGATTCAAGTATGGATGCCATGAAGATAAAGATATATCTTGTGTATTGGCATCAAGATCATCGATTTCAAGATATATATGTGATATGATCAAGAAGAAGAACTGAAGATGGAGTTCCTATGTGGAACTCAATATTAGCCATGCTCTAGCTTATGTGATAAGAAATGGATGATCAAGATCTTGAGTGCTTAATTCCAAGTGAAGAATTCAAGATATGGCTCTAAGTCGGTGTCATGATAGTCTCATGAGTTGAGCTATGGTTGACTAAGATTTAGAGCATGCAAACAAATAAAGAATTGTTTATACACCTCAAGATAGTATGATAGAGCATGAGAAGATACAAGGTTGACCAATACAAGGAGTGAAGAAATAGAGTCAAGTTTGGTCAACACATGAAGCATGAAGAATGTGCCACGTGAAGTCATGTGGTATGGTAAGCCTTGTCAATTATGCTTTATGAACTAACCCATCATATATGTGCCATTGTGTTGTCTATGTGGGTTAGGTATCTTTCCATGGGCATGCATCAAAAGTGAGATCTCATATAGCCCATGAGAGGATGACGTCAAGTGGTGATCGTCATCAAGGTTGAGTTGGGCAAGTTCAAGTTGAGCATCTCGAGAGGATCATATGCTTGACACTTTCCGTACATTTGGTGATAATGGACATGTGAAGATGTGCATCAATGGAGCTTTCTCATCATGATGTATGGGGGAGCATTTGTGAGTCTTCACGAAGCAACAATGATCAAGTGAGGCATTCCAGCTTGAGTGGAGCTTGAAGTGATATCATCAAGATCAAGCGGGATGCGCAAGGCAAAGGTATGGCCTTGCTAGGTTTTCCTTTTACCGGTCTCAAGGTGGTTGTTGGGAGACCGGATTATAGGATACATAGCCACACTATCAAGAGGGGCTTTCGGTTGGGTAACTTGATCACATCGTCTTAGGGAGCTCAACCCTTTACATGCTTTGCATTCCATAAATCTTGTTTATTCTTGGTGTTTCTCTGTGTGAGGTTCTTGAGCTTGTTGCTAGCTTTACAACAAGCCCAAGTTCATCGAAAATGGAATTCGTATGCATCTTCTATTGCGTTATCATGGTTGGAGGTTTTACCGGTTTGATGTTTTTATAGATAGGCAAAACCTTTTATATTATTTGTCTTACTCAATGGATGGACAATGATGTTTCTATGCATACTGTGGTAGAGCTCGTTGTCGTTGAAAGATCGAGATGTCGCCTAGAGGGGGGTGAATAGGTGATTAAAAACTCTTACGGATTTGTCTTGTGAGAATGCGGAATTAAACTATTGTTTAGTTTACAAGCACAAACCCTAAATATGCTAAGCTCAACTAAGTGTAACAATAACAACTAGAGCTAAGCAAGATAGGCACAAGATATATGTAGCACAAGTGATAGCAAGATATATGTACTTCAAGCACGATGGCTATCACAAGGAAAGAGAGCTCGGGTATAGAAATAACCGAGGCACGCGGAGACGAGGATGTATTCCCGTGTTCCCTTCCTTTGCAAGAAGGTACGTCACGTTTGGAGGAGTGGAGGTCCACGAAGGATTCCCCGCGCCACGAAGGCTCACCCTATTCTCCGAACCACACCCACAAAGGATAATGGCCCTTTCCTTATGGTTAGCTTTTCCTCCGCTCCGAGATGGCAAGCTCCACAACCACTTCACAAGCTTCACGAAGGAGAAGCCCGGGCCTCTTCACAATCTTCTTGAAGAGATCACCGGAGCACCAACCGCCAAGCCAACTAGGAGGTCTCCCTCCAAGAGTAACAAGCTCATGGTCTCTCACTCGAACTAATCGTGGTGGAGAGCTCAACACTATGCAATGATGCAAAGCAAGAACACTAGAGGTGTTCAAATCCTTCACACTCAAATCCCACCCAAACAACAAATGCTAGGATGAGATTGGAGAGGAAGAACAATGGGGAAAGTCAACAAAAGACTCCAAGATCTAGATCCAAAGGGTTCCCCTCACTTAGAGGAGAATTGATTGGTGGGGATTGTAGATCTAGATCTCCTCTCTCAAATCCTCAAGAATGGGCAAGAATCATGGGAGGAATTAAGGGGGGAAGGTAATTCTTCAAATAGCAACAATGGAGGTGAAGAAAGGGGAAGAACTACCTCATCTCAAGGTGGAAGAAGTCTATTTATAGTAGGGAGAGAAAAATAACCGTTGGGGAAAAAACAACACTTAAAATCGCGCAAAAACAGCCCAGCCGGTGGCCCAGGCCAGCTGACCGGATGCTGGCGGGATGGAGAGGTCGGCCAGCAGTCCGGCTGGGCCGGGGCACCGACCGGCGGGGAGCAGGCTGTGCCGTGGGAGCGAATGGGCCGGAAGGCAGCCCAGCAGGGGCGAGCGACCGCACGGGGGCGCACAGGCCGCGCCGGGCGAGCGAGCCGCGCTGGGGAGAGTAGGCCGCGCGGGGGAGGCGGCCTAGTAGGGAGGCGGCTTGTCGGGCCGGGGCGCAGGCCAGGCAGGCCGGTGGCAACCGGACCCTGGGCCGGACCAGACCGGGGCCGCCTCAGTAAGGGGCCCGGCTGGCATCAGCGCCATGGCCGGTCGGCCGGCTGGCCCCTTCCCCCTTTTTTCTTTTTATTTTGCTTTCTCCTTTTCTTTAATAACAAATGCCCCCGAACTCCGATTCGAATGAAACCAATTTTGTTTGGAAGATAACAACAAATGCTATCCTATAGAAAGTGAAAACAGAAGAATCTGTAGGAGGGGATTTTATCATGAATATAAAAGGTAGAACCTTATATCATGAATAACCGGTAAAATCACCCAACCTCGAAAACGCAATAGAAGATGCATGCGAATTCCGTTTTCGATGAACTTGGGCTTGTTGTAAAGCTAGCAACAAGCTCAAGAACCTCACACAGAGAAACACCAAGAAGCAATAGGGATATGCAAAGTATGCAAAGGATTAAGCTCCCTAAGATGATGTGATCAAGTTACCCAACCGAAAGCCCCTCTTAATAGTGCGGCTATCTATCCTATAATCCGGTCTCCCATCAACCACCTTGAGACCGGTAAAAGGAAAACCTATCAAGGTCATACCTTTGACTTGCGCATCCCGCTTGATCTTGATGATAACTCTTCAAGCTCTACACTAGCCGGAATGCCTTACTTGATCATCATTGCTTCGTGAAGACTCACAAATGCTCCCTCGTACACCATGATGGGAAAGCTCCATTGATGCACATCTTCACATGTCCAATATCACCAAATGGACGGCAAGCTTCAAGCATGTGATCCACTTGAGATGCTCATCTTGAACTTGCCCGACACAACCTTGTATCTTTAAATCGATGATCTTGATGCCAATACACAAGGTGTATATTTATCTTCATGGCATCCATACTTGAATCCAACACATGGAATACAAGAAGTACCTATGGAATATTCCTTCATATAAACTCAATGAAAACATTAGTCCATAGGGGTTTCATTAATTACCAAAACCACACATAGGGGCAATATACCCTTACAGTCGTGATTCCAACGAGCCCAAGATCATCGAAATCGGAGTCCGGATGCAAAAGTTATCACAGTTTCGGTACACAGCCCGGTCCACCGAGTGCTGCTACCAGGTAGGTCGGTAGCCAGCTCGGTACTATCGAGTGCTGCTACCGGGTGGCTCGATTCTGCCCCCAAACGGTCATATTTTGATGGGCTATAAAAGGGGCCTTCTTCCCCATTGTTCTTAGGGTTCTTAGGCACGTTTTTTACCACCATTGTTGACCTTCTTGAGCTTGCTTCCTATCCATTCCCTCCTATGATTCTTGCATATTCTTGGGGGATTTTAAAGAGGAGATCTAGATCTACAACCTCATCCAATTCATTCCTCCTCTAAGGGTCTGTTCGTTTTTCGGACCGGGTGGAATGGAATGGAACGGTTCCATTCCATTCCATTCCATCACATCTCATTCTGTTCCATTTTCTTGTTCGGTTGGTTTGAGAAAGAGTAGAATGGAACCAGATGTAACATGGAATTAATTAGCCTAACATAGCAATTAATTAGCCTAATGGCCTCGAGAGGAACAAGGAGGAGCGCCGACCGCCACGCCTCGGCAAGCACGGAGGAGCAGGGGGAGGGCTGCGCCTGGCCCGGCCGTGGCGCCGCCGCCCCTGGCCGCGAGCACGGAGGAGAGGAGGGCTGCCCCTGGCCCGGCCGTGGCCGCCGCCGCCCCTGGCCGCGAGCGAGCGGTTCCACCTCGCCGCGCTCGGCAACCTCCGCGCCGCCGCGCCCGACGACCTCCGCGCCGCCACGAGGCCGGCGTCGCCGCGCCCGACGACCTCCGCGCCAACGCGCCTCGCTCCGCCCAGCAACCTCCGGTCGTCACGCCTGGCTCCGGCGGCCTCCGCGCCTTGCTCCGCCTGGCTGCACGAGGTGAGAGAGATTAGGGATGAGAGAGAGGATTAGGGAGAGGTGAGAGAGAGGAAAGCGGCCCGTTCCACTCGGTCCGGCCGATTTGGCCGGACGAGTGCATTCCGCATCTAGATAGAATATTCCATTTCATGGAACCGTTCCATTCCATTTTTCTGTCTAACCGAACACGAGAATGGGTTCCAGGTGTGGAACCGTTCCATTCCATTCTAGCTGGTTCTGAAACCGAACGAACCCTAAGTGAGGGGATCTCTTGGGATCTAGATCTTGGATTCATTTTTTGATTTCCTCCATTGTTTTTCCTCTCTAATCTCATCGTAACATCTGTTGCTTTGGTGAGATTTGAGTGTGAAGGATTTGAACACCTCTAGTGTTCTTGCTCTGCATCATTGCATAGTGTTGAGCTCTCCACCACGATTAGTTCGAGTGAGAGACCGTCAGCTTGTTACTCTTGGAGGGAGACCTCCCAGTTGGCTTGGCGGTTGGTGCTCCAGTGATCTCTTGAAGAAAGATTGTGAAGAGGCCTGGGCTTCTCCTTCGTGGAGCTTGTGAAGCGGTTGTGGAGCTTTCCATCTCCGGAGTGGAGGAAAAACTAACCATAAGGAAAGGGCCATTATCCTTCGTGGGTTTGGCTCGGAGAAGAAGGTGAGCCTTCGTGGCGTTGGGGAATTCTTCGTGGGACTCCCACCTCTCCAAACGTGACGTACCTTCTTGCAAAGAAAGGGAACACGGGAATACATCTTCGTCTCCGCGTGCCTCGGTTATTTCTATACCCAAGCTTATTTTCCTTGTGATAGCCATCGTGCTTGAAGTACATATATCTTGCTATCACTTGTGCTACATATATCTTGTGCCTATATTGCTTAGCTCTAGTTGTTGTTGTTGCACTTAGGTGAGCCTAGCATATTTAGGATTTGTGCTTTTAAAATAAACGTTAGTTTAATTCCGCATTCTTACAAGCCAAATCCTTAAGAGTTTTTTAAAACACCTATTCACCCCCCTCTAGGCGACATCTCGTCCTTTCACATTAACACTCCGTGAACACACGCGATCCTCACATCAAAGCCATCCCCTCCGGTTATCCCAATTATTGTCACTTTGGGGTCTCGGGTTCCGGACAACAATATGTGTATACAACTTGTAGGCGTGATCAAAAACAATAATTATCCTCATGAACTAATAACATGTTCAGATCTGAGATCATGGCACTCTGGCCCAAAGTGAAGATCGTTAAGCATAACAAGTTGCAACAATGTCAAAAATACTAATAACGGATACTAGGCACTATGCCCATAACAATCTTATAGCTATTACATGAACAATCTCATCCAATCCCTACCATCACCTACAGTCTACAGCGGGAAATTACTCACACATGGATGGGGGAATCATGGATGGTTGTTGGAGAGGCATCGGTGATGGCGATGGCAATGATCTCCTCCAATTCCCCGTCCCGGCAGGGTGCCAGAACGGAGTTTCTGGTTCCCGGATTGGGGTTTCTGGTGGCGGCGAAGCAGCGGAACTCTTTCTGGAAAAAGTCGAACCCTCCCTCTGTTTTTTAGGGTCAGAGGCTTAATATAGTCCGGAGGAGAGGTCGGGGGGTGGCCGAGACGGCCATGCACAAGGCGTTGGTCATACCTTGATGATGGTGTTTCCGATCTGCAGCATATGCACTCTTGGCTCCAGGTATCCCAGCACACGTAGCTTCGGGGCATGGCCAATCTTGACGCTAATTTTGACATGCCGCTCATTCCAATTTCTCCAGAGGAAGAGGCGCTCCATGCTTGGGTAGTCCAGCACGGCGACCTCCTCCAGGATGGACAAGCAGAACAGCACACACCGTAGGCTGTGGTTGGTGAGACGAGCGCGTGGTGGGGGAGGCTTCCGAAGAACGAGAGGATCTCCAGCATGGGGCTGATGGCGAGCACGAAGTCGAGGTCTTTGTCCTCCATGAAGACACAGCCAAGGGCAAGCTGGTGAAGGTTGGGAAAGGAGACGCCGAGCGGGAGGGCGGTGGTGTCCGGGAACGCCCAGACGCCGATGTAGAGCCGGCAGAGGGAGGCGCAGCTGAAGAGCAAGGAAGGGAGGCGCATGCCGCGCACGAACAAGGGGCGATTGACGAAGACGCTCATCGATGCCCTTGGTGGCGAGGAGCTGGAACCAGCGTGCGAGCAAGCGGCGGTCGGCTGTGTTCATGAAGCTGCAAGTGATGCTGGCGAAGGGGAAGGGCCCGGGATGTGACTCGAGGGCGGCGAAGACGGCGCTGGTGACGGCGCCAGCACGGGCGGGCCGGCGCTCGCGGTCACCCCCGCGGAGGAGGTGGGTGTCGACGAGGACGAGCGGGGCGGAGCGCCAGAGGTGTCTCCAGCGTGAGGATAGCACGGTGGTGCGCGCGCCGTCCTTGGCGGGTGATGACCCACAAGTATAGGGGGTTATCGTAGTATTTTCGATAAGTAAGAATGTCGATCCCAACGAGGAGCAGAAAGTGTTGACAAGCAGTTTCGATGAAGGATTCACTGTAAATGCTCACGGACAAGTATTCAGGGGGTTTTGATGTAACAGATGAATAAAGTACGAGTAAGTAAAGTGCGAGAGTAATAATTGCCGCGAGTGGCCCAATCCTTTTTAGCACAAATGACAAGCCGGTTTGTTTACTTATAATGACCAAACGTTCTTGAGGACACACGGGATTTTAGTCTAGTGTTTTCGCTACATATGGCTAATTAATCTTCATTGTTTTGATAAGTGTTATGTGGGTGAACCTATGCTAATGCACCGCCCTTCCTAGGACTAATACATACTTTGATTATACCCCTTGCAAGCATCCGCAACTACAAGAAAGTAATTACGATAAATCTAACCACAGCCTTAAACTCTGAGATCCTACTATCCCTCCTGCATCGATATACCAACGGGGTTCAGGTTTTTGTCACTCCGGCAACCCCGCAATTGGCAAACGAGTACAAGATGTATTCCCCTAGGCCCATAAAGGTGAAGTATCATGTAGTCGACGTTCACATGACACCACTAGAAGAATAACACCACAACTTAAATATCATAACATTGAATATTACTCAACCATAATTCACTACTAACATTTAGACTTCACCCATGTCCTCAAGAACTAAACGAACTACTCACGAGACATCATATGGAACATGATCAGAGGTGATATGATGATGAATAACATTCTGAACATAAACCTTGGTTCATTGGTTTCACTCAATAGCATCAATAACAAGTAGAAATCAATACCGGGAGAGTTTCCCCTATCAAACAATCAAGATCCACCCCAAATTGTTACAGCGGTGACGATGTGCAGCGGTGGAGACGGCGGTGATGATGATGGAGATGATGACGATGGTGATGGAGATGATATCCAGCTCGATGACGGTGACGATGGCGTCGATTTCCTCCGGGAGGGAATTTCCCGGTGGATCTCACGGAGAGCTCTTTTCTCTGGTGTTCTCCGCCCCTGCAGGCAGTGACTCTTCGCGACTATATCCTGGAGCTTAGGTTTTCGGGACGAAGATGTACGCGAAGGAGAGGAGGCCAGGGGCTGTGGGCCCCCTCCCCACAAGGCGGCGCGGCCAGGCCTTGGCCCGCGCTGGCCTGTGAGGTGGGCCCACGGCGGCCCTCCTCGGCTCCCCTTCTGGCTCCCTTCGTCTTCTGGAAAAATAGGAATTTTCATATAATTTCCGTCAATTGTTGATCTTCCAAAATATTTCATTCTGATGGCGCTTTTCCAGCAGAATCCTGACTCCGGTGCGCGATCCTCCAATAATCATGAAACATGCAAAATAGATGAAATAACATAAGTATCATCTCCAAATATGAAATATATCGATGAATAACAGCAAATTATGATATAAAATAGTGATGCAAAATGGACGTATCAGCGGGTAGGAGGGAGACCACGCGGAGGAGGATGTCGTCGGGGAGGCGGCTGACGCGGTCATTCTTGTCGTCATCGGCGGCGGCGGCAGCGCAGCAGAGGGAAGGGGATGTGGAGACGGGCGGCTTGGGGAGGAAGGCGTAGATGTGAGGCGCGCTTCGTCTTCAGTGATTCGCGTCTCCGGTGGCAGCCCGTGCAGCATCGCCGGAGGCACCGTCGTGTCCTCTCCAATGGGGCCACCGATCGTGGGGCAGGACATTGCGGTTGAGGCCGCCGCACAGCACGCAGAGGAGGAATGGGAGAAGGAGGGTTTGGGCCTTTGGGGCGAGGGTGGACGGGGAAAGGGCCAAAGGGACGTGACCGCGTGAGAGGCGGAATGTTTTCCACTGTTTTTGGATGCGTAGAATTGGGCTTGAAGTTGAATTGGACTAAAATTTCAAATTCAAGATGGAAAGAAAATGATTTCCATTTCAATTGTTTGTGTGTATATGGTATTTTTTGGAATTAAAGGGTTCCAATTCATGTTTGATACCCAAATCATGGAATTTAATGTTTTATTAAGTTTGGATGATTTTTTTTGCGAAACAGACGTAGACGCTCACATATACGCACATACCCTCACCCCATGAACGCACGTAGACCCTACCCCTATGAGCACCTTCGAGAGACTGCGCCAAGAAACTTCATCCGACGGGTCTTGAGATTGACGAAGTCACCACAAACACCTCACTGTCGACGGGAACGTCGCCTCCCACTGAAGAATATTTCGTCTTTAATGAGACATCAAAGTGTTAAACCTGAGGTTTGAACTCTGGTGGACTGATGGTGCCACTGCCCTCCTAACCATCCAACCGCATGTTGGTTCTCAAGTTTGGATAATACAAAATTGTGTACATGTGAGAAAATAATAGGAAAATGAGTTTGTACTCCTACCTTCCAATATACCACATGACAGAATAAATTAAACCTTTTTAACACTTAGAGGTGCTTTGTTCACTTACTTTAAAAGTCCACTCCAACGGTTACAATCAACTGTGATCACATCCCAATAGCATTGGAGTGATCTATAAGTGTGTGATGGTGATAAGGGCTAAGCCCAAGGATGTACCCGATCTTCACGGATTTGGGTGGAATTCGTGGGGGAAGTGGATGAACGCGATGAACACGAAGAACACGTAGTGGAATCGTGGGGATACAACACACACACACACAAATCGGTTTTCCCTTGATACGTCTCCGACGTATCGATAATTTCTTATGTTCCATGCCACATTATTGATGATATCTACATGTTTTATGCACACTTTATATCGTTTTTATGCGTTTTCCGGAACTAACCTATTGACGAGATGCCGAAGGGCCGTTGCTGTTTTCGCTGTTTTTGGTTTCAGAAATCCTAGTAAGGAAATATTCTCGAATCGGACGAAATCAACGCCCAAAGATTAGAATCCCCGAAAGCATCCAGAACACCCGAGAGCCACCAGAGGGGACGTAGCCCCCCCAGGTGATAGGCCGGCGCGGCCCAGGGGTGGCCCGCGCCCCCCTGTGGTGTCGTCGCCTCGTTGACCCTCCGACGCCGCCTCTTCGCCTATTTAAGGGTCCTCGACCTAAAACTTCGATACGGAAAAGCCACGGTACGAGAAACCATCCAGAGCCGCCGCCATCGCGAAGCCAAGATCTGGGGGACAGGAGTCTCTGTTCCGTCATGCCGCCGGGATGGGGAAGTGCCCCCGGAAGGCTCCTCCATCGACACCACCGCCATCTTCATCAACGATGCTGTCTCCCATGAGGAGGAGTAGTTCTCCATCGAGGCTCGGGGCTGTACCGGTAGCTATGTGGTTAATCTCTCTCTATGTACCTCAATACAATGATCTCATGAGCTGCTTTACATGATTGAGATTCATATGAGTTTTGTATCACTACTATTCTATGTGCTACTCTAGTAATGTTATTAAAGTATTCTATTCCTCCTGCATGGTGTAAAGTGGACAGTGTGTGCATCATGTAGTTCTTGGCGTAGTTTATGATCGTGATCTCTTATGGATTGTGAAGTTAACTGTTACTATGATGGTATTGATGTGATCTATTTGGTTATGTTGACCTATCTTGCACTCTAAGGTTATTTAAATATGAACATTGAATATTGTGGAGCTTGTTAACTCCGGCATTGAGGGTTCGTGTAATCCTATGATACGTCCAAAACGTATCTACTTTCCCGAACACTTTTGCTATTGTTTTGCCTCTAATTTGTGTATTTTAGATACAACTAACACGGACTAACGCTGTTTTCAGCAGAATCGGTGTCTCGTTTTTGTGCAGAAATCCAACTTTCGGGAAAATCCTCGAATTTATGCAAGGCCCTATTTTCCCAATCGACGGAGCCGAAGGACAAGTAAGGTGGAGGCCCGAGGGCCCAACACCATAAGGCGGCCTAGGGGGCCCGCGCGGCCCTATGGTGTGGCCCTCTCGGCCGGACGCCCTCCTTCGGACTATAAATTGCCTTCGACCTAAAAACGCACGGAGAGAAGTCGAAGTCGCCGAAAGCCTCCGAACGCCGCCACATCGCGAAACTCCGTCGCGGGAGCCGAAGTCTCCGTTCCGGCACTCCGCCGGACAGAATTGGAGGAGATCATCGCCATCATCACCGCCAACGCCTCTACATCAACCAGCCATGTTTCCCCCATCCATGTGTGAGTAATTCCCCCGCTGTAGGCCGAAGGGGATGGTAGGGATTGGATGAGATTGGTCATGTAATAGCATAAGATTGTTAGGGCATAGTGCCTAGTGTCCGTAATTGGTACTTTGATGATATTGTTGCAACTTGTTATGCTTAATGCTTGTCACTAGGGCCCGAGTGCCATGATCTCAGATCTGAACATGTTATTATTTCATCATGATATTCATTGTTTATGGTCTTACCTGCAAGTTGTATACACATGTCGCTGTCCGGAACCAATGGCCCCGAAGTGACAGAAATCGGGACAACCGGAGGGGATGGTAGTGATGTGAGGATCACATGTGTTCACGGAGTGTTAATGCTTTGCTCCGGTACTCTATTAAAAGGAGTACCTTAATATCCAGTAGTTTCCCTTGAGGCCCGGCTGCCACCGGCTGGTAGGACAAAAGATGTTGTGCAAGTTTCTCATTGCGAGCACGTACGACTATAATTGGAACACATGCCTATTGATTGCTTTGTACTTGGACACCGTTTTATTATTATCTGCAAATGCCCTGCTATGATTGTTACATGAGTTTCTCTCATCCATGCAACGCCCGTTCATCCGTCCCCGTGCCTACAGTATTTTAATCCTGCTGTTTACTATAATCACTATCTTTGTTACTCTTCTTGTTATTTCACTATCGCTATCGCTATAAAACTGTTACTACCGATAAACCCTTGCGAGCTAGTCTGTTTCAGTGCAGCTGAATTGACAACTCCGCCGTTAAGGCTTCCAAGTGTTCTTTGTCTCCCCTTGTGTCGAATCAATAAATTGGGTTTTACTTCCCTCGAAGACTGTTGCGATCCCCTATACTTGTGGGTCATCAAGACTATTTTCTGGCGCCGTTGCCGGGGAGGATAGCTGCAAATTCTCCATCATGGGTAAACCTCGCGATACTAAGGTCACCATATTACCATCCACTACAAGAAAAGGTACAACTCTGAGTACCTCTGCTGCTCTTGATTCACCATCTGTGATTGATAAACTTGTTTCACCGCCACATGCTTCACATGCTGGTACTTCTGCTGAATCTGAAAACTCTCATAATATTGATAATATTTCTGATGTGCTTGATGATAGTGGTTCATTGGAATCTTTTCTAGATGCTACAATTGCTAGGTCTAGACAAATTGAAAATACTGAAACTCCTAATGAAAATGCTGTTACACCTGTTAATTCACCTGAGTTTGTTGAATACTCTAGTGATGATCTTGATGAAGATTATGTGGAACTTGATGATGATTTTATTGAAAAATGCAATGCTACTACTGATGCAAGAAAAATTAAAAAGTTGCTTGCAGAACATGCTGTTAGATATAAACTGTCTCCTGATCCTAAGTTTGCCACATCTCCTATAAACATTAAGGATAAAGATTATGATTTTTCTCTTGATTTATCTCATATAGCTATTGTTGAGAAAACACCCTTTTGTGGTACTGAAAAAGAAAGTGCTGTTGAACACATGATTGAGTTATCTACTCTAAGTAGCTTGTTTTCTGATGATGTTAAGAAGCGTACTTACTTTGTTGCTAAAATTTTTCCATTCTCATTAAAGGATGACGCTAAAACTTGGTATGATAGTTTGCCACCTAATTCTATTAAAAGTCCAAAAGAATTGCTTGATGTTTTCTTCCGAAATACTTTCCTGCTAGTGCTCAACATATTGCTTTGCAGAGAATTTATAATTTTGACCAGGGAGATGGAGAGAAATTGCCTGAGGCTTGGGCGAGATTTTGCTCTCTTATTAGAGCTCGGCCTGATCATGATTTGGAAAAGCATGATTTACTTGATATATTTTATAGTGGACTAACCATTGAGTCTAGGGCATACCTGGATAGTTGTGCTGGTTGTGTTTTCAGGAAAAGAACTCCAGACGACGCTGAAGAATTATTGGCTAAAATAGGCCGGAATCATGATGATTGGACTACGCCTGAACCAACTCCAACGCCAATATTAAAGAAGAGGGGTTTAATTAAATTGAATGATGAAGATATGAGGGAAGCCAAGAAGTCTCTCAAGGAGAAAGGTATTAAATCTGAAGATGTGAAGAATCTTCCTCCCATAGAAGATATATGTGAGATAATTCCCCCTTCATCCATGATTGAGGTAAACTCTCTTCAACGCTTTACTAGGGAAGATATTCCGTATTCGAAACCTCCTGCACAATGCTTAGATGAGTTTGATAATTATATTGTTAAGCAAGAAAATTTTAATATGAGAGTAGAGAATCATTTAATGGAAAATTCTCGAGCTATTAGTGAATTGCATGATATTGTAGAGAGAACCTCCAATGATGTTAAGATGCTTGTTAAACATTTTCATATGGTTCAAACTCAAATTGATCAACTCACTAAAGTGCAAAATGACTTGTTGGGGAATAATTCTAAAGAAAAACATGCTTATGAAGTAACAACTAGAGGCGGTGTTTCTACTCAGGATCCTTTATATCCTGAGGGACATCCCAAAAGAGTTGAACAAGATTCTCAACGAACTAAAACTAGTGCTCCATCTAAGAAAAAGAAAAAGAAACATAAGAATGTTGTAGAATCCTCTGAACCTGTTAATGATCCTAATAGCATTTCTATTTCTGATGCTGAAACTGAAAGTGGTAATGAACATGATAAAGATAATGATAAGAATGATGCTTCTGATAAAGAAGATGTTGAAGAAGAACCTGAAAAGCATGCTAAAAATAAAAGGTACACTAAAGAAGATTTTATTGCTGAGAAACATGGTAATGAAAGAGAACCTTGGGTTCAAAAGCAAATGCCTTTTCCTGCTAAGAAACTAAAATCAAAGGAAGAAGAACACTACAATAAATTTTGTGATTGGATGAAACCTTTATTTTTGCAAATCCCTTTGACTGATGCTATTAAATTGCCACCTTATTCAAAGTATATGAAAGATATTGTTACTAACAAAAGGAAAATCCCCAATGAGGAAATTTCCACTATGCTTGCTAATTACTCTTTCAATGGCAAAGTTCCAAAGAAGTTGGGCGATCCAGGTATACCTACTATTCCTTGTTCTATTAAGAATAATTATGTTAAAACTGCTCTATGTGACTTGGGAGCCGGTGTTAGTGTTATGCCTTTTTCTCTTTATAAGAGACTTTACTTAGATAAGTTGATACCTACTGATATATCTTTGCAAATGGCTGATAAATCTACTGCTATTCCTGTTGGTATATGTGAGGATGTTCCTGTTCAAGTTACTAATAACTGCTTGATATTAACTGATTTTGTTGTGTTGGAAATGCCTGAAGATGATAATATGTCTATTATTCTTGGGAGACCTTTTCTTAACACCGCAGGGGCTGTTATTGATTGCAATAAAGGAAAGGTTACTTTCAATGTTGATGATAGGGAGCATACCGTTTATTTTCCCAAGAGGATTGAGAAAGCGTGTGGAGTTAATACTATTTCTAATGTGAGAACTATCAAAGTGGGAACTATTGATTGTCCTATATATGAGCCTAAAGAAGAATATCAAACTCTCGTGATTGGATCCATATCAATACAATTCAAGGTAACATGATTGATTTGAGGTTTATTTCTTCTTATGCTATGTAAAATTTATTTGGTGGCAAGACTTGATCAACCTTGTTAACAAATACCTTTTATATGCATAGAGGAGGTAAACAACATCTCTTTCTTCCTCCACTTGCTCTAGTTGCTGTAGCACTTTTAATTTGCAAAGTTCCTTAGTTAATTGGAGATTTCAAAAAATTTCCTGGCCAGTAATAATAAACTTAATACCCAGAAATGTGCATTTTTCAAAGTTTTCAAAAATTCACAAAAATTATACCGTTGGTCCTATTTTTTGACGAGGCACCTGGGAGCACCAGAGGATGACCTGTGGGGCACCACAGGGTGCCACACCACCAGCCGGCGCGGCCAAGGAGGTGGGCGCGCCACCCTGTGGTGTGGGCCCCTCCTTGCCCCACTACTTCATCTCTTTCTCCCAGCATCTTCTCTCTCCCGAAAAAACTCGAACCAGCTTTCTCTCACTCGCGTTTTTGCTCAAGAGCTCAGGATTTTTCGATCTCTTTGCTCAGCCCAGATTTCTGTCTGAAATTTGGCACATTTGCTCTTCGGTATGTGACTCCTCCGATTATCCAAGTAGAATTTTGTTTGGTTGAGTATATCTTGAATATTTTGCTGCTGTAGGTAACATGTTTAGTGAGCTTGCATGCTTGTTCTAAGTTGTATAAACTAGTTTTGATGCATGATTAGTACTCTAGCAAGTTCCTATAGTAGTTCCCCTTGATTATATGTCACCAAATCAAGTTTTATATCACTTGTTGAAAAATTTCAGAAAAGAAAGATGAAGAAGTTCAACTTTGGAGAATTGTTCAAGAGAGGAACAACCAGCACCGGGAGGCCTTCTAGGGCCGCCACCCGGCTTAGGCGATCGTACAATGAAGATATCATCGCGCCTAGCTTCGCGCCCGAAGAGGACAACGGGGCTCCTAATGCTTCGTCTTTTCCATGCTATGATTTTCTGAGGAATGCAGGGATATTGGAGGATTTCTTCACCCTTGTCAATAGGGCGGGCTTAACCACCTACGTGGAAGACGAAAGGGAGCAATACTATATGCTCACCAAAATTTTCGTCGAGAGCTTCAGGTTCAACAACACGCAATACGAGCCGACAGTTGCATTCAAGATCTATGGTAATCCTGTTACTATGGAATTGGAAGATTTTTGTCGTGCATTGGATATTGCCCCTGTAGGTACAGCAAGGAGGATTGATGACAACCCCCGGGACTTGTTGGAGCTCTATCGAGGGATCACCGATGATGATTGTCGCACCATTCAGCGTGGCAAGATAAGGAATATTCAACTCCCCGCCATTAAGTATTTTGCATATTACATTGCTACTAGCATTCTTGGTAGGGAGAACACTAGCAATATTTCTAGTTACCATCTTGCTTTCTTGAATATTGCACTTACTGGTCGGACATCTTATCACCTTGGTTCTCTTATTGCTCGCCGCCTGTCTAATAGGGGGCCTATTTTTGGAGGAACTATTGCATTGCGCGTTTTAACATATTTAAGACTTCCTCTTGATCCTAATGATGTGCCATTGACCCCTAGGAGACTCGATATTGCTGCTATGAAGAGTCATCATTTTGTTACCGCTGATTCTACTTTAGATAATATGGTCTGTAGAATGTTGTTTGCTGATGGGGATGAGAAGGAAATCCCTCTTCCCCAACCAGGTTTGTTCAGTATTGACAGGCAATCATGGTCGTGCACTAAGGAGGAGGTAGATGAACATATGAAGATACAAGACTTCCACCAGCAGCATGACTCCGAGGACGCCGAGGCCTCCCACGACTACACCGTCACGTATCCGGGTGCTTCTTCTAGCACATGCCCGGAATATGATCCATCTTCGTCGTACTACGGAGATACTACCTCATGATCTCGATGGGATTGAACTCCACTTAGGCCAAAAGCCTAAGCTTGGGGGGAGGTATACCGGCATCACTCATTCTTTGCAAATTATGATTGCTGGATACTTGTACATACTTGTTTTGTTTGTTTGAGTGGTTTTCTAATGAGAGGAAGATGATATTTGGGGAAGTGCTGCCTGAAAACAGATTCTGGACTGTTACCGTAAAAATTCTCAAAAATAGCCAGAACAGTATTTTGCGAAGCCAATTTTTTTGCATGTTCCCCAGGTTGTTATCTAACTTTCATTAGTTGAACACTTTTCGATTTGAGCAGTGGAAGAATTTATTAAAAATCGGGTACTGTACTGCTGTCAAGTTTGACGAATTTCTGCTGCTTTGTGTTTATGTGAGTTTTCTAGTTTGCTATTTCTTGTTTTTGCTTTGTTTCTTTCCCAAAACACAAAAAGACCAAAAATATTTCTGTTGTTTCTCTTCACCATTTGTTTGCTTTGGTTTCTTGCATTTGTTTCGCTTTATTTGCTATTGCCAGTTTGCTATAAGAAAACCCAAAAAGATTTTGCTTTGTTTGTTTGTTTCCTTTTGTTCTTGTTTGCAATTCGAAAACACCAAAAATATTTGCTGTTCTTCTTTGGTTTGTAAAGTTCATCTTGAGTTCAATGGTCTTCGGTGGCTGGAGCGTGGTTTTCATTTCATATTATCCAAGCTATACAAGTGAAAAGGCAATAATGACGATCTACGACAATCTGATTGTGGTGAGAGGCTGGTATGAACTCTATTTGTTTTCATTTTTGTACATATACTCATCCATGTGAGCATGCTTAGTTGGTTCATGTGAGGTATATGTTATTTGAGAAAGTCTAGTAGTTTATGATCTCTCATGTTTAGTTCCAATCTATTAATATGAGTAGCATGTCATGGATGTTTGCTTGCATTGTTTTATTCATAAGTAAGTATGGCATTGTGGTATCCTCCTCTGAATAATTCATTTATATCGACTTGGCACATGCTCACGCATGCATATGACTGAACAAAAAGTCAATTAAGCCTCGATGATCTATATTGCTTCAGAGTTCTTGTATCATTTTTATGCCTCCGTTAATTTATTTTGCCGCAAGCATGATTATGACAGTTACTGCTCTCTTGATTTGTCGCTCCCTAGTCTTTTGCTAGCCTTCACTTGTACTGAGCGGGAACGCTGCTCGTGCTTCCAAATACCTGAAAACCAAGTTATTCCAGAGTGTCCACCATAAATACCTATGCATGGCATTTCAAACCATTCCAAGTAAATTCTCATGCGCTACCTTTAAAACCTTCAAAATGCTTCCCAATTTGTGTTTATGTTTCATAGCTCATGAGGAAGTATGTGGTGTTTAGCTTTCAACCTTGTCATTTACTTTTGACGGACTCTCATATGGACTAGTGGCACATCCGCTTATCCAATAATTTTGCAAAAAGAGCTGGCAATGGGATTCCCAGTCCCGAATTAATTAACTTAAATAGACACTCCTCCATGGTTTGTGATTGATGGACGGCACCCGAAGGATTCGGTTAGCCATGGCTTGTGTAAGCAAAGGTTGGGGGAGTGTCATCATCATAATAAAACTAAAATAAAAAGGCACTCCTTCATGGTATGAGATTGTTGGCAGGCACCCGAGGATTCGGTTAGCCATGGTTTGTGTAAGAAAGGTTGGAAGGAGTGCCACATAAACATGCAAATAATTCATGGGAGCCGCTCTTGGAAGTCCGGTTGGCGAGGTAGTTAGTGTACCCATTACCATTCGTTGACAACGACAAACACCTCTCAAAATGATTTTACTCCTGATTTCAAAAATGAAAAGCTCTAGCGCATGTTAATCCCTGCTTCCCTCTGCGAAGGGTCAATCTTTTACTTCTATGTTGTGTCTCCATTATTTCTTTGAGCACTATCTTGAGAGCACAACTGTCATTCTTAGTATAATATGCTTGTCTCAAAATATGATTGATTGTGGTATAACTTTGATGCTTTTATCTTTGACAATCACTACTTCTAGTCTTTCTATGAACTCCAGAGGTGCCTGGGCATTTATGTTTTGCCGATCAAATACGGGCAAGCGAGATACCACTTTATCATACTCTCTTATGAACATTGCAATCCTGCTTATATACATGATTCATGATGCTTATTATTAATTGTTGGTACCTCTCCATGATTGACATAGCTGTTAGATGATCTTATTTGCATATATCTCATTATGAACTGCTTAAGTATTAGCCATAGCATGAGAATATATACATCATATGAGCAAATGTGTTCGTGAAAGTTCTTTTATCGCTCAGTTGTTAACTGAATTACTTGAGGACAAGCAATAAGCTAAGCTTGGGGGAGTTGATACGTCCAAAACGTATCTACTTTCCCGAACACTTTTGCTATTGTTTTGCCTCTAATTTGTGTATTTTGGATACAACTAACACGGACTAACGCTTTCAGCAGAACTGTTCTGGTGTCTCGTTTTTGTGCAGAAATCCAACTTTCGGGAAAATCCTCGGAATTTATGCGAAGGCCCTATTTTTCCAGAATACTGACGGAGCCAGAAGGACAAGTAAGGTGGAGGCCCGAGGGCCCCACACCTTAAGGCGGCGCGGCCTAGGGGGGGCCCACGCGGCCCTACGGTGTGGCCCCCTCGGCCGGCCTCCGACGTCCTCCTTCGGACTATAAATTGCCTTCGACCTAAAAACGCACGGAGAGAAGTCGAAGTCGCCAGAAAGCCTCCACGCCGCCACATCGCGAAACTCCGTCGCGGGAGCCGAAGTCTCCGTTCGGCACCGCCGGACGGGAATTGGAGGAGATCATCGCCATCATCACCGCCAACGCCTCTACATCAACCAGCCATGTTTCCCCCATCCATGTGTGAGTAATTCCCCCGCTGTAGGCCGAAGGGGATGGTAGGGATTGGATGAGATTGGTCATGTAATAGCATAAGATTGTTAGGGCATAGTGCCTAGTATCCGTAATTGGTACTTTGATGATATTGTTGCAACTTGTTATGCTTAATGCTTGTCACTAGGGCCCGAGTGCCATGATCTCAGATCTGAACATGTTATTATTTCATCATGATATTCATTGTTTATGGTCTTACCTGCAAGTTGTATACACATGTCGCTGTCCGGAACCAATGGCCCCGAAGTGACAGAAATCGGGACAACCGGAGGGGATGGTAGTGATGTGAGGATCACATGTGTTCACGGAGTGTTAATGCTTTGCTCCGGTACTCTATTAAAAGGAGTACCTTAATATCCAGTAGTTTCCCTTGAGGCCCGGCTGCCACCGGCTGGTAGGACAAAAGATGTTGTGCAAGTTTCTCATTGCGAGCACGTACGACTATAATTGGAACACATGCCTATTGATTGCTTTGTACTTGGACACCGTTTTATTATTATCTGCAAATGCCCTGCTATGATTGTTACATGAGTTTCTCTCATCCATGCAACGCCCGTTCATCCGTCCCCGTGCCTACGTATTTTAATCCTGCTGTTTACTATAATCACTACTGCTGTCTTTGTTACTTCTGTGTTATTTCACTACGCTACTGCTATAAACCGTTACTACGATAAACCCTTGCGAGCTAGTCTGTTTCAGTGCAGCTGAATTGACAACTCCGCTGTTAAGGCTTCCAAGTGTTCTTTGTCTCCCCTTGTGTCGAATCAATAAATTGGGTTTTACTTCCCTCGAAGACTGTTGCGATCCCCTATACTTGTGGGTCATCATCCTACGCAATGGTGTTCATCATCCAACAAAAGAGTGTAGAGTCTAGCATCTATCTATTTATTTATGTGATCAATGTTGAGAGTGTCCACTAGTGAAAGTATGATCCCTAGGCCTTGTTCCTAAATACTGAAATCACTGCTTGTTTACTGTTTTACTATGTTTCTACTGCCTGCAATATTACCACCATCAACTACACGCCAGCAAGCACTTTTCTGGCACCGATACTACTGCTCATACTTATTCATACACATGTATTTCACTATCTCTTCGCCGAACTAGTGCACCTATTAGGTGTGTTGGGGACACAAGAGACTTCTTGCTTTGTGGTTGCAGGGTTGCATGAGAGGGATATCTTTGACCTCTTCCTCCCTGATTTCGATAAACCTTGGGTGATCCACTTAAGGGAAACTTGCTGCTGTTCTACAAACCTCTGCTCTTGGAGGCCCAACACTATCTACAAGAATAGAAGCACCCGTAGACATCAAGCACTTTTCTGGCGCGTTGCCGGGGAGGAAAGGTAAAAGGCACTCATACTCCGGTTCCAGGTAACACTTTTCTGGCGCCATTGTGTTTGTGCTCGAAGCTATTTCCTTTAGATCCTGCAATTGCATCTTTTTGTTTCTTGTTTACACTAGTTAGGCATAATGGAAAACAACAAAAATATGAAAGATCTTTATGAACTTTATCTTGAATTAGGACATGATGTGTTTGAAGAGAGAATTAAAAAACCCATGGAACTTTATATGCATGCTAATGGGAATGTTATTAATATGAATGCTTTGAACACTATTGTTGCTAATGCTATGGAAAATTCTAAGCTTGGGGAAGCTGGTTTTGATGAGCATGATCTTTTTAGTCCCCCAAGCATTGAGGAGGAAATTTACTTTGATGATACTTTGCCTCCTATTTATGATGATTATAATGATAGTAGCCTTTTGGTACCGCCTGTTATGGAGGATAAATTTGATTATGATTACAATATGCCTCCTATATTTGATGATGAGAATAATAATAATAGCTACTTTGTTGAATTTGCTCCCACTACAACTAATAAAATTGATTATGCTTATGTGGAGAGTAATAATTTTATGCATGAGACTCATGATAAGAATGCTTTATGTGATAGTTATATTGTTGAGTTTGCTCATGATGCTACTGAAAGTTATTATGAGAGAGGAAAATATGGTTGTAGAAATTTTCATGTTACTAAAATGCCTCTCTATGTGCTGAAATTTTTGAAGCTACACTTGTTCTATCTTCCTATGCTTGTTACTTTGCTCTTCATGAACTTGTTTATTTACAAGATTCATTTTCATAGGAAGCATGTTAGGCTTAAATTTGTTTTGAATTTGCCTCTTGATGCTCTCTTTTGCTTCAAATACTATTTCTTGCGAGTGCATCATTAAAACTGTTGAGCCCATCTTAATGGCTATAAAGAAAGAACTTCTTGGGAGATAATCCATGTGTTTATTTTACTACAGTATTTTGTTTTATATTTGAGTCTTGGAAGTTGTTTACTACTGTAGCAACCTCTCCTTATCTTAGTTTTGTGTTTTGTTGTGCCAAGTAAAGTCGTTGATAGTAAGGTTCATACTAGATTTGGATTACTGCGCAGAAACAGATTTCTTTACTGTCACGAATCTGGGCAAAATTCTCTGTAGGTAACTCAGAAAATTATGCCAATTTACGTGAGTGATCCTCAGATATGTACGCAACTTTCATTCAATTTGATCATTTTCATTTGAGCAAGTCTGGTGCCTCAATAAAATTCGTCTTTACGGACTGTTCTGTTTTGACAGATTCTGCCTTTTATTTCGCATTGCCTCTTTTGCTGTGTTGGATGGATTTCTTTGTTCCATTAACTTCCAGTAGCTTTGAGAAATGTCCAGAAGTGTTAAGAATGATTGTGTCACCTCTGAACATGTGAATTTTTGATTATGCACTAACCCTCTAATGAGTTTGTTTCGAGTTTGGTGTGGAGGAAGTTTTCAAGGGTCAAGAGAGGAGATGATACAACATGATCAAGGAGAGTGAAAGCTCTAAGCTTGGGGATGCCCCGGTGGTTCACCCCTGCATATATCAAGAAGACTCAAGCGTTAAGCTTGGGGATGCCCAAGGCATCCCCTTCTTCATCGACAACATTATCAGGTTCCTCCCTGAAACTATATTTTTATTCCGTCACATCTTATGTGCTTTGGAGCGCGGTTTGTTTTTGTTTTTGTTTTTGTTTTGTTTGAATAAAATGGATCCTAGCATTCTTTGTGTGGAGAGAGACACGCTCCGCTGTAGCATATGGACAAGTATGTCCTTAGGCTTTACTCATAATATTCATGGCGAAGTTTCTTCTTCGTTAAATTGTTATATGGTTGGAATTGGAAAATGCTACATGTAGTAATTGCTATAATGTCTTGGATAATGTGATACTTGGCAATTGTTGTGCTCATGTTTAAATTCTTGCATCATATATTTTGCACCTATTAATGAAGAAATACATAGAGCATGCTAAAATTTGGTTTGCATATTTGATCTCTCTAAGGTCTAGATAATTTCTAGTATTGAGTTTGAACAACAAGGAAGAGTGTAGAGTCTTATAATGTTTACAATATGTCTTTTATGTGAGTTTTGCTGCACCGGTTTATCCTTGTGTTTGTTTCAAATAAACCTTGCTAGCCTAAACCTTGTATCGAGAGGGAATACTTCTCATGCATCCAAATACTTGAGCCAACCACTATGCCATTTGTGTCCACCATACCTACCTACTACATGGTATTTCTCCGCCATTCCAAAGTAAATTGCTTGAGTGCTACCTTTAAACAATTCAAAATTTATCACCTCTGATTTGTGTCAATGTTTTATAGCTCATGAGGAAGTATGTGGTGTTTATCTTTCAATCTTGTTGGGCAACTTTCACCAATGGACTAGTGGCTTCATCCGCTTATCCAATAATTTGCAAAAAGAGCTGGCAATGGGATTCCCAGTCCCAAATTAATTAATAAAAATAGACACTCCTCCATGGTATGTGATTGTTGGATGGCACCCGAAGGATTCGGTTAGCCATGGCTTGAGAAAGCAAAGGTGGGGAGGAGTGTCATCATAATAAAACTAAAAAGGCACTCCTTCATGGTATGAGATTGTTGGCAGGCACCCGAGGATTCGGTTAGCCATGGTTTGTGAAAGAAAGGTTGGAAGGAGTGCCACACAAAAATAAAATAAAATGGGATCCGCTCTTTGAAGGTTTGTCTGGCAAGGGGGTTAGAGTGCCCACTACCATTCGTTGAAAACAACAAACACCTCTCAAAATTTTACTTTTATGATCTCTATATGTTTTCAAAATCAAAGCTCTAGCACAAATATAGCAATCGATGCTTTCCTCTTTGAAGGGCCATTCTTTTACTTTTATGTTGAGTCAGTTCACCTATTTCTCTCCATCTCAAGAAGCAAACACTTGTGTGAACTGTGCCTTGATTCCTACATACTTGCATATTGCACTTGTTATATTACTTTGCATTGACAATATCCATGAGATATACATGTTATAAGTTGAAAGCAACCGCTGAAACTTCATCTTCCTTTGAGTTGCTTCAATACCTCTACTATGAATTATTGCTTTATGAGTTAACTCTTATGCAAGACTTATTGATGCTTGTCTTGAAGTACTATTCATGAAAACTCTTTGCTATATGATTCATTTATTTACTCATTGCATTACCATTGTTTTGATCGCTGCATTCATTACATATGCTTACAATAGTATGATCAAGGTTATGATGGCATGTCACTCCAGAAATTATCTTTGTTATCGTTTACCTGCTCGGGATGAGCAGAAACTAAGCTTGGGGATGCTGATACGTCTCCGACATATCGATAATTTCTTATGTTCCATGCCACATTATTGATGATACCTACATGTTTTATGCACACTTTATATCGTTTTTATGCGTTTTCCGGAACTAACCTATTGACGAGATGCCGAAGGCCAGTTGCTGTTTTCTGCTGTTTTTGGTTTCAGAAATCCTAGTAAGGAAATATTCTCAGAATCGGACGAAATCAACACCCAACATCTTAGAATCCCCGGAAGCATCCAGAACACCCGAGAGCCACCAGAGAGGGGACACAGGCCCCCCAGGTGATAGGCCCGCGCCACCGCGTGGTGTCGCTGCTTCGTTGACCCTCCGACGCCGCCTCTTCGCCTATTTAAGGGTCCTCGACCTAAAACTTCGATACGGAAAAGCCACGGTACGAGAAACCATCCGAGCCGCCGCCATCGCGAAGCCAAGATCTGGGGGACAGGAGTCTCTGTTCCGGCACGCCGGACGGGGAAGTGCCCCGGAAGGCTCCTCCATCGACACCACCGCCATCTTCATCAACGCTGCTGTCTCCCATGAGGAGGGAGTAGTTCTCCATCGAGGCTCGGGGCTATACCGGTAGCTATGTGGTTAATCTCTCTCTATGTACCTCAATACAATGATCTCATGAGCTGCTTTACATGATTGAGATTCATATGAGTTTTGTATCACTACTATTCTATGTGCTACTCTAGTAATGTTATTAAAGTATTCTATTCCTCCTGCATGGTGTAAAGTGGACAGTGTGTGCATCATGTAGTTCTTGGCGTAGTTTATGATCGTGATCTCTTATGGATTGTGAAGTTAACTATTACTATGATGGTATTGATGTGATCTATTTGGTTATGTTGATCTATCTTGCACTCTAAGGTTATTTAAATATGAACATTGAATATTGTGGAGCTTGTTAACTCCGGCATTGAGGGTTCGTGTAATCCTACGCAATGGTGTTCATCATCCAACAAAAGAGTATAGAGTCTAGCATCTATCTATTTATTTATGTGATCAATGTTGAGAGTGTCCACTAGTGAAAGTATGATCCCTAGGCCTTGTTCCTAAATACTGAAATCACTGCTTGTTTACTATTTTACTATGTTTCTACTGCCTGCAATATTACCACCATCAACTACACGCCAGCAAGCACTTTTCTGGCACTACTACTCATACTTATTCATACCACCTGTATTTCACTATCTCTTCGCCGAACTAGTGCACCTATTAGGTGTGTTGGGGACACAAGATACTTCTTGCTTTGTGGTTGCAGGGTTGCATGAGAGGGATATCTTTGACCTCTTCCTCCCTGAGTTCGATAAACCTTGGGTGATCCACTTAAGGGAAACTTGCTGCTGTTCTACAAACCTCTGCTCTTGGAGGCCCAACACTGTCTACAAGAATAGAAGCACCCGTAGACATCATCCCTCATTGGCCCGAACCACCAAATCGATAGAGGTTGCGAGAAAAGACCTTCCGGTAGAAGTCCCACAAAGAGATCGACAAATCGAAGCTCGCAAGATCTAGAAGGGTGAAAAGACCGGAAGGTTGATATAAGTGCAAGAAAAAGACCAAAAGGTAGAAGTGCAAGCAAAAGATCAAACAAACGGTAGAAGTCACCAAAGAGATCTTCACGAGTCGATAAGGAGCCCGGGTGGGTACAAGATCAAAGATCTAGGTAGGGTTCCCACAAGGGTGAGCTAAGCTCAGGTTTAATTTCACATCAAGTCTAATCTCAGATCTGAGCCAACAAGGCTATTTATAGGTGGGGGCGAAGGGATAAGTTACACGCTGAAAAGTGCTGTTTTGCTGAAGTTCGATGGGGCGGAAGTTCCGGTCATCTTGCGCGTAAGTTCCGGTCAGGGGCGGAAGTTCCGGTCTTGCGGGCCGGAAGTTCCGGTCGGGGCGGAAGTTCCGGCCAAGTTCCGGCCTTGTTCCGGAATTCCGCCATTGTCCCGCAGTAACATCCAGTATGGTTTTCGCGGACTTTCGGAACTTGGGCGGAAGTTCCGGCGGGCGGAAGTTCCGGTCCTCTGGGGCGGAAGTTCCGGCTGGATCCTTTCTCCTGGGCGCTGGAAGGCATCTTGAGGGCATTTGGCCGAAAGTTCCGGTCCTGGGGGGCGGAAGTTCCGTCCTGGGCGTTGTAGCTCCATCTTCCTCATTTCCAGCTCTCTCTCCATTGGCTTGGTCTCCATGGCTCGCGTCTTGGTCGATGTACCTGATTGAACATAGGGTATTGGCATGAAGTAGCAAGCCATCCAAAGGGGTATCAAAAGCATACGTGGAGAGGAGCGAATTCACCTCTTGGTGTAGGGCTTGGGCTCGAGCTCGTGTCATTGGACCACGAGGAGGGCTTGTCGGTTGATACGTCCAATTTGCATCACTATTTTATATCATAATTTGCTGTTATTCATTGATATATTTCATATTTGGACATAATACTTATGTTATTTCATCTATTTTGCATGTTTCATGATTATTGGAGGATCGAGCACCGGAGCCAGGATTCAGAAAAAGCACCGTCAGAATGCAATATTTCGGAAGATCAACAATTGACGGAAATTATACCAAAAATCCTATTTTTTCAGATGACGAAGGGAGCCAGAAGGGGGAGCTGAGGGGACCCGAGGTGGGCCCACCCCATAGGCCGGCGCGGCCCGGCCTGGCCGCGCCGCCCGTGAGGAGGGGGCCCACAGCCCCTCTCGCCTCCTTTTCTTCGCGAAATCCTTCGTCCGAAGACCTAAGCTCCGAGGGTACCTCACGAAGAGTTACAGCCGCCTCTGGGGCGGAGAACACCAGAGAGAAAGAGCTCTCCGGCGGGCTGAGATCCGCCGGGAAATTCCCTCCCGGAGGGGGAATTCGACGCCATCGTCACCGCCATCAAGTTGGACATCATCTCCATCACCATCATCATCATCTTCATCATCATCACCGCCGTCTCCACCGCTGCACATCGTCACCGCTGTAGCAATTTGGGTTTGATCTTGATTGTTTGATAGGGGAAACTCTCCCGGTATTGATTTCTACTTGTTATTGATGCTATTGAGTGAAACCGTTGGACCAAGGTTTATGTTCAGATTGTTATTCACCATCATATCACCTCTGATCATGTTCCATATGATGTCTCGTGAGTAGTTCGTTTAGTTCTTGAGGACATGGGTGAAGTCTAAATGTTAGTAGTGAAGTATGGTTGAGTAATATTCAATGTTATGATATTTAAGTTGTGGTGTTATTCTTCTAGTGGTGTCGTGTGAACGTCGACTACACGACACTTCACCTTTATGGCCCTAGGGGAATGCATCTTGTGCTCGTTTGCCAATTGCGGGGTTGCCGGAGTGACAGAAACCTAAGCCCCCGTTGGTATATCGATGCAGGAGGGATAGCAGGATCTCAGAGTTTAAGGCTGTGGTTAGATTTATCTTAATTACTTTCTTGTAGTTGCGGATGCTTGCAAGGGGTATAATCACAAGTATGTATTAGTCCTAGGAAGGGCGGTACATTAGCACAGGTTCACCCACACAACACTTATCAAAACAATGAAGATTAATTAGCCGTATGTAGCGAAAGCACTAGACTAAAATCCCGTGTGTCCTCGAGAACGTTTGGTCATTATAAGTAAACAAACCGGCTTGTCCTTTGTGCTAAAAAGGATTGGGCCACTCGCTGCAATTGTTACTCTCGCACTTTACTTACTCATACTTTATTCATCTGTTACATCAAAACCCCCTGAATACTTGTCTGTGAGCATTTACAGTGAATCCTTCATCGAAACTGCTTGTCAACACCTTCGCTCCTCGTTGGGATCGACATTCTTACTTATCGAAGATACTACGATACACCCCTATACTTGTGGGTCATCAAGACTATTTTCTGGCGCCGTTGCCGGGGAGTGAAGCGCTATTGGTAAGTGGAATTGGTAAGGGAAACTTCTACTGTTTGTGCTGATTTTATTTCTGCCTGCTGCCATAATTCATTATGGAGAGATCTCCTTTTGAATGTTTATTTGGAAAATCTGCTACTACTGCAAAGGTAGTGGATGAGGCGCCAGGTGAGGAAGAGATACCATACAAAATACCTATGAAAATTATTGAATGTGTAGTGGATAACCGTTATACAGGGGATGGAACTGTCCACCCTGGAGATCATTTACTGTTCTTACATGAATTATGCGGTTTATTCAAGTGTGCAGGTATTGCTATGGATGAAGTGAGGAAGAAACTATTCTCTATATCGCTGTCTGGTAAAGCGGCGCATTGGTATAAATTATTGGATAATGGGGATTCTCTTGAATGGAATGATATTGTGCCCCGGTTTTATTCTAAGTTCTATCCTCCAAGTGAAATTCACAAGGATCGGAATCGCATATATAATTTTTGGCCTCATGATGGAGAGAGTATTGCCCAAGCTTGGGGGAGATTGAAGTCTTTAATGCTCAAATGCCCCATTCATGAGCTTCCTGGTAATGTTATTATTGACAATTTCTATGCAAGACTTTCTTTTGAAGACAAGACCTTGCTAGATACTTCTTGTTCTGGATCATTCACGCGCAACAAAGAAGAGTTTAAAAGGGACCTTCTCAATCGGATCCAGGAAAATACTGAAGGATGGGAGAACGACAAAGATAGAGAATCAGGTATAAATTATGATTATAAATGCATTGAAGCTTTTATGGATACTGATAAATTTTGTAATATGAGTGCTACTTATGGTCTTGATTCTCAAGTTGCTGCAAATCTTTATAAAGCTTTTGCCTCTCATTATGAATTGCCTAAGAAGAATTTTGATAAGTATCATGAACCGTATAAAGATAAAATTGATCCATCTATTAATAAATGTGTTGTAGTTGAAACTGTTGATCATGTTATTCCTGAAGCTTATATTGAAAAAACTCCTTTCCCTGCTAAAATGAAGGAGTACTCTGTTATAAATAGTGCGGTTCATAAAAGTGAAAAGAAACCTATAGAACCTGAAGAACAAATAAAAGTTGAACCTGCTGTTGCAATAGTTAAAGATCTTGTGACTGAAAATGT
Organism: Lolium multiflorum; assembly: GCA_030979885.1. Classification (NCBI taxonomy): domain Eukaryota; kingdom Viridiplantae; phylum Streptophyta; class Magnoliopsida; order Poales; family Poaceae; genus Lolium; species Lolium multiflorum. The sequence continues at coordinate 46,491,508 of CM061752.1, read as the reverse complement.
GGAGGATGGTCATATTATTTTCTATGAAGATGCTTCTAATATTGTTTCACATCCTAATAAGTCCAAGAAAGCTAGTGTTCCTATGCTATCTGTTAGAATTGGTGATCATTGCTATTATGGTTTATGTGATATTGGTGCAAGTATTAGTGCTATTCCTTATGAGCTTTACACGGAGATTATGCACGAAATTGGTTCTTGTGAACTTGAAGATATTGATGTGGTCATTCAGCTGGCTAATAGAGAAACTATCTCTCCAATTGGTATTGTTCGAGATGTGGAAGTTCTATGTGGTAAGATTAAATATCCTGCTGACTTTTTGGTACTTGGTTCTGCTGCTAGTGAATATTGTCCTATCATTTTTGGTAGACCTTTTCTAAATACTTGTGGAGCTATTATAGATTGCAAGAAAGAGAAAATTTTGACTAAATTTGCTGGTGAATCTTATGAGTTTAACTTCTCTAAATTTACCAAAACTCCTTATAAAATTGATCCGCCTAATGATGATTTTAAAATGGAACAGTGTGCATCTATTGTTCTTGTTCCTAATAATCCTTTGCAGCAACATTTGGAGAATAGCGAGAGTGAAGTTTTTAGGAAAGAAAGAGATGAGCTTGATGAAATTTTTCTTCGCCAACCTATTCTTAAGCATGATTTACCGGTGGAAGATCTGGGTACAACACCACCACCAAAGGAAGATCCTGTCTTTGATTTAAAACCATTGCCTGATAATCTTAAATATGCTCATATTGATGATAAGAAAATATATCCTGTTATTATTAGTTCTAAGCTTTCAGAGTTTGAAGAAGAAAGACTATTGGAAATATTGAAGAAACACCAAGGTGCTATTGGCTACACTCTTGATGACTTGAAGGGGATTTCTCCCTCTATTTGCCAACACGCCATTAATATGGAAGATGATGCGAAGCCTGTTGTTGAACCTCAGCGTCGTCTAATTCCTAAGATGAAGGATGTGGTAAGAAATGAGGTATTAAGACTTCTTGAAGCTGGTATTATATATCCTATTGCTGATAGTAGATGGGTTAGTCCTGTGCATTGTGTTCCTAAGAAAGGAGGAATGACTGTTGTGCCTAATGATAATGATGAGCTCATACCTCAAAGAGTAGTTGTAGGATATAGAATGTGCATTGATTATCGAAAAGTTAATAAGGTTACTAAAAAAGATCATTATCCTTTGCCTTTTATTGATCAAATGTTAGAAAGGTTATCTAAAAATACTCACTTTTGTTTTCTTGATGGTTATTCTGGGTTTTCACAAATTGCTGTTAAAACTAAAGATCAAGAGAAAACCACTTTCACTTGTCCCTATGGAACTTATGCTTATAGACGTATGCCTTTTGGTTTATGTAATGCTCCTGCTACTTTTCAAAGATGCATGTCTGCTATTTTTCATGGCTTTTGCGAGAGTATTGTAGAGGTATTCATGGATGATTTTTCTGTCTATGGGAATTCTTTTGATAATTGCTTGCGGAACCTTGATAAAGTTTTGCAGAGATGTGAAGAAACTAACCTTGTTCTTAATTGGGAGAAATGTCACTTTATGGTTAATGAAGGAATTGTATTGGGACATAAAATTTCCGAGAGAGGTATTGAAGTTGATAGAGCTAAAGTGGAAGCAATTGAGAAGATGCCCTATCCTAGGGATGTTAAAGGTATTCGTAGTGTTCTTGGTCATGCTGGGTTTTATAGGAGGTTTATTAAAGACTTCTCCAAGATTTCAAAGCCTCTTACTAATCTTCTTCAAAAAGATGTACCTTTTGTTTTTGATGATGATTGTAAGGAAGCTTTTGAAACTCTAAAGAAAGCCTTAACAACTGCTCCTATAGTTGAACCTCCTGATTGGAACTTACCATTTGAAATTATGTGTGATGCTAGTGATTTTGCTGTAGGCGCTGTTCTTGGACAGCGAGTAGATAAAAAATTGAATGTTATTCATTATGCTAGTAAAACCCTTGATGCTGCTCAAAGAAATTATGCTACTACTGAAAAAGAATTGTTAGCTATAGTCTTTGCTTGTGATAAGTTTAGATCTTATATTGTTGATTCAAAAGTTACTATACATACTGATCATGCTGCAATCAGATACCTTATGCAAAAGAAAGATGCTAAGCCAAGGCTTATTAGATGGGTACTTCTGTTGCAAGAATTTGATTTACATATTGTAGATAGGAAAGGTGCTGATAATCCTGTTGCTGATAATTTGTCTAGATTGGAAAATATTGCTTATGATCCTGTTCCTGTTAATGATAGTTTTCCAAATGAACAATTGGCTGTAATAAAGGTGAGCTCGCGAGACAGTCCTTGGTATGCTGATTATGCTAACTTTATTGTTTTCAAGTATTTGCCTCCAACCTTTTCAGCTCAGCAAAGGAGGAAATTCTTTTATGACTTGAGGCATTATTTTTGGGATGACCCACACTTATATAAAGAAGGAGTGGATGGTATTCTGCGAAGATGTGTTCCCGAATATGAACAACAAGAGATATTGAGTAAATGTCATGGTAGTGCTTATGGAGGACATCACGCCGGAGAAAGAACCGCGCAAAAGGTTCTACAATCAGGTTTTTATTGGCCGACTCTCTTCAAAGATGCAAGGAAGTTTATTTTATCTTGTGATGAATGTCAAAGGGTTGGTAATATCTCCAGACGCAATGAAATGCCTATGAATTATACTCTTGTTATTGAACCATTCGATTGTTGGGGATTTGACTTCATGGGACCTTTTCCCTCTTCAGAAGGTAACACTCATATACTTGTTGCTGTTGATTATGTTACTAAATGGGTGGAAGCCATACCTACAAAAAGTGCTGATGGTGAGACCTCTTTAAGAATGCTTTTAGATATTATTTTTCCTAGATTTGGAGTTCCTAGATATATTATGACTGATGGAGGTTCTCATTTTATTCATGGTGGTTTTAGAAAAACTCTTGCTAAATATGGTATTAATCATAGAATTGCTTCCGCTTATCATCCTCAAACTAGTGGGCAAGTAGAACTATCAAATAGAGAAATTAAATCTATCTTGCAAAAGACTGTTAATAAAACTAGAAAGAATTGGGCTAGTAAATTGAAGGATGCACTATGGGCTTATAGAACTGCTTATAAAAACCCCATGGGAATGTCACCTTATAAAATGGTTTATGGGAAAGCTTGTCATTTACCTTTAGAACTAGAGCACAAAGCTTATTGGGCAGTTAGAGAATTAAATAAAGATCCTAAACTTGCCGGTAATAAGAGGTTGTTGCAATTGAGTTCTCTAGATGAATGGAGAAGTGAAGCTTATGAAAATGCTAAACTCTTTAAAGAGAAAGTTAAAAAATGGCATGATAGAAGGATTATCAAAAGAGAATTTAATATTGGGGATAAAGTCCTATTGTATCGGTCTCATCTCAGATTCTTTGCAGGGAAATTACTCTCGAAGTGGGAAGGACCATATGTTGTTGAGGAGGTGTATCGTTCAGGAGCAATTAAAATTAGCTCTCTCCAAGGCAATGCCACACAAGTGGTGAATGGACAAAGACTCAAGCATTATATCTCAGGTGATTCTTATAATGTAGATGTTGATATTATTCGAGTGGAAACACCGGAGGCTTTCATCAAAGGACAAATTGACAGTTCGCCAGAACTCGACTTTGAATAGGTAACAGTACTGGTAATGAAAAGTTCGCAATTTACTTTCCGAACAATATTTTTGCTGTTTTTGGAAAATATGAAAAATTACGAGATCGAAACAGAGTGGAGGAGACGCACGAGGGCGTTCCCCCATAGGCCGGCGCGGCCTGGCCTTGGCCCGCGCCGCCCTATGAGCTGGCCGCCTCGTCGCCTCTTTCCGACTCTGGTTCGACCTGGTACTTTCCTTTTGTCGTGAAATTTTTTGCTATATAATCCCCCGGACCCCTGGAGGTCCGTATATCGTTTTCTCGACGTGTTTTGTTTCGAGCTATTTCTGCCAGGATCTGTTTTGGTCTAGAAGCACCATGGTCTCCAAGAACAAGGGCAAGGAGCTTTCGGATGAAGATATTCAAGATCCCGAGTGGAAAGAGGTGGACAAGAGCGTCAAGGAAGAGGATGAAGAAGAGGTGGAGGAAGACTCGCGCGCACACCCGCGTGCTACCATTGCAAGCATCAAGGTGGTGGACAACCCTTTTAGTGCAAACAAGAGCGCAAGAATTCGCACCGGAGGAGGGGTTCCACGTCATTACCTAGCTCCGAAGACATCTTCTCAGGCACTCACCATCCCTTCCGCAATCTAATTTTCAATAGTCAAATTGAAAGGACTCCCAAGGCAGCATTGCCTAGCAATTGGGATATAGATCGTTCTAACACTGCAGGAAGGATGAAGCCTGAGGGTGAAGAGTGGGGAAATAACTCCAAGAGTTGGGACTCGCCGTCGGACATACTTCTTAACCGCGTCGAGCACAATTCGGAGATGATTCGCAACCTCACGTACAAGATTGATGAGCTTCAGGAGCTTGTTGAGAAGCTTGTCAGGAATTCATCACCACCATCGCCGAAGGAGTAATTCATCATCGGTATTGGCATCCCCTTGGTTTGTTCCAAGCTTGGGGGAGTGCCGCGGTATCACATCATCACTACCTTTTTACTTTTTATTGTCAAGTAGTGTCATATCATGAGTAGGGAAGTTATCATATAAGATGGGTTGCAGTTTGGAAGTATCTCTCCTTTAGTTGGTTGTCTATGTATCCCTTGGTGTGAGTTATCGTTATGGAATATTAATGAGAAGTCTTATCATTTACATATTGCACATCTTATTTTAGTTTGCAATCTCTACTATATGATTGATCTTGTTATTAGTATTGGTATCACTTTGGGAGCATTAAATAAATCTATTTGGTTTTGGCAAACTTAGCATTGGTCAATAGCAACAACACTTTGAGGCTTAAGTAGAAAAGAGGAATACATGTAGTTGTTTCATTGTCTTTCTTTCTTGTTAGCTCATAGCTTATTATTCTGAAGTTAAAACTGTTTGTGCTTACAAGGAAGATGCATGATTGTTTCTATCACATGTATATTTGTTTGTTTCCTTCAACTCTTATGCTTGCTAATTAACCTTGCTAGCCAAAGACCTGTACTGAGAGGGAATACTTCTCGTGCATCCAAACCTTAACCCAAACCTATGTCATTTGTGTCCACCATAACTACCTACTACATGGTATTTCCTGCCATTCCAAGTAAATACTTCGTGTGCTACCTTTAAATAATTCAAAATTTACTATCTCTTATTTGTGTCAATGTTTTATAGCTCATGAGGAAGTATGTGGTGTTTTATCTTTCAATCTTGTTGGGCAACTTTCACCAATGGACTAGTGGCTTCATCCGCTTATCCGATAATTTTGCAAAAAGAGCTGGCAATGGGATTCCCAGTCCCAAATTAATTAATCTAAATAGACACTCCTCCATGGTATGTGATTGATGGACGGCACCCGAAGGATTCGGTTAGCCATGGCTTGAGAAAGCAAAGGTGGGGAGGAGTGTCATCATAATAAAACTAAAATAAAAAGGCACTCCTTCATGGTATGAGATTGTTGGCAGGCACCCGAAGGATTCGGTTAGCCATGGTTTGTGAAAGAAAGGTTGGAAGGAGTGCCACACAAAAATAAAATAAAATGGGAGCCGCTCTTTGAAGGTTTGTCTGGCAAGGGGGTTAGAGTACCCGCTACCAGTCGTTGACAACAACAAACACCTCTCAAAATGTTACTTTCATTCTCTTTATATGATTTCAAAACTGAAAAAGCTCTAGCACATGATTTAATCCCTGCTTCCCTCTGCGAAGGGCCTGTCTTTTACTTTATGTTGAGTCAGTAAACCTATTTCCCTCCATCTCAAGCAAGCATTTGAGTTGTTGTGATTAAACCATTATATTGTGATTTGCTTCATCATGTCTTTTACTTTTCCTTGTTTAGTACAAGTTTTATCTGAATGAATATAGCTTTGCAAGTTATCAATGATCATGAGGAGACTATTATGATTGAGTATGCAAGTTGTGCAATATAAACTTTAACATGAGAGCGCTGCTCAATAGATAAATATAACCTGTTAATTGTTCTCTGACCAAGAACGAAGTTTGCCATCACCAGCTATGATTTCTTATGCACCTTTTATTTGTGATTACCTTATACTTGTTTCAAGTTGGGTTATATGAGGAAGTTGTTTACTAGAATGTCTTGTGTGAATGAATATGATGCTTCTTGTCCGTGTTTTATTGATCGACTCTTCACTCCATAAACATGTGGTCCTGTTTACCGAGTTCAGTTTCGCTTGGGGACAAGCGAAGTCTAAGCTTGGGGGAGTTGATACGTCCAATTTGCATCACTATTTTATATCATAATTTGCTGTTATTCATTGATATATTTCATATTTGGACATAATACTTATGTTATTTCATCTATTTTGCATGTTTCATGATTATTGGAGGATCGAGCACCGGAGCCAGGATTCTGCTGGAAAAAGCACCGTCAGAATGCAATATTTCGGAAGATCAACAATTGACGGAAATTATACCAAAAATCCTATTTTTCCAGACGAAGGGAGCCAGAAGGGGAGGGGACCCGAGGTGGGCCCACCCCATAGGCCGGCGCGGCCCAGGGCCTGGCCGCGCCGCCCTGTGAGGAGGGGGGCCCACAGCCCCTCTCGCCTCCTTTTCTTCGTGAAATCCTTCGTCCGAAGACCTAAGCTCCAGAGGGTACCTCACGAAGAGTTACAGCCGCCTCTGCAGGGCGGAGAACACCAGAGAGAAAAGAGCTCTCCGGCGGGCTGAGATCCGCCGGGGAAATTCCCTCCCGGAGGGGGAAATCGACGCCATCGTCACCGCCATCAAGTTGGACATCATCTCCATCACCATCATCATCATCTTCATCATCATCACCGCCGTCTCCACCGCTGCACATCATCACCGCTGTAGCAATTTGGGTTTGATCTTGATTGTTTGATAGGGGAAACTCTCCCGGTATTGATTTCTACTTGTTATTGATGCTATTGAGTGAAACCGTTGGACCAAGGTTTATGTTCAGATTGTTATTCACCATCATATCACCTCTGATCATGTTCCATATGATGTCTCGTGAGTAGTTCGTTTAGTTCTTGAGGACATGGGTGAAGTCTAAATGTTAGTAGTGAAGTATGGTTGAGTAATATTCAATGTTATGATATTTAAGTTGTGGTGTTATTCTTCTAGTGGTGTCGTGTGAACGTCGACTACACGACACTTCACCTTTATGGGCCTAGGGGAATGCATCTTGTGCTCGTTTGCCAATTGCGGGTTGCCGGAGTGACAGAAATCTAAGCCCGTTGGTATATCGATGCAGGAGGGATAGCAGGATCTCAGAGTTTAAGGCTGTGGTTAGATTTATCTCAATTACTTTCTTGTAGTTGCGGATGCTTGAAAGGGGTATAATCACAAGTATGTATTATTCCTAGGAAGGGCGGTACATTAGCATAGGTTCACCCACACAACACTTATCAAAACAATGAAGATTAATTAGCCGTATGTAGCGAAAGCACTAGACTAAAATCCCGTGTGTCCTCGAGAACGTTTGGTCATTATAAGTAAACAAACCGGCTTGTCCTTTGTGCTAAAAAGGATTGGGCCACTCGCTGCAATTGTTACTCTCGCACTTTACTTACTCGTACTTTATTCATCTACTACATCAAAACCCCCTGAATACTTGTCTGTGAGCATTTACAGTGAATCCTTCATCGAAACTGCTTGTCAACACCTTCTGCTCCTCGTTGGGATCGACATTCTTACTTATCGAAGATACTACGATACACCCCCTATACTTGTGGGTCATCATCGGTCTTGAGGCGGTGGTGTCCGAAGGCCACCCCGTATCATCTCCCCCCCCTTGGGAAAGAGTCGTCCTCGACTCGATGTTCTCCTCATCGCCATGATAGGGTGAGAGGTCGGACACATTGAATGTGTTGCTCACCAAGTACTTGGATGTTGGTATGTCGATGACGTAAGCGTTGTCGTTGATGCGCTTGAGGACCTTGAAGGGACCATCGCCTCGGGGCTTGAGCTTGGAGTTTCTTTCTTGAGGGAAACGGTCCTTGCGAAGATGTATCCACACTAGGTCGCCTTCATTGAAGATCCGTGCCTTTTTCATCATGTTGAGACGTGTTGCTTGGCGAAGAACTTGTTGCTCGATTGTTGCCCTTGTATCTTCATGTAGCTTCTTCATGTATTGTGCTCGCTTGTCGATGTCCATGTTCACTTGCTCATGTAGCGGAAGAGGAAGGAGGTCAATCGCCGTAGGTGGTTCAAACCCGTAGACAACCATGAATGGGCTTCTCATTGTTGTAGAGTGCTTGGCGCGGTTGTAGGCAAACTCCGCATGTGGGATGCAATCTTCCCATGACTTCAAATTCTTCTTGACAAGGACGCGGAGTAGTGTGGAGAGGCTTCGGTTTGCCCATCGGTTTGGGGGTGTGAGGATGATGAGAACAAAAGCTTGACGTTGAACTTGGCCATTAGTGTCTTCCAAAGGTAACTCATGAACTTGACATCTCGATCCGACACAATGCTTCTTGGTACACCGTGGAGTCTCACAATTTCCCTAAAAAACAAGGAAGCAATGTGTGAAGCATCATCCGTTCGGGAGCATGGTATGAAATGAGCCATTTTAGAGAATCGATCAACCACTACAAAAATTGAATCATGACCATATTTGGTTCTAGGCAATCCTAGCACAAAATCCATACTTATATCGGACCAAGGAGCATGAGGAATAGGCAATGGTGTATAAAGACCATAGGGGTTGGAAGTTGACTTAGCTTGTAAGCATGTTGTACACCGTCGGCAAAGGCGCTCCACGTCGCGGTACATTCTTGGCCAATAATAGTGAGTGGAGAGCATGGCATATGTCTTCTCTCGTCCAAAGTGTCCCATAAGACCACCACCATGCGATTCTTGTAAGAGCAAAAGGCGAAGCGAGGACATTGGAACACAAAGTTTGTTGCCCTTGAACAAGAATCCTTGGTGCAAATAGAAATCATCGATGCCCTTCTCACTAGAACACTTTGCAAAAATTGGGCCAAAGAAATTATCGGAGGCATATAAATCTTTGATTTCATCAAGACCCAAAACATGGACATCCAAACGAGTGAGTAAAAGGGTGAGCTTGCGGGAAAGAGCATCCGCAACAACATTGTCCTTGCCCTTCTTGTATTTGATTACATATGGAAAGGACTCAATGAACTCAACCGACTTTGCATGTCTTTTGTTCAAATTGTGTTGACTTTTCAAATATTTCAAAGACTCATGGTCGGAGTGGATAACAAACTCTTTTGGCCAAAGATAGTGTTGCCAAACTTCAAGAACACGAACCAAAGCATAAAGTTCCTTGTCATATATAGGATAGTTGAGGCGTGCGCCATCCAACTTCTCGCTATAGTATGCCACGGGTTTTCCATCTTGCATAAGAACTCCACCAATACCGAGTCCACTCGCATCACACTCAATCTCAAAAGTTTTGGAAAAGTTTGGAAGAACAAGAAGTGGTGCCTTGGTAAGTCTCTTTTTCAACTCATCAAAAGCTTTTTGTTGTGCCTTGCCCCACACAAACGGAACATTCTTTTTGGTAAGTTCATTCAAGGGGCAAGAAATGGTGCTAAAATCTTTCACAAAACGGCGGTAGAAACCGGCAAGTCCATGAAAACTTCGAACTTGACCAACATTGGTAGGAGTGGGCCAATTGTGGATGGCCTCAACCTTGGAAGAATCAACTTCAATACCATTGGCGGAAACCACAAATCCAAGAAAAACCAACTTGTTTTGAGCAAAGGTGCACTTTGGAAGATTTGCATAAAGCTTCTCATGACGCAAGATGCATAAGACTTCTCTCACATGTTGCACATGGTCCTCGAGATTTTTGCTATAAATGAGAATATCATCGAAATAGACAACCACACTCTTGCCAATGAGAGGTCGCAAGATGTGATTCATGAGACGCATGAAAGTAGATGGAGCATTTGAAAGACCAAATGGCATGACAAGCCATTCATAGAGACCAAGTTTGGTCTTGAATGCCGTCTTCCATTCATCACCTATTGCCATGCGAATTTGGTGGTAGCCACTACGCAAATCAATCTTAGAGAAAATCGTGGCACCACTCAATTCATCAAGCATGTCATCTAAACGCGGAATGGGATGGCGGTATCGAACGGTAATGGCATTGATGGGGCGACAATCCATACACATTCGTTGCGTCTCATCCGGTTTAGGAACAAGAATCACGGGAACCGCACTAGGGCTTAAGCTTTCACGAACATACCCTTTTCGAGGAGGTCTTGTATTTGGCGTTGGATCTCCTTTGTGTCTTCGGGGTTGGTGCGGTAGGCGGCGCGGTTTGGTAGAGGGGCGCCGGGTATGAGGTCGATGCGGTGCTCAATCCCTCGAAGCGGTGGTAGTCCATGAGGAAGCTCGTCGGGGAAGACATCTTGGAACTCCTTCAAAAGAGACAACAAAGACGAAGGAAGTGTTGTTAAGTTGTTAGTCTCCGAAGATGGCCCCTTGCAAATGAGCACATAGTGCAATATGGTGGATGGGTTGTGGTGCAATTCTCTCATCTCACTCTTGGTAGCTATGAGGACACTCTTCATCTCACTCATATATGGCTTGTGGCGCTCACTTTCTTTTTGGTGGGTCACTCTCTCACCACTCATCTCACTAGTGATGGTAGCTTCCTTAGCCCTCGCTAAAGCCTTTGCATTGTCCGCAATTACTTGGCTAGGAGTCATTGGGCGTAGGATGAATGTCTTGTCGCCGACCTTGAAGCTATAGGCATTTGTGTAGCCATCATGGCTTGCTCTTTTGTCATATTGCCAAGGGCGACCAAGTAGCATGTGGCACACCGTCATGGGCACTACATCACAATCAACGGTGTCTTCATAGGCGCCAATCTTGAAGGATACGGAGACGGTGTGTTGTATCTTGACATTTCCATTGTCACTTAGCCATTGCACATGGTAAGGATGGGGGTGTTTCCGGAGTGTGAGGTTGAGCTTGGAGCATAGTTCGGTGCTTGCAAGATTGTGGCAACTCCCTCCATCGATGATAACCTTTATTGACTTGCCATTGATTTCGGCTCTTGTTTGGAAGATGTTGCATCTTTGATCTTCATTGGGAAGTGCATGGGTTGTCAACACTTTGGTCACCACAAGTGATGGGCTTGCATCATGCACACATAGGACTTGCTCTTGGTCTTCCAAGTCATCATCTTCATGATTGGTTGCGGCTTGTACCAAGGCTTCATATTCACCTTCACTCAAGTACTCCACATCTCCATCATCTCGAGTTATCATAACTCTTGTGTTCTTGCATTCAAAGGATTTATGTCCTTGAGCACCACACTTGAAGCAAGTGATGTTACTAGATCCGGTGGAAGCTCCGACGTATCGATAATTTCTTATGTTCCATGCCACTTTATTGATGATACCTACATGTTTTATGCATACTTTATGTCATATTTATGCATTTTCGGCACTAACCTATTAACGAGATGCCGAAGAGCCAGTTGTTGTTTTCTGCTGTTTTTGGTTTCAGAAATCCTAGTAAGGAAATATTCTCGAATTGGACGAAATCAACGCCCAGGGGCCTATTTTCACACGAAGCTTCCATAAGTCCGAGGGAGAGACGAAGTGGGGCCACGGGGCGCCGCCACACTAGGGCGGCGCGGCCCAGGGGGGCCGTGCGGCCCTAACGTGTGGGGCCCCCCGTGACGCCTCCTGACCCGTGATACGTCTCCGACGTATCGATAATTTCTTATGTTCCATGCCACATTATTGATGATACCTACATGTTTTATGCACACTTTATGTCATATTTATGCATTTTCCGGCACTAACCTATTAACGAGATGCCGAAGAGCCAGTTGTTGTTTTCTGCTGTTTTTGGTTTCAGAAATCCTAGTAAGGAAATATTCTCGGAATTGGACGAAATCAACGCCCATGGGCCTATTTTGCCACGAAGCTTCCAGAAGACCGAAGATGATACGAAGTGGGGCCACGAGGCACCGACACAATAGGGCGGCGCGGCCCAAGCCCTGGCCGCGCCGACCTAGCGTGTGGGGCCCTCGTGTGCCCCCTGACCTATCTCCTCCGCCTACTTATAGCCTTCGTCGCGAAACCCCTAGTACCGAGAGCCACGATACGGAAAACCTTCCAGAGACGCCGCCGCCGCCAATCCCATCTCGGGGGATTCAGGAGATCGCCTCCGGCACCCTGCCGGAGAGGGGAATCATCTCCGGAGGACTCTTCACCGCCATGGTCGCCTCCGGAGTGATGAGTGAGTAGTTCACCCCTGGACTATGGGTCCATAGCAGTAGCTAGATGGTCGTCTTCTCCTAATTGTGCTTCATTGTCGGGTCTTGTGAGCTGCCTAACATGATCAAGATCATCTATTTGTAATGCTATATGTTGTGTTTGTTGGGATCCGATGGATAGAGAATACTATGTCATGTTGATTATCTATTTATATCTATGTGTTGTTTATGATCTTGCTTGCTCTCCGTTGTTAGTAGAGGCTCTGGCCAAGTTTTTGCTAGTAACTCCAAGAGGGAGTATTTATGCTCGATAGTGGGTTCATGCCTCCATTAAATCTGGGACAGTGATAGAAAGTTCTAAGGTTGTGGATGTGTTGTTGCCACTAGGGATAAAACATCGATGCTATGTCCGAGGATGTAGTTATTGATTACATTACGCACCATACTTAATGCAATTGTCTCTGTTGTTTGCAACTTAATACTGGAAGGTGTTCGGATGATAACCTGAAGGTGGACTTTTTAGGCATAGATGCATGCTGGATAGCGGTCTATGTACTTTGTCGTAATGCCCAATTAAATCTCACTATACTCATCATATCATGTATGTGCATGGTCATGCCCTCTCTATTTGTCAATTGCCCAACTGTAATTTGTTCACCCAACATGCTATTTATCTTATGGGAGAGACACCACTAGTGAACTGTGGACCCCGGTCCATTCTTTTAATCGAATACAATCTACTGCAATACTTGTTCTACTGTTTTCTGCAAACAATCATCATCCACACTATACATCTAATCCTTTGTTACAGCAAGCCGGTGAGATTGACAACCTCACTGTTACGTTGGGGCAAAGTACTTTGCTTGTGTTGTGCAGGTTCCACGTTGGCGCCGGAATCCCTGGTGTTGCGCCGCACTACACTCCGCCGCCATCAACCTTCGACGTGCTTCTTGACTCCTACTGGTTCGATAAACCTTGGTTTCTTACTGAGGGAAAACTTGCCGCTGTACGCATCACACCTTCCTCTTGGGGTTCCCAACGGACGCGTGTTGAACGGAAAGACAATACGTCATCTACAAAGCGATTTTCCGCGCTGCGGGAGATCAAGACACGCTGCAAGGGGAGTCTCCACTTCCAATCTCTTTACTTTGTTTTTTTCTTGCTTTTATTTTATTTACTTTCTTGTTTGCTGCATTATATCAAAACACAAAAAAATTAGTTGCTAGCTTTACTTTATTTACTGTCTTGCACTCTATATCAAAAACACAAAAAATTAGTTACTTGCATTTACTTTATCTAGTTTGCTTTATTTACTGTTGCTAAAATGGGTACTCCTGAAAATACTAAGTTGTGTGATTTCACAACCACAAATAATAATGATTTCTTATGCACACCTATTGCTCCACCTGCTACTACAGCAGAATTCTTTGAAATTAAACCTGCTTTACTAAATCTTGTTATGAGAGAGCAATTTTCTGGTGTTAGTTCTGATGATGCTGCTGCCCATCTTAATAATTTTGTTGAATTGTGTGAAATGCAAAAGTATAAAGATGTAGATGGTGACATTATAAAATTAAAATTGTTCCCTTTCTCATTAAGAGGAAGAGCTAAAGATTGGTTGCTATCTCTGCCTAAGAATAGTATTGATTCATGGACTAAATGCAAGGATGCTTTTATTGGTAGATATTATCCCCTGCTAAAATTATATCTTTGAGGAGTAGCATAATGAATTTTAAACAATTGGATAATGAGCATGTTGCACAAGCTTGGGAAAGAATGAAATCTTTGGTTAAAAATTGCCCAACCCATGGACTGACTACTTGGATGATCATCCAAACCTTTTATGCAGGACTGAATTTTTCTTCGCGGAACCTATTGGATTCAGCTGCTGGAGGTACCTTTATGTCCAAGCAACAAAGCTTCTTGATAATATGATGATTAATTACTCTGAATGGCACACGGAAAGATCTCCACAAGGTAAGAAGGTAAATTCTGTTGAAGAAACCTCTTCCTTGAGTGATAAGATTGATGCTATTATGTCTATGCTTGTGAATGGTAGGACTAATATTGATCCTAATAATGTTCCGTTAGCTTCATTGATTGCTCAAGAAGAACATGTTGATGTGAACTTCATTAAAAATAATAATTTCAACAACAATGCTTATCGGAACAATTCTAGTAACAACTATAGGCCATATCCTTATAATAATGGTAACGGTTATGGTAATTCTTATGGGAATTCTTACAACAATAATAGGAACATACCCCCTGGACTTGAAGCCATGCTTAAAGAATTTATTAGTACACAAACTGCTTTTAACAAATCTATTGAAGAAAAGCTTGGGAAAATTGATATACTTGCTTCTAAAGTCGATAGTCTTGCTGCTGATGTTGATCTTTTGAAATCGAAAGTTATGCCTAATGAAAATCATAATAATAAGATTGTTACTACAGCAAATGCCATCCAAGTTAGAATTAATGAGAATATAAGATTGATGGCCGAATTGCGTGCTAGGTGGGAGAAAGAAGAAAATGCTAAAGAAGATAATATAGCTAAAGTTTGGACTATTACCACCACTAGCAATGCTAATGCTCCACATGTTGCTGCACCTCCTACTAATAATGGTAAAACAATTGGTGTTGGCAATGTTTCCACTTCTAATGCAAAGCACGAAAAACTGTCTGAAACTGCTAAAACTGCTAAAACTGCTTGTGATAAAACTGCTGAAGACCTTGTCCCCGTTGATTTTGTTGTCTTGGATATTGAATGCAATGCATCTTGTCCCATTATATTGGGAAGACCTTTTCTTCGAACTGTTGGTGCTATCATTGATATGAAGGAAGGTAATATTAAATATCAATTTCCTCTCAAGAAAGGTATGGAACACTTCCCTAGAAATAGAATGAAGTTACCTTTTGATTCTATTATTAGAACAAATTATGATGTTGATACTTCGTCTCTTGATAATACTTGATATACACTTTCTGCGCCTAGCTGAAAGGCGTTAAAGAAAAGCGCTTATGGGAGACAACCCATAATTTTACTACAGTAATTTTATTTTATATTTGAGTCTTGGAAGTTGTTACTACTGTAGCAACCTCTCCTTATCTTATTTTTTTGCATTGTTGTGCCAAGTAAAGTCGTTGATAGTAAGGTTCATACTAGATTTGGATTACTGCGCAGAAACAGATTTCTTTGCTGTCACGAATCTGGGCCTATATCTCTGTAGATAACTCAGAAAATTATGCCAATTTACGTGAGTGATCCTCAGATATTTACGCAACTTTCATTCAATTTGAGCATTTTCATTTGAGCAAGTCTGTTGCCTCTTAGAAATTCGTCTTTACGAACTGTTCTGTTTTGACAGATTTTGCCTTTTATTTCGCATTGCCTGTTTTGCTATGCTTGATGGATTTTTGATTCCATTAACTTTCAGTAGCTTTGTGCAATGTCCAGAAGTGTTAAGAATGATTATGTCACCTCTGAACATGTAAATTTTAATTGTTCACTAACCCTCTAATGAGTTGTTTTGAGTTTGGTGTGGAGGAAGTTTTCAAGGATCAAGAGAGGAGGATGATACGATATGATCAAGGAGAGTGAAAGCTCTAAGCTTGGGGATGCCCCGGTGGTTCACCCCTGCATATTTCAAGAAGACTCAAGCGTCTAAGCTTGGGGATGCCTTGGGCATCCCCTTCTTCATCGACAACATTATCAGGTTCCTCTAGTGAAACTATATTTTTATTCCATCACATCTTATGTACTTTGCTTGGAGCGTCGGTTTGTTTTTGTTTTTGTTTTGTTTGAATAAAATGTATCATAGCATTCATTGTGTGGGAGAGAGACACGCTCCGCTGTTGCACATGGACAAATATGTCCTTAGGCTTTACTCATAGTATTCATGGCGAAGGTTGAATCTTCTTCGTTAAATTGTTATATGGTTGGAAACGGGGAATGCTACATGTAGTAATTGGTAAAATGTCTTGGATAATTTGATACTTGGCTTTTGTTGTGCTTATGTTTAAGCTCTTGCATTATATACTTTGCACCTATTAATGAAGAAATACATAGAGCTTGCTAAAATTTGGTTTGCATAATTGGTCTCTCTAAGGTCTAGATAATTTCTAGTAAGGGGTTGAACAACAAGGAAGACGGTGTAGAGTCTTATAATGTTTACAATGTGTCTTTTATGTGAGTTTTTCTGCACCGCTTCATACTTGTGTTTGTTTCAAATAACCTTGCTAGCCTAAATCTTGTATCGAGAGGGAATACTTCTCATACATCCAAAATCCTTGAGCCAACTACTATGCCATTTGTGTCCACCATACCTACCCACTACATGGTATTTCTCCGCCATTCCAAAGTAAATTGCTTGAGTGCTACCTTTAAAATTTCTATCCTCTACCTTTACAATATATAGCTCATGGGACAAATAGCCTAAAAACTATTGTGGTATTGATTATGTACTTATGCACTTTATCTCTTATTAAGTTGCTTGTTGTGCGATAACCATGTTCCTGGGGACGCCATCAACTACTCTTTGTTGAATATCATGTGAGTTGCTATGCATGTCCGTCTTGTCTGAAGTAAGGGAGATTTACCACCTATTTAATGGTTAGAGCATGCATAATGTTAGAGAAGAACATTGGGCCGCTAACTAAAGCCATGATCCATGGTGGAAGTTTCAGTTTTGGACAAATATCCTCAATCTCATATGAGAACATTAATTGTTACTACATGCTTATGCATTAAAGAGGAGTCCATTATCTGTTGTCTATGTTGTCCCAGTATGGATGTCTAAGTTGAGAATAATCAAAAGCGAGAAATCCAATGCGAGCTTTCTCCTTAGACCTTTGTACAGCGGCATAGAGGTACCCCTTTGTGACACTTGGTTAAAACATATGTATTGCGATGATAATCCCGGTAATCCAAGCTAATTAGGACAAGGTGCGGGCACTATTAGTATACTATGCATGAGGCTTGCAACTTGTAAGATATAATTTACATGATACATATGCTTTATTACTACCGTTGACAAATTTGTTTCTTGTTTTCAAAACCAAAGCTCTAGCACAAATATAGCAATCAATGCTTCCCTCTGCGAAGGGCCTTTCTTTTACTTTGATGTTGAGTCAGTTCACCTATTTCTCTCCACCTCAAGAAGCAAACACTTGTGTGAACTGTGCATTGATTCCTACATACTTGCATATTGCATTTGTTATATTACTTTGCATTGACAATATCCATGAGATATACATGTTATAAGTTGAAAGCAACCGCTGAAACTTAATCTTCCTTTGTGTTGCTTCGATACCTCTACTTTGATTTATTGCTTTATGAGTTAACTCTTATGCAAGACTTATTGATGCTTGTCTTGAAAGTACTATTCATGAAAAGTCTTTGTTATATGATTCATTTGTTTACTCATGTCATTTAACATTGCTTTGATCGCTGCATTCATTACATGTGCTTACAATAGTATGATCAAGATTATGATGGCATGTCACTCCAGAAATTATCTTTGTTATCGTTTACCTACTCGGGACGAGCAGCAACTAAGCTTGGGGATGCTGATACGTCTCCGACGTATCGATAATTTCTTATGTTCCATGCCACATTATTGATGATACCTACATGTTTTATGCACACTTTATGTCATATTTATGCATTTTCCGGCACTAACCTATTAACGAGATGCCGAAGAGCCAGTTGTTGTTTTCTGCTGTTTTTGGTTTCAGAAATCCTAGTAAGGAAATATTCTCGGAATTGGACGAAATCAACGCCCAGGGCCTATTTTGCCACGAAGCTTCCAGAAGACCGAAGATGATACGAAGTGGGGCCACGAGGCGCCGACACAATAGGGCGGCGCGGCCCAAGCCCTGGCCGCGCCGACCTAGCGTGTGGGGCCCTGATGACCCACAAGTATAGGGGGTGTATCGTAGTATCTTAGATAAGTAAGAATGTCGATCCCAACGAGGAGCAGAAGGTGTTGACAAGCAGTTTTGATGAAGGATTCACCGTAAATGCTCACGACAAGTATTCGGGGTTTTGATGTAACAAGCGAATAAAGTACGAGTAAGTAAAGTGCGAGAGTAATAATTGCAGCGAGTGGCCCAATCCTTTTTAGCACAAAGGACAAGCCGGGTTGTTTACTTATAATGACCAAACGTTCTCGAGGACACACGGGATTTTAGTCTAGTGCTTTCGCTACATACGGCTAAATAATCTTCATTGTTATGATAAGTGTTGTGTGGGTGAACCTATGCTAATGTACCGCCCTTCCTAGGACTAATACATACTTGTGATTATACCCCTTGCAAGCATCCGCAACTACAAGAAAGTAATTAAGAATAAATCTAACCACAGCCTTAAACTCTGAGATCCTGCTATCCCTCCTGCATCGATATACCAACGGGGGTTTAGGTTTCTGTCACTCCGGCAACCCCGCAATTGGCAAACGAGTACAAGATGCATTCCCCTAGGCCCATAAAGGTGAAGTGTCATGTAGTCGACGTTCACATGACACCACTAGAAGAATAACACCACAACTTAAATATCATAACATTGAATATTACTCAACCATAATTCACTACTAACATTTAGACTTCACCCATGTCCTCAAGAACTAAACGAACTACTTACGAGACATCATATGGAACATGATTAGAGGTGATATGATGACAAATAACAATCTGAACATAAACCTTGGTCCAATGGTTTCACTCAATAGCATCAACAACAAGTAGAAATCGATACCGGGAGAGTTTCCCCTATCAAACAATCAAGATCAAACCCAAATTGCTACGGCGGTGACGATGTCCAGCGGTGGAGACGGCGGTGATGATGGTGGAGATGATGATGATGGTGATGGAGATGATGTCCAGCTCGATGACGGTGACGATGGCGTCGATTTCCCCCCCGGAGGGAATTTCCCCGGCGGATCTCAGCCCGCCGGAGAGCTCTTTTCTCTCTGGTGTTCTCCGCCGCAGAGGCGGCAACTCTTCGCGAGGTACCCTCCGTGGTTTAGGTCTTCGGGACGAAGGATTTCGCGAAGAAAAGGAGGCGAAAGGGGGGGGGCCCTCACCACCAGGTGGCGCGGCCAAGCCATGGGCCGCGCCGCCCTATGGTCTGGGCCCACCTTGGGTCCAGCAGCTTCCCTTCCGGCTTCCTTCGTCATCTGGAAAAATAGGATTTTTGGTATAATTTTCTTCCACAGTTGATCTTCCGAAATATTGCGTTCTGACGGTGCTTTTTCCAGCAGAATCCTGGCTCCGGTGCTCGATCCTCCAATAATGATGAAACATGCAAAATAGATGAAATAACATAAGTATTGTGTCCAAATATGAAATATATCAATGAATAACAGCAAATTATGATATAAAATAGTGATGCAAATTGGACGTATCAACTCCCCCAAGCTTAGACTTCGCTTGTCCCCAAGCGAAACTGAACTCAGTAAACAGGACCACATGTTTATGGAGTGAAGAGTCGATAAATAAAATACGGACAAGAAGCATCATATTCATTCACACAAGACATTCTAGTAAACAACTTCCTCATATAACTCAACTTGAAACAAGTATAAAGTAATCACAAATAAAGGTGCATAAGAAATCATAGTTGGTGATGGCAAACTTCATTCTTGGTCAGAGAACAATTAACAGATTATACTTATCTCATTGAGCAGCGCTCTCATGTTAAAGTTTATATGGCACAACTTGCATACTCAATCATAATAGTCTCCTCATGATCATTGATAACTTGCAAAGCTATATTCATTCAGATAAAACTTGTACTAAACAAGGAAGAATAAAAGACATGATGAAGCAAATCACAATATAATGGTTTGATCACAACTACTCAAATGCTTGCTTGAGATGGAGGGAAATAGGTTTACTGACTCAACATAAAGTAAAAGACAGGCCCTTCGCAGAGGGAAGCAGGGATTAAATCATGTGCTAGAGCTTTTTCAGTTTTGAAATCATATAAAGAGAATAAAAGTAGTATTTTGAGAGGTGTTTGTTGTTGTCAACGACTGGTAGCGGGTACTCTAACCCCCTTGCCAGACAACCTTCAAAGAGCGGCTCCCATTTTATTTTTATTTTGTGTGGCACTCCTTCCAACCTTTCTTTCACAAACCATGGCTAACCGAATCCTTCGGGTGCCTGCCAACAATCTCATACCATGAAGGAGTGCCTTTTTATTTTGGTTTTATTATGATGATGACACTTCCCCCAACCTTTGCTTACACAAGCCATGGCTAACCGAATCCTTCGGGTGCCGTCCATCAATCACATACCATGGAGGAGTGCCTATTTAGTTTAATTAATTTGGGACTGGGAATCCCATTGCCAGCTCTTTTTGCAAAATTATTGGATAAGCGGATGAAGCCACTAGTCCATCGGTGAAAGTTGCCCAACAAGATTGAAAGATAAAACACCACATACTTCCTCATGAGCTATAAAACATAGACACAAATAAGAGATAGTAAATTTTGAATTGTTTAAAGGTAGCACATGAAGTATTTACTTGGAATGGCAGAAAATACCATGTAGTAGGTAGATATGGTGGACACAAATGGCATAGGTTTGGGTTAAGGTTTGGATGCACGAGAAGTATTCCCTCTCAGTACAAGTCTTTGGCTAGCAAGGTTAATTAGCAAGCATAAGAGTCGAGGAAACAAACAAATATACATGTGATAGAAACAATCATGCATCTTCCTTATAAGCACAAACAATTTTAACTTCAGAATAATAAGCTATGAGCTAACAAGAAAGAAAGACAATGAAACAACTACATGTATTTCTCTTTTCTACTTAAACCTCAAAGTGTTGTTGCTATTGACCAATGCTAAGTTTGCCAAAACCAAATAGATTTATTCAATGCTCCCAAAGTGATACCAATACTAACAACAAGGTAAATCATATAATAGAGATTGCAAACTAAAATAAGGTGTGCAATATGTAAATGATAAGACTTCTCATTAATATTCCATAACGATAACTCACACCAAGGGATACATAGACAACCAACTAAAGGAGAGATACTTCCAAACGCAACCCATCTTATATGATAACTTCCCTACTCATGATATGACGCTACTTGATAATAAAAAGTAAAAGGTAGTGATGATGTGATACCGCGGCACTCCCCAAGCTTGGAACAAACCAAGGGGATGCCAATACCGATGATGAATTACTCCTTCGGCGATGGTGGTGATGAACTCCCGTCATCAAACTTCCAAGGAAGAGGCTCTCCATCAAGAAACGACATCTTGGTCTCGGGAATCCTGAAACTAGCAGCATGGCTTATGTATTTAAACCTGTTTTCATACTCACAGTTCTGATTCTGAACGTCATAGAGTTGTGCTTGGAGCTTGTTGGTGGTGTCGTGAAGTGAGAGGATGTCGCCCCAAAGCTTTGCAGTTTCCTTCTCGTGTTCAGCAATGAGTTCAGACACAATCTTGTGGAAGATATCCACCTCACGCTCAGCCATCTTCTTGTATTTGAAGACCTCTTGTTCTAGCTTCTCCATCCTGTCTTCCAAGCTTCCTTCTCCTTTAGGACCCTGGACATCCTTGATCTGCAGTTCTCCCTCAACGAGCAGCAACTCCTTGGGGTGCATCCTCAGCTCCTCCATGTACAAGTTGCCAACATCCTTGCAGGAGCTGTCCTTCGGAGTTTCCGACGAAGACATGATGGCTCTAGATCCGAAGCAAATCCTGGCAGAAAACAGCTCGAAACAAAACACATCGAGAAAACGATATACGGACCTCCAGGGGTCCGGGGGATTATATAGCAAAAAATTTCACGACAAAAGGAAAGTACCAGATCGAACCAGAGTCGGAAAGGGGCGACGAGGCGGCCAGCTCATAGGGCGGCGCGGGCCCAGGCCAGGCCGCGCCGGCCTATGGTGGCACGCCCTCGTGCGTCTTTTCCACTCCGTTTCGATCTCGTAATTTTTCATATTTTCCAAAAACAGCAAAAATATTGTTCGGAAAGTAAATTGCGAACTTTTTATTACCAGTACTGTTACCTATTCAAAGTCGAGTTCTGGCGGACTGTCAATTTGTCCTTTGATGAAAGCCTCCGGTGTTTCCACTCGAATAATATCAACATCAACATTATAAGAATCACCTGAGATATAATGCTTGAGTCTTTGTCCATTCACCACTTGTGTAGCATTGCCTTGGAGAGAACTAATTTTAATTGCTCCTGAACGATACACCTCCTCAACAACATATGGTCCTTCCCATTTTGAGAGTAATTTCCCTGCAAAGAATCTGAGACGAGACCGATACAATAGGACTTTATCCCCAATATTAAATTCTCTTTTGATAATCCTTCTATCATGCCATTTTTTAACTTTCTCTTTAAAGAGTTTAGCATTTTCATAAGCTTCACTTCTCCATTCATCTAGAGAACTCAATTGCAACAACCTCTTATTACCGGCAAGTTTAGGATCTTTATTTAATTCTCTAACAGCCCAATAAGCTTTGTGCTCTAGTTCTAAAGGTAAATGACAAGCTTTCCCATAAACCATTTTATAAGGTGACATTCCCATGGGATTTTTATAAGCAGTTCTATAAGCCCATAGTGCATCCTTCAATTTACTAGCCCAATTCTTTCTAGTTTTATTAACAGTCTTTTGCAAGATAGATTTAATTTCTCTATTTGATAATTCTACTTGCCCACTAGTTTGAGGATGATAAGCGGAAGCAATTCTATGATTAATACCATATTTAGCAAGAGTTTTTCTAAAACCACCATGAATAAAATGAGAACCTCCATCAGTCATAATATATCTAGGAACTCCAAATCTAGGAAAAATAATATCTAAGAGCATTCTTAAAGAGGTCTCACCATCAGCACTTTTTGTAGGTATGGCTTCCACCCATTTAGTAACATAATCAACAGCAACAAGTATATGAGTGTTACCTTCTGAAGAGGGAAAAGGTCCCATGAAGTCAAATCCCCAACAATCGAACGGTTCAATAACAAGAGTATAATTCATAGGCATTTCATTGCGTCTGGAGATATTACCAACCCTTTGGCATTCATCACAAGATAAAATAAACTTCCTTGCATCTTTGAAGAGAGTTGGCCAATAAAAACCTGATTGTAGAACCTTTTGCGCGGTTCTATCTCCGGCGTGATGTCCTCCATAAGCACTACCATGACATTTACTCAATATCTCCTGTTGTTCATATTCGGGAACACATCTTCGCATAATACCATCCACTCCTTCTTTATATAAGTGTGGATCATCCCAGAAATAATGCCTCAAATCATAAAAGAATTTCCTCCTTTGCTGAGCTAAAAAGGTTGGAGGCAAGTACTTGGAAACAATAAAGTTAGCATAATCAGCATACCAAGGACTGTCTCGCGAGCTCACCTTTATTGCAGCCAATTGTTCATTTGGAAAACTATCATTAACAGGAACAGGATCATAAGCAATATTTTCCAATCTAGACAAATTATCAGCAACAGGATTATCAGCACCTTTCCTATCTACAATATGTAAATCAAATTCTTGCAACAGAAGTACCCATCTAATAAGCCTTGGCTTAGCATCTTTCTTTTGCATAAGGTATCTGATTGCAGCATGATCAGTATGTATAGTAACTTTTGAATCAACAATATAAGACCTAAACTTATCACAAGCAAAGACTACAGCTAACAATTCCTTTTCAGTAGTAGCATAATTTCTTTGAGCAGCATCAAGAGTTTTACTAGCATAATGAATAACATTCAATTTTTTGTTTACTCGCTGTCCAAGAACAGTGATGACCCACAAGTATAGGGGGTGTATCGTAGTATCTTCGATAAGTAAGAATGTCGATCCCAACGAGGAGCAGAAGGTGTTGACAAGCAGTTTCGATGAAGGATTCACTGTAAATGCTCACAGACAAGTATTCAGGGGGTTTGATGTAACAGTTGAATAAAGTACGAGTATGTAAAGTGCGAGAGTAATAATTGCAGCGAGTGGCCCAATCCTTTTTAGCACAAAGGACAAGCCGGTTTGTTTACTTATAATGACCAAACGTTCTCGAGGACACACGGGATTTTAGTCTAGTGCTTTCGCTACATACGGCTAAATAATCTTCATTGTTATGATAAGTGTTGTGTGGGTGAACCTATGCTAATGTACCGCTCTTCCTAGGACTAATACATACTTGTGATTATACCCCTTGCAAGCATCCGCAACTACAAGAAAGTAATTAAGAATAAATCTAACCACAGCCTTAAACTCTGAGATCCTGCGATCCCTCCTGCATCGATATACCAACGGGGGTTTAGGTTTCTGTCACTCCGGCAACCCCGCAATTGGCAAACGAGTACAAGATGCATTCCCCTAGGCCCATAAATGGTGAAGTGTCATGTAGTCGACGTTCACATGACACCACTAGAAGAATAACACCACAACTTAAATATCACACCATTGAATATTACTCAACCATAGTTCACTACTAACATTTAGACTTCACCCATGTCCTCAAGAACTAAACGAACTACTCACGAGACATCATACGGAACATGATCAGAGGTGATATGATGATGAAT
The DNA here is from genome assembly GCA_030979885.1 of Lolium multiflorum. NCBI lineage: Eukaryota > Viridiplantae > Streptophyta > Magnoliopsida > Poales > Poaceae > Lolium > Lolium multiflorum. The sequence goes on along the minus strand of CM061752.1, from coordinate 46,466,648 downwards.
AACAATCTGAACATAAACTTGGTTCAATGGTTTCACTCAATAGCATCAACAACAAGTAGAGATCGATACCGGGAGAGTTTCCCCTATCAAACAATCAAGATCAAACCCAAATTGCTACGGCGGTGACGGTGTCCAGCGGTGATGACGGCGGTGATGATGGTGGAGATGATGATGATGGCGATGATGTCCAGCTCGATGACGGTGACGATGGCGTCGATTTCCCCTCCCGGAGGGAATTTCCCCGGCGGATTCCTGCCCGCCGGAGAGCTCTTTCTCTCTGGTGTTCTCCGCCCCGCAGAGGCGGCTGTAACTCTTCGTGAGGTACCCTCTGTGGCTTAGGTCTTCGGGACGAAGGGTTTGGCGAAGAAAAGGAGGCGAAAAGGGTCGTGGGCCCCCACCATAGGCCGGCGCGGCCAGGGCTGGGCCGCGCCGCCCTAGGGTGTGGGCCCACCCTGGCTCCTCCTGGCTCCTCCTTCTGGCTTCCTTCGTCATCTTGAAAAATAGGATTTTTGGTATAATTTCCTTCCACAGTTGATCTTCCGAAATATTGCGTTCTGACGGTGCTTTTTCCAGCAGAATCCTGGCTCCGGTGTTCGATCCTCCAATAATGATGAAACATGCAAAAAAGATGAAATAACATAAGTATTGTGTCCCAATATGAAATATATCAATGAATAACAGCAAATTATGATATAAAATAGTGATGCAAATTGGACGTATCAACTCCCCCAAGCTTAGACTTCGCTTGTCCCCAAGCGAAACTGAGCTCGATAGACATGACCACATGTTTATGGAGTGAAGAGTCGATAAATAAAATACGGACAAGAAGCATCATATTCATTCACACAGGACATTATAGTAAACAACCTCTTATAACTCATATTGAAACAAGTATAAGGTAATCACAAGTAAAGGTGCATGAGAAATCATGATTGGTGATGGCAAACTTCGTTCTTGGTCAGAGAACAATTAACAGATTATATTTATCTCATTGAGCAGCGCTCTCATGTTAGAGTTTATAAGGCACAACTTGCATACTCAATCGTAATGGTCTTCTCATAATCATTGATAACTTGCAAAGCTATATTCATTCAGATAAAACTTGTACTAAACAAAGAAGAATAAAAGACATGATGTAACAAATCACAATATAATGGTTTGATCACAACTACTCAAATGCTTGCTTGAGATGGAGGGAAATAGGTTTACTGACTCAACATAAAGTAAAAGACAGGCCCTTCGCAGAGGGAAGCAGGGATTAAATCATGTGCTAGAGCTTTTTCAGTTTTGAAATCATATAGAGATAATAAAAGTAACATTTTGAGAGGTGTTTGTTGTTGTCAACGACTGGTAGCGGGTACTCTAACCCCCTTGCCAGACAACCTCCTAAGAGCGGCTCCCATGTTATTTTCATTTTGTGTGGCACTCCTTCCAACCTTTCTTTCACAAACCATGGCTAACCGAATCCTCGGGTGCCTGCCAACAATCTCATACCATGAAGGAGTGCCTTTTTATTTTAGCTTTATTATGATGATGACACTCCCCCCAACCTTTGCTTACACAAGCCATGGCTAACCGAATCCTTCGGGTGCCGTCCATCAATCACATACCATGGAGGAGTGTCTATTTAATTTAATTAATTTGGGACTGGGAATCCCATTGCCAGCTCTTTTTGCAAAATTATTGGATAAGCGGGTGAAGCCACTAGTCCATTGGTGGAAGTTGCCCAACAAGATTGAAAGATAAAACACCACATACTTCCTCATGAGCTATGAAACATTGACACAAATAAGAGATACTAAGTTTTGAATTGTTTAAAGGTAGCACATGAAGTATTTACTTGGAATGGCAGAAAATACCATATAGTAGGTAGGTATGGTGGACACAAATGACATAGGTTTGGGTTAAGGTTTGGATGCACGAGAAGTATTCCCTCTCAGTACAGGTCTTTGGCTAGCAAGGTTAATTAGCAAGCATAAGAGTCGAGGGAAACAAACAAACATACATGTGATAGAAACAATCATGCATCTTCCTTGTAAGCACAAACAATTTTAACTTCAGAATAATAAGCTATGAGCTAACAAGAAAGACAATGAAACATCTACATGTATTTCTCTTTTCTATTTAAACCTCAAAGTGTTGTTGCTATTGACCAATGCTAAGTTTGCCAAAACCAAATAGATTTATTCAATGCTCCCAAAGTGATACCAATACTAACAACAAGGTGAATCATATAATAGAGATTGCAAACTAGAATAAGATGTGCAATATGTAAATGATAAGACTTCTCATTAATATTCCATAACGATAACTCACACCAAGGGATACATAGATAACCAACTAAAGGAGAGATACTTCCAAACGCAACCCATCTTATACGATAACTTCCCTACTCATGATATGACACTACTTGACAATAAAAGTAAAAGGTAGTGATAATGTGATACCGCGGCACTCCCCCAAGCTTGGAACAAACCAAGGGGATGCCAATACCGATGATGAATTACTCCTTCGGCGATGGTGGTGATGAATTCCTGACAAGCTTCTCAATAAGCTCCTGAAGCTCGTCAATCCTGTATATGAGATTGCGAATCATCTCTGAGTTGTGCTCGACGCGGTTAAAGAGTCTGTCTGATGGCGAGTCCCAGCTCTTGGAGTTATTTCCCCACTCTTCAGCCTCAGGCTCCTTCTCTCCTGCAGTGTTAGAGCGATCTATATCCCATTGGCTAGGCAATGCTGCCTTGGGAGTCCCTTCAATTTGATTATTGAAAATTAGATTGTGGAAGGGATGGTGAATGCCTGATAGAGATGTTTTCGGAGCTAGGTAATGACGTGGAACCGCTCCTCCAGTGCGAATTCTTGCGCTCTTGTTTGCACTAAAAGGGTTGTCCACCACCTTGATGCTTGCGATGGTAGCACGCGGGTGTGCGCGCGAATCTTCCTCCACCTCTTCTTCATCTTCTTTCTTGACGTCCTTGTCTTCCTCTTTCCACCCAAGATCTCGATCATCTTCATCCGGAAACTCCTTGCCCTTGTTTTTGGAAACCATGGTGCTTCTAGACCGAAAACAGATCCTGGCAGAAACAGCTCGAAACAAAACACGTCGAAAACACGATATACGGACCTCCAGGGGTCCGGGGGATTATATAGCAAATATTTTCGCGAAATAAGGAAAGTACCAGATCGAACCAGAGTCGGAAAGGGGCGACGAGGCGGCCAAACCATAGGCCGGCGCGGGCCCAGGTCAGGCCGCGCCGCCCTATGGTGGCACCCCCTCGTGCGTCCTTTCCACTCCGTTTCGAACTCGTAATTTCTCATATTTTCCAAAAACAGCAAAAATATAGTTCGGAAAGTAAATTGCGTACTTTTCATTACCAGTACTGTTACCTATTCAAAGTCGAGTTCTGGCGGACTGTCAATTTGCCCTTTGATGAAAGCTTCCGGTGTTTCCACTTGAATAATATCAACATCAACATTATAGGAATCACCCGAGATATAATGCTTGAGTCTTTGTCCATTCACCACTTGCGTAGCATTGCCTTGGAGAGAGCTAATTTTGATTGCTCCTGAACGATACACCTCCTCGACAACATATGGTCCTTCCCATTTCGAGAGTAATTTCCCTGCAAAGAATCTGAGACGAGACCGATACAATAGGACTTTATCCCCAATATTAAATTCTCTTTTGATAATCCTTCTATCATGCCATTTTTTAACTTTCTCTTTAAAGAGTTTAGCATTTTCATAAGCTTCACTTCTCCATTCATCTAGAGAACTCAATTGCAACAACCTCTTATCACCGGCAAGTTTAGGATCTTTATTTAATTCTCTAACAGCCCAATAAGCTTTGTGCTCTAGTTCTAAAGGTAAATGACAAGCTTTCCCATAAACCATTTTATAAGGTGACATTCCCATGGGATTTTTATAAGCAGTTCTATAAGCCCAAAGTGCATCCTTCAATTTACTAGCCCAATTCTTTCTAGTTTTATTAACGGTCTTTTGCAAGATAGATTTAATCTCTCTATTTGATAATTCTACTTGACCACTAGTTTGAGGATGATAAGCGGAAGCAATTCTATGATTAATACCATACCTAGCAAGAGTTTTTCTAAAACCTCCATGAATAAAATGAGAACCTCCATCAGTCATAATATATCTAGGTACTCCAAATCTAGGAAAAATAATATCTAAGAGCATTCTTAAAGAGGTCTCACCATCAGCACTTTTTGTAGGTATAGCTTCCACCCATTTAGTAACATAATCAACAGCAACAAGTATATGAGTGTTACCTTCTGAAGACGGAAAAGGTCCCATAAAGTCAAATCCCCAACAATCAAACGGTTCAATAACAAGAGTATAATTCATAGGCATTTCATTGCGTCTGGAGATATTACCAACCCTTTGGCATTCATCACAAGATAAAATAAACTTTCTCGCATCTTTGAAGAGAGTTGGCCAATAAAAACCTGATTGTAGAACCTTTTGCGCGGTTCTTTCTCCGCGTGATGTCCTCCATAAGCACTACCATGACATTTACTCAATATCTCCTGTTGTTCATATTCGGAACACATCTTCGCATAATACCATCCACTCCTTCTTTATATAAGTGTGGGTCATCCCAAAAATAATGCCTCAAATCATAAAAGAATTTCCTCCTTTGCTGAGCTGAAAAGGTTGGAGGCAAGTACTTGGAAACAATAAAGTTAGCATAATCAGCATACCAAGGACTGTCTCGCGAGCTCACCTTTATTACAGCCAATTGTTCATTTGGAAAACTATCATTAACAGGAACAGGATCATAAGCAATATTTTCCAATCTAGACAAATTATCAGCAACAGGATTATCAGCACCTTTCCTATCTACAATATGTAAATCAAATTCTTGCAAAAGAAGTACCCATCTAATAAGCCTCGGCTTAGCATCTTTCTTTGTCATTAGGTATCTAATTGCAGCATGATCAGTATGAATAGTAACTTTTGAATCAACAATATAAGATCTAAATTTATCACAAGCAAAAACTACAGCTAATAATTCCTTTTCAGTTGTAGCATAATTTCTTTGAGCAGCATCAAGAGTTTTACTAGCATAATGAATAACATTCAGTTTTTTATCTACTCGCTGTCCAAGAACAGCGCCTACAGCAAAATCACTAGCATCACACATAATTTCAAAGGGTAAATTCCAATCAGGAGGTTCAACTATAGGAGCAGTTGTTAAGGCTTTCTTAAGAGTTTCAAAAGCTTCCTTACAATCATCATCAAAAACAAATGGTACATCTTTTTGAAGAAGATTAGTAAGAGGCTTTGAAATCTTGGAGAAATCTTTAATAAATCTCCTATAAAACCCAGCATGACCAAGAACACTACGAATACCTTTAACATCCCTCGGATAGGGCATCTTCTCAATTGCTTCAACTTTAGCTCTATCAACTTCAATACCTTTCTCAGAAATTTTATGTCCCAATACAATTCCTTCATTAACCATAAAGTGGCATTTCTCCCAATTAAGAACAAGGTTAGTTTCTTCACATCTCTGCAAAACTTTATCAAGGTTTCGCAAGCAACTATCAAAAGAATTCCCATAGACGGAAAAATCATCCATGAATACCTCTACAATACTCTCACAAAAACCATGAAAAATAGCAGACATGCATCTTTGAAAAGTAGCAGGAGCATTACATAAACCAAAAGGCATGCGTCTATAAGCATAAGTTCCATAAGGACAAGTAAAGGTGGTTTTCTCTTGATCTTTAGCTTTAACAGCAATTTGTGAAAACCCAGAATAACCATCAAGAAAGCAAAAATGAGTATTTTTAGACAATCTTTCTAGCATTTGATCAATAAATGGTAAAGGGTAATGATCTTTTTAGTAACTTTATTAACTTTTTGAAAATCAATGCACATTCTATACCCTACAACTACTCTTTGAGGAATGAGCTCATCATTATCATTAGGCACAACAGTCATACCTCCTTTCTTGGGAACGCAATGCACAGGACTAACCCATCTACTATCAGCAATAGGATATATAATACCAGCTTCAAGGAGTCGTAATACCTCATTCCTTACCACTTCCTTCATCTTCGGAATTAGACGACGCTGAGGTTCAACAACAGGCTTTGCATCATCTTCCATATTAATAGCATGTTGGCAAATAGAAGGAGAAATCCCTTTCAAATCATCAAGAGTGTAGCCAATAGCGCCTCGGTGTTTCTTCAATATTTCCAATAACCTTTCTTCCTCAATCTCTGAAAGCTTAGAACTAATAATAACAGGATATATTTTCTTATCATCAATATGAGCATATTTGAGATTATCAGGTAAAGGCTTTAAATCAAAAACAGGATCTTCCTTTGGTGGCGGTGTTGTACCCAAATCTTCCACCGGTAAATCATGCTTGAGAATAGGTTGGCGAAGAAAAATTTCCTCAAGCTCATCTCTTTCTTTCCTAAAAATTTCGCTCTCGCTATCCTCCAAATGTTGCTGCAAAGGATTATTAGGAACAAGAACAATAGATGCACATTGCTCCATTTTAATATCATTACTAGGCAAATCAGCTTTATAAGGAGTTTTAGTAAATTTAGAGAAGTTAAACTCATAAGATTCACCAGCAAATTTAGTCAAAATTTTCTCTTTCTTGCAATCTATAATAGCTCCACAAGTATTTAGAAAAGGTCTACCAAAAATAATAGGACAATAATCACTAGCAGCAGAACCAAGTACCAAAAAGTCAGCAGGATATTTAATCTTACCGCATAAAACTTCTACATCTCGAACAATACCAATTGGAGAGATAGTTTCTCTATTAGCCAACTGAATAACCACATCAATATCTTCAAGTTCACAAGAATCAATTTCGTGCATAATCTCCGTGTAAAGCTCATACGGAATAGCACTAACACTTGCACCAATATCGCATAATCCATAATAGCAATGATCACCAATTTTAACAGATAGCATAGGAACACTAGCTTGTTTGGGTTTATTAGGATGTGAAACAATATTAGAAGCATCTTCACAGAAAATAATATGACCATCCTCCACATTTTCAGTCACAAGATCTTTAATTATTGCAACAGCAGGTTCAACTTTTATTTGTTCTTCAGGTTCTATAGGTTTCTTTTCACTTTTATGAACCGCACTATTTATAACAGAGTACTCTTTCATTTTAGCAGGGAAAGGAGTTTTTTCAATATAAGCTTCAGGAATAACATGATCAGCAGTTTCAACTACAACACATTTATTAATAGATGAATCAATTTTATCTTTATACGGTTCATGATACTTATCAAAATTCTTCTTTGGCAATTCATAATGAGAGGCAAAAGCTTTATAAAGATTTACAGCAACTTGAGAATCAAGACCATATATAGCACTCATATTACGAAATTTATCAGTATCCATAAAAGCTTCAATGCATTTATAATCATAAATTATACCTGATTCTCTATCCTTGTCGTTCTCCCATCCTTCAGTATTTTCTTGGATCCGATCAAGAAGGTCCCTTTTAAACTCTTCTTTGTTGCGTGTAAATGATCCAGAACAAGAAGTATCCAGCAAGGTCTTGTCTTGAAAAGAAAGTCTTGCATAGAAATTATCAATAATAACATTACCAGGAAGCTCATGAATGGGGCATTTGAGCATTAAAGACTTCAATCTCCCCAAGCTTGGGCAATACTCTCTCCATCATGAGGCCAAAAATTATATATGCGATTCCGATCCTTATGAATTTCACTTGGAGGATAGAACTTAGAATAAAACCGGGGCACAATATCATTCCATTCAAGAGAATCCCCATTATCCAATAATTTATACCAATGCGCCGCCTTACCAGACAGCGATAAAGAGAATAGTTTCTTCCTCACTTCATCCATAGCAATACCTGCACATTTGAATAACCCGCATAATTCATGCAAAAACAGTAAATGATCACCAGGATGGACAGTTCCATCCCCTTCATAGCGGTTATCCATAACACGTTCAATAATTTTCATAGGTATTTTATATGGTATTACTTCCTCACCTGGCGCCTCATCCACTACCGTTGCAGTAGTAGTAGATTTCCCAAATAAAAATTGAAGAGAAGATCTCTCCATAATGACTTATAGCAGCAAGCAGAAATAAAATCAGCACAACAGTAAAGGTTTTCCTTACCAATTCCACTTACCAATAGCGCTTCACTCCCCGGCAACGGCGCCAGAAAATAGTCTTGATGACCCACAAGTATAGGGGGTGTATCGTAGTATCTTCGATAAGTAAGAATGTCGATCCCAACAAGGAGCAGAAGGTGTTGACAAGCAGTTTCGATGAAGGATTCTTGTAAATGCTCACAGACAAGTATTCAGGGGGTTTGATGTAACAGTTGAATAAAGTACGAGTATGTAAAGTGCGAGAGTAATAATTGCAGCGAGTGGCCCAATCCTTTTTAGCACAAAGGACAAGCCGGTTTGTTTACTTATAATGACCAAACGTTCTCGAGGACACACGGGATTTTAGTCTAGTGCTTTCGCTACATACGGCTAAATAATCTTCATTGTTATGATAAGTGTTGTGTGGGTGAACCTATGCTAATGTACCGCCCTTCCTAGGACTAATACATACTTGTGATTATACCCCTTGCAAGCATCCGCAACTACAAGAAAGTAATTAAGAATAAATCTAACCACAGCCTTAAACTCTGAGATCCTGCGATCCCTCCTGCATCGATATACCAACGGGGGTTTAGGTTTCTGTCACTCCGGCAACCCCGCAATTGGCAAACGAGTACAAGATGCATTCCCCTAGGCCCATAAATGGTGAAGTGTCATGTAGTCGACGTTCACATGACACCACTAGAAGAATAACACCACAACTTAAATATCACACCATTGAATATTACTCAACCATAGTTCACTACTAACATTTAGACTTCACCCATGTCCTCAAGAACTAAACGAACTACTCACGAGACATCATATGGAACATGATCAGAGGTGATATGATGATGAATAACAATCTGAACATAAACTTGGTTCAATGGTTTCACTCAATAGCATCAACAACAAATAGAGATCGATACCGGGAGAGTTTCCCCTATCAAACAATCAAGATCAAACCCAAATTGCTACGGCGGTGACGGTGTCCAGCGGTGATGACGGCGGTGATGATGGTGGAGATGATGATGATGGCGATGGCGATGATGTCCAGCTCGATGACGGTGACGATGGCGTCGATTTCCCCTCCCCGAGGAATTTCCCCGGCGGATTCCTGCCCGCCGGAGAGCTCTTTTCTCTCTGGTGTTCTCCGCCCCGCAGAGGCGGCTGTAACTCTTCGCGAGGTACCCTCTGTGGCTTAGGTCTTCGGGACGAAGGGTTTGGCGAAGAAAAGGAGGCGAAAAGGGTCGTGGGGCCCCCAGACCATAGGCCGGCGCGGCCAGGGCCTGGGCCGCGCCGCCCTAGGGTGTGGGCCCACCCTGGCTGCTCCTGGCTCCTCCTTCTGGCTTCCTTCGTCATCTTGAAAAATAGGATTTTTGGTATAATTTCCTTCCGAGTTGATCTTCCGAAATATTGCGTTCTGACGGTGCTTTTTCCAGCAGAATCCTGGCTCCGGTGTTCGATCCTCCAATAATGATGAAACATGCAAAACAGATGAAATAACATAAGTATTGTGTCCCAATATGAAATATATCAATGAATAACAGTAAAATAGTGATGCAAATTGGACGTATCAAACAGCGCCTACAGCAAAATCACTAGCATCACACATAATTTCAAATGGTAAGTTCCAATCAGGAGGTTCAACTATAGGAGCAGTTGTTAAGGCTTTCTTTAGAGTTTCAAAAGCTTCCTTACAATCATCATCAAAAACAAAAGGTACATCTTTTTGAAGAAGATTAGTAAGAGGCTTTGAAATCTTGGAGAAATCTTTAATAAACCTCCTATAAAACCCAGCATGACCAAGGACACTACGAATACCTTTAACATCCCTAGGATAGGGCATCTTCTCAATTGCTTCAACTTTAGCTCTATCAACTTCAATACCTCTCTCGGAAATTTTATGTCCCAATACAATTCCTTCATTAACCATAAAGTGGCATTTCTCCCAATTAAGAACAAGGTTAGTTTCTTCACATCTCTGCAAAACTTTATCAAGGTTCCGCAAGCAATTATCAAAAGAATTCCCATAGACAGAAAAATCATCCATGAATACCTCTACAATACTCTCGCAAAAACCATGAAAAATAGCAGACATGCATCTTTGAAAAGTAGCAGGAGCATTACATAAACCAAAAGGCATACGTCTATAAGCATAAGTTCCATAGGGACAAGTGAAAGTGGTTTTCTCTTGATCCTTAGTTTTAACAGCAATTTGTGAAAACCCAGAATAACCATCAAGAAAACAAAAATGAGTATTTTTAGATAACCTTTCTAACATTTGATCAATAAAAGGCAAAGGGTAATGATCTTTTTTAGTAACCTTATTAACTTTTCGATAATCAATGCACATTCTATACCCTACAACTACTCTTTGGGGTATGAGCTCATCATTATCATTAGGCACAACAGTCATTCCTCCTTTCTTAGGAACACAATGCACATGACTAACCCATCTACTATCAGCAATAGGATATATAATACCAGCTTCAAGAAGTCTTAATACCTCATTTCTTACCACGTCCTTCATCTTAGGAATTAGACGACGCTGAGGTTCAACAACAGGCTTCGCATCATCTTCCATATTAATGGCGTGTTGGCAAATAGAGGGAGAAATCCCCTTCAAGTCATCAAGAGTGTAGCCAATAGCTCCTCGGTGTTTCTTCAATATTTCCAATAACCTTTCTTCTTCAAACTCTGTAAGCTTAGAACTAATAATAACAGGATATATTTTCTTATCATCAATATGAGCATATTTAAGATTATCAGGCAAAGGTTTTAAATCAAAGACAGGATCTTCCTTTGGTGGCGGTGTTGTACCCAGATCTTCCACCGGTAAATCATGCTTAAGAATAGGTTGGCGAAGAAAAATTTCCTCAAGCTCATCTCTTTCTTTCCTAAAAACTTCACTCTCACTATTCTCCAAATGTTGCTGCAAAGGATTATTAGGAACAAGAACAATAGATGCACACTGCTCCATTTTAAAATCATTACTAGGCAAATCAGCTTTATAAGGAGTTTTGGTAAATTTAGAGAAGTTAAACTCATAAGATTCACCAGCAAATTTAGTCAAAATTTTCTCTTTCTTGCAATCTATAATAGCTCCACAAGTATTTATAAAAGGTCTACCAAAAATGATAGGACAATAATCACTAGCAGCAGAACCAAGTACCAAAAAGTCAGCAGGATATTTAATCTTACCACATAGAACTTCCACATCTCGAACAATACCAATTGGAGAAATAGTTTCTCTATTAGCCAGCTGAATAACCACATCAATATCTTCAAGTTCACAAGAACCAATTTCGTGCATAATCTCCGTATAAAGCTCATAAGGAATAGCACTAATACTTGCACCAATATCACATAAACCATAATAGCAATGATCACCAATTCTAACAGATAGCATAGGAACACTAGCTTGCTTGGGTTTATTAGGATGTGAAACAATATTAGAAGCATCTTCACAGAAAATAATATGACCTTCCTCCAAATTTTCAGTCACAAGATCTTTAACTATTGCAACAGCAGGTTCAACTTTTATTTGTTCTTCAGGTTCTATAGGTTTCTTTTCACTTTTATGAACCGCACTATTTATAACAGAGTACTCCTTCATTTTAGCAGGGAAAGGAGTTTTTTCAATATAAGCTTCAGGAATAACATGATCAGCAGTTTCAACTACAACGCATTTATTAATAGATGAATCAATTTTATCTTTATACGGTTCATGATACTTATCAAAATTCTTCTTTGGCAATTCATAATGAGAGGCAAAAGCTTTATAAAGATTTGCAGCAACTTGAGAATCAAGGCCATAAGTAGCACTCATATTACGAAATTTATCAGTATCCATAAAAGCTTCAATGCATTTGTAATCATAATTTATACCTGATTCTCGATCTTTGTCGATCTCCCATCCTTCAGTATTTTCCTGGATCCGATTAAGAAGGTCCCTTTTAAACTCTTCCTTATTGCGCGTGAATGATCCAGAACAAGAAGTATCCAGCAAGGTCTTGTCTTCAAAAGAAAGTCTTGCATAGAAATTATCAATAATAACATTACCAGGAAGCTCATGAATGGGGCATTTGAGCATTAAAGACTTCAATCTCCCCCAAGCTTGGGCAATACTCTCTCCATCATGAGGCCAAAAATTATATATGCGATTCCGATCCTTGTGAATTTCACTTGGAGGATAGAACTTAGAATAAAACCGGGGCACAATATCATTCCATTCAAGAGAATCCCCATTATCAAGTAATTTATACCAATGCGCCGCTTTACCAGACAGCGATATAGAGAATAGTTTCTTCCTCACTTCATCCATAGCAATACCTGCACACTTGAATAAACCGCATAATTCATGCAAGAACAGTAAATGATCTCCAGGGTGGACAGTTCCATCCCCTGTATAACGGTTATTCACTACGCGTTCAATAATTTTCATAGGTATTTTGTATGGTATCTCTTCTTTACCTGGCGCCTCATCCACTACCTTTGCAGTAGTAGCAGATTTTCCAAATAAACATTCGAGAGAAGATCTCTCCATAATGAATTATGGCAGCAGGCAGAAATAAAATCAGCACAAACAGTAGATATTTCCCTTACCAATTCCACTTACCAATAGCGCTTCACTCCCCGGCAACGGCGAAAATATAGTCTTGATGACCCACAAGTATAGGGGGTGTATCGTAGTATCTTCGATAAGTAAGAATGTCGATCCCAACGAGGAGCAGAAGGTGTTGACAAGCAGTTTTGATGAAGGATTCACTGTAAATGCTCACAGACAAGTATTCAGGGGGTTTTGATGTAACAAGCGAATAAAGTACGAGTAAGTAAAGTGCGAGAGTAATAATTGCAGCGAGTGGCCCAATCTTTTTTAGCACAAAGGACAAGCCGGGTTGTTTACTTATAATGACCAAATGTTCTCGAGGACACACGGGATTTTAGTCTAGTGCTTTCGCTACATACGGCTAAATAATCTTCATTGTTATGATAAGTGTTGTGTGGGTGAACCTATGCTAATGTACCGCCCTTCCTAGGACTAATACATACTTGTGATTATACCCCTTGCAAGCATCCGCAACTACAAGAAAGTAATTAAGAATAAATCTAACCACAGCCTTAAACTCTGAGATCCTGCTATCCCTCCTGCATCGATATACCAACGGGTGTTTAGGTTTCTGTCACTCCGGCAACCCCACAATTGGTAAACGAGTACAAGATGCATTCCCCTAGGCCCATAAAGGTGAAGTGTCATGTAGTCGACGTTCACATGACACCACTAGAAGAATAACACCACAACTTAAATATCATAACATTGAATATTACTCAACCATAATTCACTACTAACATTTAGACTTCACCCATGTCCTCAAGAACTAAACGAACTACTTACGAGACATCATATGGAACATGATTAGAGGTGATATGATGACAAATAACAATCTGAACATAAACCTTGGTCCAATGGTTTCACTCAATAGCATCAACAACAAGTAGAAATCGATACCGGGAGAGTTTCCCCTATCAAACAATCAAGATCAAACCCAAATTGCTACGGCGGTGATGATGTCCAGCGGTGGAGACGGCGGTGATGATGGTGGAGATGATGATGATGGTGATGGAGATGATGTCCAGCTCGATGACGGTGACGATGGCGTCGATTTCCCCTCCCGGAGGGAATTCCCGGCGGATCTCAGCCCGCCGGAGAGCTCTTTCTCTCTGGTGTTCTCCGCCCCGCAGAGGTGGCAGTAACTCTTCGCGAGGTACCCTCGTGGCTTAGGTCTTCGGGACGAAGGATTTCACGAAGAAAAGGAGGCGAAAGGGGCTGTGGGGCCCCCTCACCAGTGGCGCGGCCAGGCCATGGGCCGCGCCGCCCTATGGTCTGGGCCCAACTTGGGTCCAGCTGGCTTCCCTTCTGGCTTCCTTCGTCATCTGGAAAAATAGGATTTTTGGTATAATTTTCTTCCACAGTTGATCTTCCGAAATATTGCGTTCTGACGGTGCTTTTTCCAGCAGAATCCTGGCTCCGGTGCTCGATCCTCCAATAATGATGAAACATGCAAAATAGATGAAATAACATAAGTATTGTGTCCAAATATGAAATATATCAATGAATAACAGCAAATTATGATATAAAATAGTGATGCAAATTGGACGTATCGCCCTCGTGTGGCCCCTGACCTATCTCCTCCGCCTACTTATAGCCTTCTTCGCGAAACCCCCAGTGCCGAGAGCCACGATACGGAAAACCTTCCGGAGACGCCGTCGCCAATCCCATCTCGGGGGATTCGGAGATCGTCCGGCACCCTGCCGGAGAGGGGAATCATCTCCCAGAGGACTCTTCACCGCCATGGTCGCCTCCGGAGTGATGAGTGAGTAGTTCACCCCTGGACTATGGGTCCATAGCAGTAGCTAGATGGTCGTCTTCTCCTAATTGTGCTTCATTATCGGGTCTTGTGAGCTTCCTAACATGATCAAGATCATCTATTTGTAATGCTATATGTTGTGTTTGTTGGGATCCGATGGATAGAGAATACTATGTTATGTTGATTATCAATTTATATCTATGTGTTGTTTATGATCTTGCATGCTCTCCGTTGTTAGTAGAGGCTCTGGCCAAGTTTTTGCTAGTAACTCCAAGAGGGAGTATTTATGCTCGATAGTGGGTTCATGCCTCCATTAAATCTGGGACAGTGACAGAAAGTTCTAAGGTTGTGGATGCGTTGTTGCCACTAGGGATAAAACATCGATGCTATGTCCGAGGATGTAGTTATTGATTACATTACGCACCATACTTAATGCAATTGTCTGTTGTTTGCAACTTAACACTGGAAGGGGTTTGGATGATAACCTGGAGGTGGACTTTTTAGGCATAGATGCATGCTGGATAGCGGTCTATGTACTTTGTCGTAATGCCCAATTAAATCTTACTATACTCATCATATCATGTATGTGCATGGTCATGCCATCTCTATTTGTCAATTGCCCAACTGTAATTTGTTCACCCAACATGCTATTTATCTTATGGGAGAGACACCACTAGTGAACTGTGGACCCCGGTTGACAAGGTATCAACTTGTCAATGCCTATGGATTGTAGGCTAGGGTTTAGTTAGAAGTAGAGGGTAAGTAGATCTCGAAGGTTTCAGCCGAAAAGTACTCGACGATTGTGAAAACTAGGGCTTGTAGACAATGATTCGATATATTTCTTCGTCCCTCGACTCCCCCTTTATATAGGAGGTGGAGCCGAGGGATTCGTGCTATACAAGTTACAGAGTCCGGGACGGTTTCTAACTCATCCCGCCAGATTACAAATAACACTTCCTATTACAACTCTTAACTTTCCTTAATAGATCTTGGGCTCCCGAATCTTCTTATTCTTCGAGTAGTGGGCCTCCAGTAAACCCCGGGTACTATCTTCGGCAGGCCCATTTGGGATGCCTATGTCAGTAGCCCCGAGATTTTGCTTGAATCGTAGAATCAGGGAAAATCTCCACTGTTTATTTTTATTCGAAAGCTTTAACTTTTTTATATTTCTTCACATAAAATTCTATATTGTACAGGGATAATGGTAGTTGGGGCTAGTTCATCTGACGGATCAGGTACTAGTTAACTGCTCTAGTGGCAATCCGCAAAACCTACTTCAAAATCACGTCCCTGGACATGATCTCGGGATACTGGTGTAAACTTCGACGGTGCCGCTTAAGGTCTTACCATTCTGTCGAGTCCTCAAATTTATCGGGTACCTAACGCGTCCGTTAGGATTTTTCTTCGTATCTATTGATACGGATAAAAGTAGTAGCGCAGTCTTTGGCGATGCCACGCCCAGCAGAACGGATCTGGGTCTTACCTTCGCAAATTTGCGGCATTCAGAAATTGATCGCAACTTCGGCGTTCTGAGAATATATTGTCGAGTGCTTTTCCGGCTGTTGGAATGGCACATTTTATCGAGTCAAATATGACTTATATTGCTCTCCCGATGGGAGTATATGTAGAGTTAATTATAACTCGAAATATACTCTCTTGCCTTTCTATCTTTCCTTTGTTAATTTCATCGGGCACGCGAACAGCGTTCCCGATGGGAGTAGCCCCCGAGGCTACAACCAAGAACTTGTGCTTGGTTGTAGGCTCAACATTTTAGTCCACCTTGTCGCTATATTGTCATTATTTCCCAATATGATCTCTCTCTTCTTTTTTATCTCTCGGGTGCGCGAACCGCTCCCGATGGGAGTAGCCCCCGAGGCTACAGCCAAGGACTTGTGCTTGGTTGTAGGCTCAATTTCTATTTTGCCATACTCGAAATTTCACTTTTTATCCAAGTAGCCCCCGAGCATTTGGGCAAAAACTTGTATTTGATCAAAGGCTCTCGAGGTATTTAATAATTCCTCCTGTCGCCAATCTTCTTTTGTTTTTCTTGTCGACATGCTTCCCTTAATCAAATTGCTTCATCTCTGGTGATAGTCGTGATTTTTCTGCCTTGTGGGTCCATTGTTTCCACCATGTTGACACGTCGTGCAAGTGGGGGTCACACGTCCTCCGCTTTTCCTGGCGCACGTACGGTAACGCCTATCTCAGTAAAAATACCTTTTTACCCTTTTATCTAGAAGATCTTTTTTCACCACACGATTCCTTCATCCAACGGTGCATTGCTTCACCCGATTCTTATATAAACCTTTCTTCAACCTCCGTTCACTCCTCGCTTGCGCCGCACATCTGTTCCTCTTCGCAAAAGCTTCCCCTGCGCCCAACTCTCTCTGATCTTCCGCACTCACGAACATTGCTCTGCCCATTGCCGTTGATGCCACCGCGCACGCGACTCACTCGCCACAGTACTCCGGAATCCAAGATGGCCGCCGAGGATCTTGAGTGGGAGAGATCTAAAATCTCCAACCAGGACACCAACATGCTGAAGAGGCTTGGCCTCATGAAGAAGGAAGACGCCATCCGCTTTCCCAGCGAAGAAAGCTACCCCAAGCCTCCAATGGAGTACCGGGTTAGTTTCGTTGATCACCTCATCCGCGGCCTTTCGGCCCCAATTCACGATTTCCTCCGCGGCCTTCTTTTTGTTTACGGGATTCAACTGCACCAGTTGACCCCCAATTCCATCCTTCACATTTCTATTTTCATCACACTTTGCGAATGCTTCCTCGGAATCCCTCCTAATTGGGCTCTGTGGAAACGCATTTTCTGCCTCCGCCGCAATGGCTCCCACAACGTCACCTATAACATAGGCGGCGTTGTTATCTGTGTCCGAACTGATGTTGATTATTTCGACATCAAATTTCCTGATTCTGTCCAAGGATGGCGCAAAAAGTGGCTCTACATTCACGAAGAAAGCGCCAACTCTATTGAACACAACATAATTCCTTTCGACGGAAGTGCCAGAATTCAGCGCCGCCGCTCCTGGGATGCCGAAGCTTCCGAAGAAGAGAAAAAGGCGACAGAGGCACTCATGTCTCGTATTCATCAGCTTCAAAACACTCGAGGCAAAGAGCTGTCTGGTGTTCAAATCACTGCCTACTTTCTTAGGATTAGAGTGCAGCCTCTTCAGGCTCGCAAAAATCCCCTTTGGACGTATTCTGGTGAAAACGACGCCAACAGAATCTCCAGTGATCTTTCCTCAAAGGACTTGGAGAAGTTGATTCGAAGAATTTCTCGCCTAGGCAAGGACCCTATTCCTTCCTCTTGTCGCGTGGAACCATACAGCTCCACCAATCCACTCCCCGAGGTATTTTGTCTTCTCGAGTTTCTGTCTTGTTCCGCACTTTCTCTGCATCTCATTGTATTGGTATCTCTTTAATTTTCCTTTTGTCACTATTTTTTACAGAACCATCCTACTATGACTTCCCTTCCTCCTCTTCCTGAGGATGGAGAAGTCGAAGAACAGGCTATCGTTGCCGAAGATACTCAAGGTTCTTCTATTCCCGAAAGTGAAGTCGCGGGTTCTCACAAATCTGCGGCTTCCCATGAAAAAGAAATTGAGAAGCCAGTGAGTCGACGCAATCCCTTCCTCCTGCTGTTTCCCCAAGGAACAAAAGGAAAAGGAATGATGCCGAGGATTCTGGCACCTCTAAGGCTGAAGAAGTTGTTCCTTCTCATCCGAAGGCAGCTTATGATCCTTATATTGAATCCCTCGTCAGCTCGTAAGTCGTCTTTATTTCTCCCTATTTTTGTACTCGAAATATTTATCTTGTCTTGCTTTTTATGCTGCCGATTTTTTGATCAACAGTGATGACGAGGAAGAAGTACCAACTGTTGACGTGGCTCCTCGGACGAGCACGTCACGCACTGTACTTGCCTCAGACACACTAGTTGAAGGAGAAGAATCTTCGCCTCCTCAACAAAATGTCGTCACCACTACTCCACCATCAAGCCCCCTTGCTCCTTCACCAAAAAGGTCAAGGGTTGAAAAGATTGTTGAACCTGCCCCTCAGTTGGGCAGTTCGTCGACTCTGCTCTTAGATGATGTAAGTTTGTCGATATCTATATTTTCTTTATTTTGTTTTTTTACGCCTTCACTCTCTTTTTCATGCCGATGTTTCTCTTGCTGTGTTCGTCTTGAACAGCCCATGATCAAAGAGCTTCTCCGCATCGGTTCCCAATTTATTGGGTACCGTGAATATGCTAATAGAGCCGAAGGTAACGACTTTTATACTTGCCGTTTTTCCTTGGCTTTTTGCTCCTGTTGTTTGTCGCGATTTTTGATCTTTCTTCTCTCTCTTTTTCATATCTCGACAGAGAAACTTGCAGAGGCCAACGAACGTGCCGACGCACTTGCTCAAAAACTTGAGCAAAGTGAGGCGGCTCGCAAGAAAGCCGAACTCGCTGCTAGCGAAGCCAAGGCCGAAGCTGATGAAGCCAAGGCAAAAGCTGCTGGTGTCGAGGAACTGCAGAAAAAACTTGAGGATGCTACATCTGCCTTAAACGAGCACAAAGCTGCGCAAGCTTCTCGTGAAGAAGGAATCCTCAAGCGCCTGAAAACTCAAAGTCGCCGCACTTTCAGTAATTTTGCTGATCCCTTCTATTTTTATGAGAATCGTTGTTTCTTGTTGTTTGACCAACGCTTTGTTTCCTTGACAGCCCAAACAAACCAGGATTTTGATCTGACGAATCCTGTCGATGACCCTCTCCTTGACGCACTTTCCTATCTGGAGCTGCATGGGTCCGAAATTCGTGAAGGCGTGTCGAATGCTAATGCAGGATTGTCGGCGTTGTTCCCCTACTTCTTCCCGAAGAAAGAGGAGCCCTCGACTTTCCTTAACCTTGCCAAGATGTTCAATTCATCGGAAGACCTTGGACTGAAGATGCGCCAAGAAAATATGAAGGTTGCCGTTGAAAACACTGTCGCTTTGGTTGCTGACAGTCGACAGTCTGTTGATTGGACGAAAGTTGGCGACACCGAGCAGATAGAGCAATCAAGATGGAAGTCGCTGATTAAGGCAGCCAAGCCCAACACGAAGAAGATCTTGGCCTATCTCGGGATCAAACCAGCGTCGACTCCTAGCTCATCAAGGCCGGAGGTCTAGTTGCATGCCTCTTTATTTTTCTTTCTATGTTTCTTTTGCTCTTGTCGCCAAAGTAGTCATTTGGCGACACGTACTTCCTTAGCTCCACTGTAATGCCCTTGTAATTATTCCAAGAGATTAATGAAAACTCTATCTTTGCTTGTTGTTTGATGTTGTCTTGTTTAAATTTCAGTTGATATTTGATAACTATACTCCATCTTCCGCTCCTTCCAATGTTTCGCCTTCTTCTTCTCGCTCGAGGAGAGCTTTTGCTGATACTGCACCTGTCGACGATACCTTGTCGCAAGAACTGGATGAACTTCGGCAGCAACTTCAGTATGCGAAGAAGCAAACACTTGTGATGATGGAAAAGTCTCATAAGTCATCTGAAGCCGAAAAAATTGCACTTCAACAAGCTCGCGAGGCCGTGGCTGCTAAGGAAATTGCTGCTTCCGAGGCTGAAAAGGCGACTACTCGAGAAAATTTCATGCTCGAATTAATGAATGAAGCCAGTGCAGATATGTCGGGTATGCTTGTTTCATCCTCCGATATCTTTCATCTTCATGCTATGTCTCTTAAAGGTTTCCACTTCGTTGTTTTGATAGGTTCCTTTACTGATGCTGCTGCCGAGGAAGAGAGGGTAAATACTAGGACGAACCTCCTTGTTAACCTTTCCCTTGATCATGGTTCTTTGTTTTGGGCTACCCCAGAGAGGACCCGCCAGATTGTCAGATTTCAGGATCGCACCTCTCAAACTCGCGATTTCCTTGACTTCTGTACCAAGACCTTGTCCATGGTTTATAACTCCATGTTTCCTCGGAACGTCCAACCAAAAACTCTTCCTGAATTGATGGAAAAATTCAAGGATGCTCGCAGTATCCATGATTTTGTCAGAGCTCAATTGGTAGCTGGCGCCAGATTTGCTCTTATCATGCTCCAGATCTGCCACTCAAATCTTGACCTTACCCAAGTTGTCGCGAAAGTTCATCAGAAGGTAAAACGTCGAAGAGTTGGTATTGACCGAATTAACACGAAGGTTTCGCCTGTAGCCGAAGAAATGATTGAAGACCTTCTTCGGATGGACGCCGACTTTTTTGCCGATGGTCACTATGCTGATTTTCTTGGCGCTGCTCCTGAAGAAAACAGAGTTACCCTTGATGACATATTGAATCAAGACTAGTTATTTTCCTCTTGTAGATATTTCTTCTTTGTAACCCATGACTATGATTATATTGTGAAGCAATCATTATATTTCTATGTTTGTCTAGCCCCCGAGTGTTTCGGTGACTCTTTACTGTATTTGTATATTGCGAGGTTTTGAACCAAGGCATTTATGTATTTATGGCGAATATGAGCCCCCGAGCTTCTTTATTGAGTACTATTTTGTATTTTTACTGACTCACGAGGTATTTTAATACCAAGGCAAGGTTTTTTCTTTTTCGATGAACTATATTGAAATTCGTCGGAGCGAAGACTTTGATCATGTCGATAAAGAGAAAGGTATATTGACACTATCTTTATTATATTGCAGCACCGCGAGCCCGCCTCATTAAAAACCTTTCCGGCCCCACTCGGTGCCCCGAAAAAGGAAAAGAGTGCGTCTGAAAACTCGCGGGCGTTTTAGTACATTGAAGTTTTACAAGGACTATATTTCGACTCTAGGCGTAGAACCGCCTGAGTTGCGCCACGTTCCAGGGGTTTGGCTCCTCCACCCCTGTCTTCTTGTCCTTTATCCTGTATGCTCCTCCTCCGATTACTTCCGTGACAATGTAAGGGCCAAGCCATGGTGACTCGAGTTTTTCATGACTTTTTTGCGTGAGCCGAAGAACTAGGTCTCCCACTTGGAAAGATCTTGGCCGCAAACGTCGACTATGGTAATTCTTCAAGTCCTATTGGTATTTGGTTACCCGAGACAGTACTTCATCTCGAGCTTCATCAAGTGCGTCGACGTCGTCTTCTAGCGCTTTTCTCGACACTTCTTCGTCATATTCGACGACGCGTGGAGAGTTGTGCTCTATCTCGATTGGTAGTACTGCTTCTGCTCCATGAACCAAGAAAAACGGAGTTTCCTGTGTTGCTGTGTTTGGTGTTGTTCGGATGCTCCACAACACACTTGGTAGTTCTTCTGGCCAGGTATGTCGAGCTTTTTCCAGTGGTCCTAACAAGCGTTTCTTGATGCCATTGCAGATGATACCATTGGCTTTCTCGACTTGCCCATTGGTTTGAGGATGTGCGACTGACGCAAAGTGCAACTTGATACCCACTTCTTCGCAATAATCTTTGAATTCGTGGGATGTGAAGTTACTGCCGTTGTCTGTGACGATGCTGTGGGGCACTCCAAATCTGAAGACGAGGCCTTTTATGAATTTTACTGCGGATGCTCCGTCTGGTGAATTTATCGGCTTCGCTTCTATCCACTTTGTAAATTTGTCGACAGCTACTAGCATGTACTCCTTTCCACCTGGCCAGGATTTATGTAACTTGCCCACCATATCAAGTCCCCATTGGGCAAAGGGCCATGACAATGGTATTGGTGCTAGCTCTGCTGCTGGAGAATGAGGTTTTGCGGCAAACCTTTGACATGCGTCGCAAGTTCTTACTATGTCCTTGGCGTCCTCGATTGCTGTCAACCAGTAGAATCCTGCCCGAAAAACCTTGGCTGCAATAGCTCGACTACTTGCGTGGTGGCCACATATTCCTTCGTGTACATCCTTCAGAAATATTCTTCCTTCTTCGGGTGTGACACACCTTTGCAAGACGCCTGAAATACTTCGCTTATACAATTCTCCTTTGACCACCGTGAAAGCTTTGGAGCGTCGAATTACTCGCCTTGCCTCAACTGGATCGTCGGGTATTTCTTTCCTGAGGATGTATGATATGTACGGCTGCATCCACGGTATCTGTATCACCATGACCAGGTCCTGATCTTCTTCTTCTTCCTCTTGCTTTTCCTTGGTAGCCCCCGAGGGTTTCTTTTCCTTCTTTTTTGATTTTGTCGACTTGGTGGATCTCTCTGTTATCTCTTCCCAGAATACACCTGGCGGGACTGCAAGGCATTGCGACCCGATGTTTGCAAGAACGTCGGCTTCGTCGTTGCTCAATCTACTAATATGATTTACTTCGCATCCATCGAACAACTTCTCGAGCTCGTTGTACACCTCCTTGTATGCCATCATGCTATCATTGACTGCGTCACATTGGTTCATAACTTGCTGAGCCACCAATTGTGAGTCGCCAAAGATTTTTAGTCGAGTTGCACCGCAGGCTTTCGCCATCTTCATCCCGTGTATGAGAGCCTCATATTCTGCTTCATTGTTAGATGCGTTAGGGAACGTCATCCGAAGGATGTACTTCAACTTGTCGCCTTCAGGTGATATGAGTACTACTCCTGCGCCAGCTCCTTCTAGTCTTTTGGACCCGTCAAAGTTCATGGTCCAGGTTCTCGACAAGTCTGGAGGTCCTGTATTTTGCAACTCCATCCACTCTGCAATGAAATCCGGCAGTATTTGCGACTTGATTGCTTTTCTTTTTTCATACGTGATGTCCCGAGGGAAAGTTCTATTCCCCAAAGGGAGACACGACCCGTAGCTTCTGGATTGTTCAATATATTTGACAAGGGAGCTTCATTGACTACTATGATCGGGTGTGCCGAAAAATAGTGGCGCAATTTTCGTGCTGTTGTGAACACTCCATATGCTATCTTTTGGTATTGAGGGTACCTTTGTTTTGAGGGTGATAAAACTTCGCTGACGAAGTATACTGGCCTCTGCACGCCGTGGAGTTTTCCTTCTTCTTCCCTTTCGACAACTAGCACCGTGCTCACCACTTGGGGCGTGGCTGCGATATACAGCAGGAGAGGTTCCCTTTCTTTTGGCGCCACCAAAATTGGTGGTGTCGAGATTGTGCGCTTCAAATCCTCGAAAGCTCTGTCGGCTTCTTCGTTCCACTGGAATTTATCTCCTTGCTTTATCAGAGCGTAGAATGGTAACGCTTTTTCTCCCAACCTAGCGACGAATCTGCTCAAAGCTGCGACTCGCCCGTTAGCTGTTGTATTTCCTTCAACTTTGTTGGCTTCCTCATTGTTACGATAGCTTGTATTTTATCGGGATTTGCTTCAATCCCTCTTGCTGAGACTAGAAACCCCAGAAGTTCTCCTGCTGGGACGCCAAAGGAACACTTCGTCGGGTTCAGCTTCAGGCAGAATTTGTCGAGGTTGTCAAAAGTTTCTTTGAGATCCTCGATCAGTGTTGTCCCCTTTTTTGACGTTATGACGACATCGTCGATGTATACTTGCACGTTTTTTCCGATCTGTGTTGCCAAACACTTCTGCATCATTCTCTGATATGTTGCTCCCGCATTTTTTAGACCGAAGGGCATTGTTCTGTAGCAAAACACGCCGTAAGGTGTAATAAACGCGGTCTTTACTTCATCTTCTTCTTTCAATCTGATCTGGTTATAACCAGAATATGCATCCAGGAAGGAAAGACGTTCGCATCCAGCCGTGGAGTCGATAATTTGATTGATCCTCGGGAGGGGAAAGTGATCCTTTGGACAATGTTTATTGAGACACGTAAAGTCGACGCACATGCGAAGGACCTTAGTGTTTTTCTTCGGCACCAGCACTGGGTTTGCTACCCATGTGGCTTCGTGAATATCTCTTTGATAAAACCAGCTTCGTAGTCGATTAATTGACAGCATGGCTTTGCGGTTTGGTTCCGAGAAACGCCGCAAAGGTTGTTTGATTGGTCTCGCTATTGGATCCAAGTTTAGGTGGTGCTCGGCAAGTTCCCTGGGTACTCCTGGCATGTCACTGGACACCATGCGAAGATTTTCCAGTTCTCACGGAGGAACTCGACGAGCGCGCTTTCCTATGCGATATCCATGTCGTTTGCGATAGATGTCGTCTTTTTCGGGTCTGTCGGGTGAATCTGCACTTCTTTTGAATTTTTCTCGGTATTGAAAGTTGATTCTTTGTTTGGCCTTCCAACGTCTGGCAGTACGTCGTAATCAGTCATGCTTTTTGACGCTAAGTACTCAGCTTGCATCCCGAAAGTTTCTGACAGCCGGTGAAAATCCTTGTCGCACTTATCGGCTAAGGCAAAGCTTCCTTTGACTGTGATTGGTCCCTTTGGTCCAGGCAACCTCCACAACAGGTATGTATAGTGTGGCACCGCCATAAATCTAGCATATGCTGGTCGTCCCAACAGAGCGTGGTATTGTGACGGAAAATCCACGACTTCAAATTCGAGCTTCTCGATTCTATAATTTTCTCGGGTCCCAAACTGAACGTCGAGATTGATCTTCCCCAATGGATAACTTGGTTTCTCCGGTGTGATGCCGTGGAACCTTGTGTCTGTTGGTTTCAAGTTTGCTAAGGATATGTTCATCTTCCTCATGTATCTGCATACATAAGGTTTGCTGCCGCCGTCTATGAACACTCGAGAGACATCAAATCCCGCGATAACTGCTGGCAGAATAAGTGCTGACTGCCCTGGTCGAGGAACTTGCTGCGGATGATCTGCTATGGTGAAGCCAATATCTTGTCCCGACCAATTAAGATACTCAACTGTTGGTGGAGGCATTTTTTCTGCCATAAACACCTGTCGTGAGATTACTTTCTGAGCTCTATTGGACGGCCTTCCCTTCTGAATCATCGACACCGCTCCGTTGGAGTTAGGATCAACATAAGGTGGTGGTGCAGGTGCTGCCGCTATTCTGAGCTGATGCCGATTGTCGTCTGTAATCGCGGGAGGAGGCGGCAAGTGAATCTCGCTTCTGGGTTCTCGAGGATTTCTCTGTGCTGCCCGCGCGTTAGCGTTCTCTGCGTATCGCAACATTGCCTGGAAATTTCGATCTTTCGCAAGTGCCCGACTGTCTTTTACCGTTGTCGTCGAGGAAAAAGTGCATCCGACACGGTCCATTCATCATCTCTTCGGGACACGAAAGGTCTCGGAACCGGCCCGCTATTTTGTCCGTTGTTGCGAGAGTCGTCCCTGTTATCGCCTCGCTGCTCACTGCTTCTCCGATAATCATCTCTGTTGTTTCCTCCTGTATTTGTCCGAAAACCTGCCGAAATTTGTCCTGGAGCATCATAGTTCTGGTATTGCCGAGGAAATCTTCGCCTCGGTTGATAGTTTCGACCACAGTCCTCCTCTGGCGACCTATGCCGTTTGTTGTGGACAGCGTCTTCTCCATCTGCCCATTTATTTGCTATCTCCATTAACGCGGATACTGTTTTTGGATTGGTCCTTCCTAAGTCCTCGACAAAATCTCCACGCCTGACTCCTGCGACAAACGCATCTATTGCTCTCTCGTCAGATATATTTTCTGCCGAGTTTTTGATGATATTCCACCTTTGGATGTACTTTCTCATTGGCTCGTCTGGCTTTTGTCGACATGCTCTCAACTCCTCTAACGACGCAGGTTTTTTGCACGTGGATCTGAAGTTCTTGACGAACACATCCTCGAAACTTTCCCAGCTGTCGATGGATCCTGGAGCGAGTTTCTTTATCCAAGATCGTGCGGCTCCACTCAAATGCACCTGGATGCTTTGCATAGCTGTTGCCCTGGTTCCTCCTGTCAGCTTCACCGTCTCCAGATAGTCGACTAGCCAATCCTCTGGATCTTGGAGGCCGTCGAACTTCTTGAAATTATCGGGTAACTTGAATCCTGAGGGGACTCGAGTTTTTCGGACTCTCCTCGTGAAGCATGGTAAGCCGCACATATCTTCGTCGTTAAGCTCCGGAGACTGCCGATGATCCCTTCTGCTTTGCCGCGCTCTGTCGACCCTTGCTTGTGCTGCTGTGTCTCTTGCTCCACTTGGTCCTTCAGGTGCTGCCGCTGTTGCTGCTGCAGGTCGTGGACTATTTTGCCTTGCCGCTCCTTCGGGAGGCGTTGATACAAACGCTGTCCCCATAGCTCCAACTCCTGCTACCGCCATATTGTACAGTGTTTCCCTTGGGTCACCTGGAGGTGGTTTAGATGCAAGGATAAAAGCATGTGTCGCCATATACCCAGCCTCTGGTGTCTTAGGGATGATATTTCCTCTTGTATCTATCGACATAAAGGACATGTCGAGGTTTTGAACCAAGTGCTCTCTTTCTGCTTCGGGTATGTGTTGCAGCCTTGATCTTGCTCTGTTCCGCGCCTCCCTGTGGCTATCACCCGAAGTTCTAGATTGTCGACTTAGATCTGCCCTTCTCCTGCTGGATGCAGAAGCTGCCTCCTTTCTCCTGTTCAACTCAGCTGTCTGTTTTTCCAATTCTCTGGCAGCTCGTGCGAGCCTATATTGATATGCTTGCAATTCCTCTGGTGTGGCTGTGGTAGCCATTGGTTCTGTGCCGTTCATAGCTCTCGCGGCTCTATCCCACGCTGCTTGTGAAAGTTGAACTCTATCTCGCGGCTCTGGCCCGACGTATTTGTTGCCCAGGCCTTGGCGCAGATTGGAGGGATCGACGTATGGATTTCCCAGACTGTCGAAAGCCTCAGATGTTTCCTCTTGATCTTCAATGGCGTAAATCTGATGATACTTTGTACTCAGATCTATGTTGGGTTTGGTGACATCATCGTTGAGATTGATGAAGACCTTGCCCACTGTGATAGATTTGTCGATGAAGTCGTAACTGTCGACATCGCTTGAGCCATCGCTTATATATGAGTCCGCAGATGACTCAAACGACATGTCGTTGAAGATCTTGGCGAGTTTCTCTCTTGCTCTGGTGCTGACGTAGCGTGTCGCCGAAGTTTCTTCTTCTCCTGACTCGGTTGACGATGCATAGCTTGAAAAATCAGAATCGACCGCCGACGATCCCGACGAAATCGGAATTTCGACACGATACGATCCCTCCTTCTCGACGCGAAAGTGAAACCTTCCGAACGTCATCTCCATGGGCTCCGCCAGATACGCATATGCATCCAAACGGGAGGGTGGGTGAGGAACAAAATCGACAAGACCAGCAGCGATCTGTTTACCTCGATCCATTGTGTTGCTTGCGGTTGACGATGTCGAAGATCTTGAACGTGCCATCGAGATCAGATCCTTACGCCTCTAGTTCCCACAGATGGCGCCAATTGACAAGGTATCAACTTGTCAATGCCTATGGATTGTAGGCTAGGGTTTAGTTAGAAGTAGAGGGTAAGTAGATCTCGAAGGTTTCACGAAAAGTACTCGACGATTGTGAAAACTAGGGCTTGTAGACAATGATTCGATATATTTCTTCGTCCTCGACTCCCTTTATATAGGAGGTGGAGCCGAGGGATCCGTGCTATACAAGTTACGAGTCCGGGACGGTTTCTAACTCATCCCGCCAGATTACAAATAACACTTCCTATTACAACTCTTAACCTTCCTTAATAGATCTTGGGCTCCCGAATCTTCTTATTCTTCGAGTAGTGGGCCTCCAGTAAACCCCGGGTACTATCTTCGGCAGGCCCATTTGGGATGCCTATGTCACCGGTCCATTCTTTTAATCGAATACAATCTACTGCAATACTTGTTCTACTGTTTTCTGCAAACAATCATCATCCACACTATACATCTAATCCTTTGTTACAGCAAGCCGGTGAGATTGACAACCTCACTGTTACGTTGGGGCAAAGTACTTTGCTTGTGTTGTGGAGGTTCCACGTTGGCGCCGAATCCCTGGTGTTGCGCCGCACTACACTCCGCCGCCATCAACCTTCGACGTGCTTCTTGACTCCTACTGGTTCGATAAACCTTGGTTTCTTACTGAGGGAAAACTTGCCGCTATACGCATCACACCTTCCTCTTGGGGTTCCTAACGGACGCGTGTTGAACGGAAAGACAATACGTCATCTACGCGCAGCAACCTGCCCTTCCGCCTACTTAAGGTCTTCGTCGCGAAACCCCCAGTACCGAGAGCCACGATACAGAAAACCTTCCAGAGACGCCGCCGCCAATCCCATCTCGGGGATTCAGAGATCGCTCCGGCACCCTGCCGGAGAGGGGAATCATCTCTGGAGGACTCTTCACCGCCATGGTCGCCTCCGGAGTGATGAGTGAGTAGTTCATCGATGTCTACGCCCCCCTTTCCTGTAGACAGTGTTGGGCCTCCAAGAGCAGAGGTTTGTAGAACAGCAGCAAGTTTTCCTTAAGTGGATCACCCAAGGTTTATCGAACTCAGGAGAGAGGTCAAAGATATCCCTCTCATGCAACCCCGCAACCACAAAGCAAGAAGTCTCTTGTGTCCCCAACACACCTAATAGGTGCACTAGTTCGGCGAAGAGATAGTGAAATACGGTGGTATGAATAAGTAGCAACGGCACCTAAAAGTGCTTTGCCCTGACAGTAAACAAGCGTAGTAACACAGTAGTAACACAAGAAACAAGAAACAAGCAGCGATAGCAGTATTTAGGAACAAGGCCTAGGGATTACACTTTCACTAGTGGACACTCTCAACATTGATCACATAACAGAATAGATAAATGCATACTCTACACTCTCTTGTTGGATGATGAACACATTGCGTAGGATTACACGAACCCTCAATGCCGGAGTTAACAAGCTCCACAATTCAATGTTCATATTTAAATAACCTTAGAGTGCAAGATAGATCAATAAGACTAAACCAAGTACTAACATAGCATGCACACTGTCACCTTCATGCTAAGAAAGGAGGAATAGATCACATCAATACTATCATAGCAATAGTTAACTTCATAATCTACAAGAGATCATGATCATAGCATAAACCAAGTACTAACACGGATGCACACACTGTCACCATTACACCGTGTAGGAGGAATAAAACTACTTTAATAACATCACTAGAGTAGCACATAGATAAATTGTGATACAAAACACATTGCAATCATAAAGAGATATAAATAAGCACTTCACTATGCCATTCATAACAGTGAATAAGTATTCTGTGAAATATAGCCTAAGAGACCCACACGGTGCACACACTGTCACCTTTACACACGTGGGACAAGGAGTCTCCGGAGATCACATAAGTAAAATTCACTTGACTAGCATAACGACATCTAGATTACAAGCATCATCATATGAATCTCAATCATGTAAGGCAGCTCATGAGATTATTGTATTGAAGTACATAGGAGAGAGATGAACCACATAGCTACCGGTACAGCCCCGAGCCTCGACGGAGAACTACTCCCTCCTCATGGGAGCAGCAAGTGATGAAGATGGCGGTGGAGATGGCAGCGGTGTCGATGGAGAAGCCTTCCGGGGCACTTCCCGCCCGGCGGCGTGCCGGAACAGAGACTCCTATCCCCAGATCTTGGCTTCGCGATGGCGGCGGCTCGGAAGGTTTCGTGGGTTTCGTCGAACGTGATAGGGTTTTCGCGACGGAGGCTTTAAATAGGCGAAGGGCAGCCTCGGAGGGGCCTGGGGCCACCACACCATAGGGCGGCGCGACCCCCTCCGGCCGCGCCGGTGTGTGGGGCCCCGTGGCTTCCCCTCGGCGGCTCTCGGGTGTTCTGGATGCTTCCGGGCAAAATAGGAACTGGGCGTTGATTTCGTCCAATTCCGAGAATATTTCGTTACTAGGATTTCTGAAACCAAAACAGCAGAAAACAGGAACTGGCACTTCGGCATCTTGTTAATAGGTTAGTTCCAGAAAATGCACGAATATGACATAAAGTGTGCATAAAACATGTAGATATCATCAATAATGTGGCATGGAACACAAGAAATTATCGATACGTCGGAGACGTATCATTCACCCCTGGACTATGGGTCCATAGAAGTAGCTAGATGGTCGTCTTCTCCTAATTGTGCTTCATTGTTGGATCTTGTGAGTTGCCTAACATGATCAAGATCATCTATCTGTAATGCTACATGTTGTGTTTGTTGGGATCCGATGGATAGAGAATACTATGTTATGTTGATTATCAATCTATTACCTATGTGTTGTTTATGATCTTGCATGCTCTCCGTTGTTAGTAGAGCCAAGTTTTTGCTAGTAACTCCAAGAGGGAGTATTTATGCTCGATAGTGGGTTCATGCCTCCATTAAATCTGGGACAGTGACAGAAAGTTCTAAGGTTGTGGATGTGCTGTTGCCACTAGGGATAAAACATCGATGCTATGTCTAAGGATGTAGTTGATTACATTACGCACCATACTTAATGCAATTGTCTGTTGTTTGCAACTTAATACTGGAAGGGGTTCGGATGATAACCTGAAGGTGGACTTTTTAGGCATAGATGCATGCTGGATAGCGGTCTATGTACTTTGTCGTAATGCCCAATTAAATCTCACTATACTCATCATATCATGTATGTGCATGGTCATGCTCTCTTTATTTGTCAATTGCCCAACTGTAATTTGTTCACCCAACATACTTATTCTTATGGGAGAGACGCCTCTAGTGAACTGTGGACCCCGGTCCATTCTTTTACATTGAATACAACCCTCACACTACTTGTTTTCTGCAAACTTCATCATCCACACTATACATCTAATCATTTGTTACAGCAAGACCGGTGAGATTGACAACCTCACTGTCACGTTGGGGCAAAGTAATTTGGTTGTGTTGTGCAGGTTCCACGTTGGCGGAACCGGTGTTGCACCGCACTACACTTCGCGCCATCAACCTTCAACGTGCTTCTTGACTCCTACTGGTTCGATAAACCTTGGTTTCTAACTGAGGGAAACTTCTGTTGTACGCATCACACCTTCCACTTGGGGTTCCCAACGGTCGCGTGCTATACGCGTGTCAAGCTAAATTTCGGCGCCGTTGCCGGGGACGTGAAGGAAAACTACACCACAGAGATTTCTAACTCCCACGTCAACTGCGCGCCAGCAAGTAAATTTCTGGCGCCGTTGCCGGGGAGATCAAGACACGCTGCAAGGGAGTCTCCACATCCAATCTCTTTACTTTGTTTTTGTCTTGCTTTATTTTATTTACTACTTTGTTTGCTGCATTATATCAAAACACAAAAAAATTAGTTGCTAGCTTTACTTTATTTACTGTCTTGTTTGCACTCTATATCAAAAACACACAAAAATTAGTTACTTGCATTTACTTTATCTAGTTTGCTTTATTTACTACTGCTAAAATGGGTACTCCTGAAAATACTAAGTTGTGTGACTTCACAACCACAAATAATAATAATTTCTTATGCACACCTATTGCTCCACCTGCTACTACAGCAGAATTCTTTGAAATTAAACCTGCTTTACTGAATCTTGTTATGAGAGAGCAATTTTCTGGTGTTAGTTCTGATGATGCTGCTGCCCATCTCAATAATTTTGTTGAACTATGTGAAATGCAAAAGTATAAGGATGTAGATGGTGACATTATAAAATTAAAATTGTTTCCTTTCTCATTAAGAGGAAGAGCCAAAGATTGGTTGCTATCTCTGCCTAAGAATAGTATTGATTCATGGACTAAATGCAAGGATGCTTTTATTGGTAGATATTATCCTCCTGCTAAAATTATATCTTTGAGGAGTAGCATAATGAATTTTAAACAATTGGATAATGAGCATGTTGCACAAGCTTGGGAAAGAATGAAATCTTTGGTTAAAAATTGCCCAACCCATGGACTGGCTACTTGGATGATCATCCAAACCTTTTATGCAGAATTTTTCTTCGTGGAACTTATTGGATTCAGCTGCTGGAGGTACCTTTATCTCCATCACTCTAGGTGAAGCAACAAAGTTTCTTGATAATATGATGATTAATTACTCTGAATGGCATACGGAAAGAGCTCCACAAGGTAAGAAGGTAAATTCTGTCGAAGAAACCTCTTCCTTGAGTGATAAGATTGATGCTATTATGTCTATGCTTGTGAATGGTAGGAATAATGTTGATCCTAATAATGTTCCGTTAGCTTCATTGGTTGCTCAAGAAGAACATGTTGATGTAAACTTCATTAAAAATAATAATTTCAACAACAACGCTTACCGGAACAATTCTAGTAACAACTATAGGACATATCCTTATAATAATGGCAACGGCTATGGTAATTCTTATGGGAATTCTTACAACAATAATAGGAATACACCCCTGGACTTGAAGCCATGCTTAAAGAATTTATTAGTACACAAACTGCTTTTAACAAATCTGTTGAAGAAAAGCTTGGGAAAATCGATATACTTGCTTCTAAAGTTGATAGTCTTGCTGCTGATGTTGATCTTTTGAAATCGAAAGTTATGCCTAATGAAAATCATAATAATAAAATTGTTAGTACAGCAAATGCCATCCAAGTTAGAATTAATGAGAATATAAGATTGATGGCCGAATTGCGTGCTAGGTGGGAGAAAGAAGAAAATGCTAAAGAAGATAATATAGCTAAAGTTTGGACTATTACCACCACTAGTAATGCTAATGCTCCACATGTTGCTGCACCTCCTACTATTAATGGTAAAAGAATTGGTGTTGTCAATGTTTCTACTTCTAATGCAAAGCGCGAAAAACTGCCTGAAATTGCTAAAACTGCTGAAACTGCCTGTGATAAAACTGCTGAAATTTTTTCCAACATTGGGGATAATGATCCCATTGCTTTAGATCATAATGGTTTGGATTTTGATGATTGCCACATCTCTGAAGTTATAAAGTTCTTACAAAAACTTGCTAAGAGTCCTAATGCTAGTGCTATAAATTTGGCTTTCACAAAACATATTACAAATGCTCTCATAAAAGCTAGAGAAGAGAAATTACATTGCGAAGCTTCTATTCCTAGGAAGCTAGAGGATGGTTGGGAGCCCATCATTAAGATGATGGTCAATGACTTTGATTGCAATGCTGTATGTGATCTTGGTGCAAGTATTTCCGTTATGCCTAAGAAAATCTATAATATGCTTGACTTGCCACCATTGAAAAATTGTTATTTGGATGTTAATCTTGCTGATAATTCTACAAAGAAACCTTTGGGAAGAGTTGATAATGTTCGCATTACCGTTAACAATAACCTTGTCCCCGTTCATTTTGTTGTCTTGGATATTGAATGCAATGCATCTTGTCCCATTATATTGGGAAGACCTTTTCTTCGAACTGTTGGTGCTGTTATTGACATGAAGGAAGGTAATATTAAATATCAATTTCCTCTCAAGAAAGGTATGGAACACTTCCCTAGAAAGAGAATGAAGTTACCTTTTGATTCTATCATTAGAACAAATTATGATGTTGATGCTTCGTCTCTTGATAATACTTGATACACACTTTCTGCGCCTAGGTGAAAGGCGTTAAAGAAAAGCGCTTATGGGAGACAACCCATGATTTTACTACTACACTTTTATTTTATATTTGAGTCTTGGAAGTTGTTACTAATGTAGCAACCTCTTCTTATCTTAGTTTTGTTGCATTTTTGTGCCAAGTAAAGTCGTTGATAGTAAGGTTCATACTAGATTTGGATTACTGCGCAGAAACAGATTTCTTTGCTGTCACGAATTTGGGCCTAATTCTCTGTAGGTAACTCAGAAAATTATGCCAATTTACGTGAGTGATCCTCAGATATGTACGCAACTTTCATTAAATTTGAGCATTTTCATTTGAGCAAGTATGGTGCCTCTTAGAAATTCATCTTTACGAACTGTTCTGTTTTGACAGATTCTGCCTTTTATTTCGCATTGCCTGTTTTGCTATGCTTGATGGATTTTTCTATTCCATTAACTTTAAGTAGCTTTGTGCAATGTCCAGAAGTGTTAAGAATGATTATGTCACCTCTTAACATGTGAATTTTGATTATGCACTAACCCTCTAATGAGTTGTTTTGAGTTTGGTGTGGAGGAAGTTTTCAAGGATCAAGAGAGGAGGATGATACAATATGATCAAGGAGAGTGAAAGCTCTAAGCTTGGGATGCCCCGGTGGTTCACCCCTGCATATTTTAAGAAGACTCAAGCGTCTAAGCTTGGGGATGCCCAAGGCATCCCCTTCTTCATCGACAACATTATCAGGTTCCTCTAGTGAAATTATATTTTTATTCCATCACATCTTATGCACTTTGCTTGGAGCGTCGGTTTGCTTTTGTTTTTGTTTTGTTTGAATAAAGTGGATCCTAGCATTCATTGTGTGGGAGAGAGACACGCTCCGCTGTTGCATATGGACAAATATGTCCTTAGGCTTTACTCATAATATTCATGACGAAGGTTGAATCTTCTTCGTTAAATTGTTATATGGTTGGAAACGGGAAATGATACATGTAGTAATTGGTAAAATGTCTTGGATAATTTGATACTTGGCAATTCTTGTGCTCATGTTTAAGCTCTTGCATCATATACTTTGTACCTATTAGTGAAGAAATACATAGAGCTTGCTAAAATTTGGTTTGCATAATTGGTCTCTCTAAGGTCTAGATAATTTCTAGTAAGGGTCGAACAACAAGGAAGAAGGTGTATAGTCTTATAATTTTTACAATATGTCTTTTATGTGAGTTTTGCTGCACCGCTTCATACTTGTGTTTGTTTCAAATAACCTTGCTAGCCTAAACCTTGCATCGAGAGGGAATACTTCTCATGCATCCAAAATCCTTGAGCCAACCACTATGCCATTTGTGTCCACCATACCTACCTACTACATGGTATTTCTCCGCCATTCCAAAGTAAATTGCTTGAGTGCTACCTTTAAATTTCTATCCTCTTCCTTTGCAGTATATAGCTCATGGGACAAATAGCCTAAAAACTATTGTGGTATTTGTCAACACCCGGATTTTTAAGTCCAGATGCCTATTATGCCATTCATCGCAATCCCAGGAATATTGTTTTTGCGAGACATAATAGATTAATATCACAACACATCATTTATTACAACGCATAATTGTCTTACAACACGGGATCACATGATCCAGTCTCATTACAATACTAGTTGATCTATTGATCAATTACAAAACACATAGCGGAAGCGAAGTCGCGTAGTAGTAGTCCATCTATTTCACAGGCAACTGTTGACGTCAGGAGTGATCCTAGTTGTCGTAGACGTCCCGCTGTCCTTCTTCCGGGTTCGGTGCTCTCTTCATAGTCGGCCATTTGAATAGCCAGGGACAAAGCCATGAGTACTTTAAAGTACTCGCAAACTAATACTAAGGTAAACACTATCAACTATAGTAAGGGGTTCTAAGCTCTAGTTTCATTTGCATAAAGCCAGTTTTATTTCATAAACACTTTAATAATCAAAAACCTTCATTTGCTCAACTAACTCAAGTGGGAACATTAGTGTCATTCCCACAACTCAGTTGTGATTCAAAGTCAAGTTCACCATTCACCTTTCAAGTTCAAAACTCAAGTCACCCTTCACATGTCACATTTTGAAAATGGTCTGATGACGGAACAGTATGGCCATTCCAACCGTCCATAACCGAGGACGCGGCTATTCGAATAGATCTACACTCTGCAGAGGTCGTACACTTGTGCCACAACATTTGCAATAATCCGTCAGGGTTAACTGGCCCTGATTTACACACTCCGTGTGCGGACTACCAACCATAACCTTTCACTTACATATCCTAGTATAGGCATCTCTCCCCATGAGCTTGGCCTCCCGGTGAAAACCAACTGTTAACCCGGGAACTGCACAGGGCTTGGGCCGGACATTCACCTCATATTCACGTCATTTCATATCACTTCACTTTTGTAGAGGCAGCCTCCAGCATAACCCCGATGACGCTTGTTTAGAGGGAACCCATACTAAGATACATAAACTTCTAGTTAAGCCCTACCCATATCAGGTATTGTGGGGGTACTTGCAAAATTGGAATGGTATCGCATCCAAACCCAACCATCAGTTTTTGGTAAAATTCACCAAGTCATTCACCAGTCACATTCACCTTCAAAATCTTTCAATAGAATGACTCATCATTCCAAGGTTTTCAAAGTCATTTCAATTCACAAGTTCCCATCTAGAGTAGCCACTTTTGATATTGAGCACTAGCAACTAATCATGAGGGGTGCTAACTAGCTTATAGCCTTCTAGGCTAAGTTTGATACTCTTGTAGTATTCTATCTCTAGACCAAAGTTAACTATAAAAGCAAGTTATAAATAATCAAAAGCAAAAGCTTGTAAGAGTAAAACTGGGAAATAGGATCATTAAGCATAAAGTAAAAAGTGGTAGTGCCTTGCTCTTGTAGAGCTTTGCACTTTGCAAGTATTTTAGCTTGCAAAAGTCTAGCTTGCAAAGGTGTTAGCTTGCCTTGGTTGGTGTATTGATCAAAGTGGTCTTCTTCTCCTTCTTCTTGGTAGAATACCTCCTCTTCTTGATAGTCTCCGGTACTAGCGTCTATAAACGAATACGAGGATACAATCACCAAACAATTCATTGGCTATTCCAAACATCACATATATTCACACAAACTATTCTATTCACACTATTAATACAATTTGGTGCATTGGTGGTATTGCTTTGAGGAAGAATAATTTCCTCTTATTTTATATGTAAAAGATAGTTTTCATATAGTTCTCGAGGAATAATTTCCTCTCATTGAATCTTTTTTAAGATTTAATTTCTCAAACCATCACACATGAATTTAGGTTGACCCAAGTCAACCATTCATCATCATTATTTGAGAAAATGATTTAAATGAGGTAGGGATACCTCATACCATTTAATAAGGCCTATTATGATTTAAAATCTCCAAGTATTTCATGTGAGAGTATTTGACCAGGGGTTCAAACTTCATATGAAAGTACTTGGGACAAGATTTAAATGAAGTGAAACACCTCATATAATTTACACAAGTAAACTAGTATCACTCATTACTATTAAGTGGTTAAAGGTGTTGTTTTCTTATTTAGGAAAAATAATTTCCTCTCATACTACATAAGGTGTTACTTTTAATTACTTAGAGAAATAACTTCTTCTCATTGTCTCATTAAGATTTAATTTCTCTTATGCATAATATGTGACCTAGGTGACCAAAGTCAACCTCTTCACACTTATCATTCAAGAAAAATGATTTAAATGAGGTGAACACCTCATACAATTTACTACTAACATAGTAAAGATTTAATATCATCAAATAATTCACTATGAGAGTTAATAGACCATGGTCTCTACCTCATGTAGAATTAATTGAGACAAAGATTTAAATGAGACCAAAGCATCTCATACAATTTAAATACTATTTTTGAAATAGTTTAAATGAGCTAGAAATGGCCAGATAGCCATTATTTGAATCTAGCCCATGATCATATGAAACAACTATAGTATTTTATTACATAATAAATTAGACAACATCAAATGTGATTTTTGAGAGGTGGAACCACCTCAAAATAGTTTATGGTTGATTTTTAATAATTATTTGAAGTTTGAAAAGTTACTGATTTGTTATTTTTACTATTCAAAAAATACAACACATTTTGATTTGAATCCAGTGGGGTTGGATGGGGCCTTTCATGAGCTTTCTAAAAATATAAAATTTGTAAAATTTGGCTCAGTAGATTTGTCGCCATTAAATTTTGAAGCTAGTATCAGATTTGCAAAATAAATGAAAAAGAATTAAACTCTTTTGAATTCAAACGGGGGCGGGAACTGAATTGGGCCGGCCCAGCTGGCGGTTCGGGCTGCTGACAGCGTGGGGTCCACTGTCGGGGCGTTTAAAACGCCGAAGCGGTAAGGAGCGATGGAGGCCGTAGGATTAAAAGGAGGATCGACGGCCAGGGTTTGTCCCCTTCGTCGACGAGCTCCGGCGAGGGCTAACCCTACCGGCGGCCAGGAGGGTGGCGATGGGCGGCTTACCGGCGTCCAGCGAGGTCGGCGATGCGGGCGAACGAACTGGTCGACGACGGCGAGTCGAGGGAGGGTCGCGGCGGCTCCTGAGGTGGATGAAATCGTCGGCTTCGTCTTCCGCGTCTCCGGCGAGCTCTGGTGTGAAATTGGGGCGGCGTGGTGGCTAATGTGCAGGGGAAAAAGTGCGAGGAGAGCGAGGAGAGGTAGGGGAGCGAGATGGTGTGGAGTATTGAGGCAGGGGCGCCCTCCTTTTATAGCTGGCGGTCGAGGCCGAGGGGTGCGGAGCTGGTCGTCGATGACGATGGCGCGACGGTGGTTTCGGGCACTGGCGCTGAGGCAGAGGGGTCGGCGACTTCCAGGCGAGTGCGTGGGACTTGACGGCGCAGAAATGGGGGTCTGTGGCGATCGTCCCGTCCTCGCGTTCCGGGGCCCGTGGCGGATGGTCGTCGTCCTTGGCGACGGTGACAGGGCATGGGCGAGCTCGTGGTGATGTCTGGTGGCGTCCTGGTGCTGAGGCGAAGCCACACGCGGGCGCTGATGGCGAGGCGTGGTCGGTGCTGACGGGGTGACGCGACGCTCTGGCGCGCTCTGGCGTCGCGACCATGCACGGCATGGCGTTGCTGGAGCGTGCTGGGCGCGTCGGTGCTGGCGTGTGTAAGCGTTGGCTTGGTCAAGGGCGGCACGGGCAGGGTCAGGTGGGTGCAGGGGACGTCCAGGACATGGTGGAGTGGCCTGGATGGGAGTGGAGAGGGGATGTGCATGATGGTGGCAATGGTGGCCGGCATGGTGTGGGTTTTGGGTCATGGTGACCAAGAGAGAGGGGAGCAGTGGCTTGTACTGGTGATGGGAGGTGTGAGGGAGCTCCAGGGCAGCAGGGATGGTCAGCCTTGGACTTGGTCTAAGGTGAAATTTCAGTATGGGCTTCAGAATAGATGCTGCCCACAAGGTGTTTGTGAATATGGCCGAAAGAGAAAAGTTTTCGAAATTTGAAAATTCCTTTGGTGGATCTCAAACATATAATCATAGAAATGGAATGGTGGTGGTGGTGGTCAATTTGGTGAAGAATTGCAAAATGGCAAAAGTGAGATGATCTTCTCTTTAATCCAAAGTCTCCACTTGGCAACACTATACTGGTCAACCTGGTCAACATGAGGTGGGGTGGTCAACATGAAAGTTGTTGACCTTGACATGGTCTTGGATGACATGGTCAGAGTTGACCAAGTTTGGTTTGGGAAAGGTCAAAGCCAGGGGTGCAAAGTAGGGAAGATGTTATAGAAGTGGCATATGACCATTATCACATGTATGTTGAATTTGAGTTTTGCTTTGATTTGATTTTGGTTTCTTTGATGCAAATGTGTTTGTTTATCATATATAAGAGTTTTACAAGCCATAGATCAAGCAAAGGTGGCCTTGGTTGAAGATTTGCAAATTTGGCTCTATGTGTAAATGAGTGAAGATGGGATTTTCTCACCAATTGATTTCTCTCCATTTACTTTGACTTTGGTTGACTCTAATGTGATTCTTATGAGTTTAGAAACATTTCCAAACCATTGAATCCATTCAAAAAGGTCTTGATCCAAGATTTGCAAAATTGGCCATAACACATAAGAGGTGATGTGTTAAGTTTTATTATTTTTGAAAAGGGTTCACCTTGCTTCACTTGGACATGGGTTAGGGTCAATTTGGTGTTATATTAGGTTTGGAGAAGGTTTCACACCATTTGGTCAAGGTAGAAAAGCATAGGTCAAGATTTGGTGAAAAGGGCTATGTGGCACATATGCTTCTATGCATATGTTGCATTTGATTTTTGATTTGAGTGTTTGTGACCCAAAAGATGTTGTTGAAATGTTGAAATGGTATATGGAGGTGATCCATCCATTCACAACAAGTCCTAGGGTCAAACTTCTCAAATTCACAAATTTGCATTTTTCTCACATATGCCTCTATGGCATTTTTAGTTTCTTTTTATTTTCTTTGGAAACCACTTGGAATTGGTTTGGTAGGTACTAGGTAAGGTGTATGAAGGTTTTCTAAACCTCTAAGCAAAGTAGCAAAGCTTAGGGTAAAGTTTTATAAAAATAGCCATAGGCACATATGCCTTTTTCTTATTTAATTTCTTTTTATTTCATTTTATCTAGTAGTGGTGAAAAGAGGGGTGAGGTCTAGGGTTTAGTGGGGTTCACAAAGGTTCACCACCATTTAGCAAAATTAAAAAAGGTAGGGTTCAAGATTTACCTATTAGGGTTATATGTTCCCATAGGTCTTTTATTTTATTTTGGGTTTCTCAAAAAGGATCCAAAGGATTTCTGGAGAAGATTAGGGTTTAAGGTTTTCTTATTTGATTTCTTTCTCCTTTGTTTTATTTGGTTGGTGATCTTCACTTGATCACTTTGGGGTTTTAGGGTTTAGCACATAAGCATCATAACACTCATCATGGCAAAACACAAGATTTGAACAAGATCTATTTGTATCAATCTTATTTTAATAAAAGTTTTTGTTGGTTCCAAAATTTGGAACCAGGGAAATTCATTTGTTTTGTTTTGAAATTTTTGGGTTGTTACAAACCCTTCCCCCTTAAACAAATCTCGTCCCGAGATTTTAAGAAAAGTTAGGTTCCTAAGAGAGATTGAGTATCTTACTGGAGGACATACTTGGCATGGTCTGGGGTGCTTCCTGAGCTTCAGTGGCAGTCATGTGGTAGAGACGGCCGTTGTGGTTGTTCTGGTTCCTTCTTCCGCAAAGCGGCGCTGGAGCAGGCGCTGCGGTATTGGCGGCAATCCTGGCAAGCTTTTTGGGGCACTCATTGGAGAAGTGACCCACAACTCCACATTCATAGCAGTTGACGGTGGACTTGTCTTTGGGGTTGACGGGCACAGCGTTACTTCCAGTCCTTGGGGCAGTATTGGGGTTGTTGTTGTTTCCATTGTTGTGGTTGTTGTTGGGGCGGTTGTTGTTGCTGTTGTTGGTGTTGTTTCCTCCGGGCTTCGGGGGTCCTCCGTTGTTGTTGGTGTAGTTGGGGCGATAATTCTGAGGGGTTGGCTTGTTGTATCTTGGGGTGAATCCTCCAGAGGGGTTATTGCGATACTTCTGATTATGGTGGGGTCCATTCTGGTTCATCATTCTGCGTTTGCGGTTCTCATTGGCCTGATGTAGCTTTCCTTCCATCTGTATGGCTGAGTCTACGAGGGCTTCTAAGTCGCCAAGGAATGTTCACTAACACCGTCTGCATCTCGTCATGCACCGTTCGAAATCTTTCCTTTCTCTTCTCATTGGTGTCGGTCTCATCCGGGGCGTACCTTGACAGAGTGAGAAACCTGTCGCGGTATTCCACCACGGACATCCTTCCTTGTTTGAGTTCACGGAACTCGTCTCTCATCTTCTTGATCAGTCCTTGGGGCACATGGTACTTGCTAAATTTCAGCTTGAAGTCTTCCCAGGTCATCATCTGTCCTGCATTCATGGCACGGGTGCTGGTCCACCAAGCTCTGGCGGGTCCTGTAGTGCGTGGCAAACAGTACTTTTTCTACGGCTTCAACTTGCGCAACTTCGAGGTTGTTCTCCATGGTCTGGAGCCAGTCATCGTCTAGGGGTTCTTCAGTCTTGTTGAACATCGGAGGGTTGGTGTCTGAAAGTTCTTCAACTTTGACCCCGGGTGATCGTGGTTTCCATGGCCTTGGTTGTTCTGAGCTATCTGTTGCAGTGCGGTAATGTTGGCTTGGCGTTCAGCTCTTTCGACTTCTCGGTCTGCCATCATTGTCTGCAGCAGTTGCATCATGGCATCCTGGGTGGTGTTGCGGGTTGGTGGGGCCATCTGAACATTGAGGTAGATGATAGGATAAGAGGGAAATTTCTATGGTTTGTTTTGTTAAATTTTTAAAAGTTCACAATTTGAAATTTTGAGTAGTGTTGCGGGGGTAAAACCAACAACACTTTTTCATTCATACCAAGCATCACATATTACAAAGCTAACACACCGTTGGTTTGAAGAACCATTCATCGTTCTACGATACAAGGGGATCCTGATACAACTCACACCTACTTAAGTGCTTGGGTGATACTACTCTTCCGGGTGGATTCTTCTTCTTCACGGGTGAGGTGCTTGGCGAGAGGTGAGGGCGTTGTCCAAATCCCTGCGGGTTTTGTACTGCCTGAAGTCCTGAGGTGCTTCATAGGGGTTCATCTTTGGTTGTGGTGGGGGCATGGTCATCGGTCTTCCCATGGAGTCATGTCTTGGGTAGTAGATGAAGCGAGTGTTCTTGATCTTGTCCTCATTTTGTCCACACAGACGGGAAATTGCTTCTTGCATAGCTTTGTCTAGTCCTTCCTTCCAAGTGTTTCCCGTTACAGAAAACCATATGGTTTCCCATACCGGGGCATCAAGCTTCCTTCGTAGATCAGTAGAGACGTCCCACAGAGGTGGTTCTCCTAACTGAGCCTTGAGGGGTATTCCGAAGAACTCGGGATACGGGTGTCCTAGATAGTCCACCAGTTGCTTCAACTCCTTTTTGAAACTTTTGTCGTCTCCGGATCCAAGCTTATAGGACTCCCATTGGTACTTCATCTGTGAGCAAAGAGGAGGAGTGAATTAAAGAAGTAGTCAAGTGTGCAAAATTTTAGATAGTGCTACAACGAAAGCAGAGTATAAATTTCTCATTTCGAAAAAGATTTCAAGGATAAGGGTGAGAATAAGTTTTTCACAATTATTCACTTCTTTGGTTTTTGAAACTAAGTTTTGCAGACGTCAATTCTAACTAGGGTCTCCTAAGGTCAACAATGGCTCTGATACCAACTTGTCAACACCCGGATTTTTAA
Source organism: Lolium multiflorum (assembly GCA_030979885.1). NCBI lineage: Eukaryota > Viridiplantae > Streptophyta > Magnoliopsida > Poales > Poaceae > Lolium > Lolium multiflorum. The sequence goes on along the minus strand of CM061752.1, from coordinate 46,423,548 downwards.
GTCCGGATGCCTATTATGCCATTCATCGCAATCCCAGGAATATTGTTTTTGCGAGACATAATAGATTAATATCACAACACATCATTTATTACAACGCATAATTGTCTTACAACACGGGATCACATGATCCAGTCTCATTACAATACTAGTTGATCTATTGATCAATTACAAAACACATAAGGAAGCGAAGTCGCGTAGTAGTAGTCCATCTATTTCACAGGCAACTGTTGACGTCAGGAGTGATCCTAGTTGTCGTAGACGTCCTGCTGTCCTTCTTCCGGTTCTGGTGCTCCTCTTCATAGTCTGGCCATTTGAATAGCCAGGGACAAAGCCATGAGTACTTTAAAGTACTCGCAAACTAATACTAAGGTAAACACTATCAACTATAGTAAGGGGTTCTAAGCTCTAGTTTCATTTGCATAAAGCCAGTTTTATTTCATAAACACTTTAATAATCAAAAACCTTCATTTGCTCAACTAACTCAAGTGGGAACATTAGTGTCATTCCCACAACTCAGTTGTGATTCAAAGTCAAGTTCACCATTCACCTTTCAAGTTCAAAACTCAAGTCACCCTTCACATGTCACATTTTGAAAATGGTCTGATGACGGAACAGTATGGCCATTCCAACCGTCCATAACCGAGGACGCGGCTATTCGAATAGATCTACACTCTGCAGAGGTCGTACACTTGTGCCACAACATTTGCAATAATCCGTCAGGGTTAACTGGCCCTGATTTACCACACTCCGTGTGCGGACTACCAACCATAACCTTTCACTTACATATCCTAGTATAGGCATCTCTCCCCATGAGCTTGGCCTCCCGGTGAAAACCAACCTGTTAACCCGGGAACTGCACAGGGCTTGGGCCGGACATTCACCTCATATTCACGTCATTTCATATCACTTCACTTTTGTAGAGGCAGCCTCCAGCATAACCCCGATGACGCTTGTTTAGAGGGAACCCATACTAAGATACATAAACTTCTAGTTAAGCCCTACCCATATCAGGTATTGTGGGGGTACTTGCAAAATTGGAATGGTATCGCATCCAAACCCAACCATCAGTTTTTGGTAAAATTCACCAAGTCATTCACCAGTCACACTCACCTTCAAAATCTTTCAATAGAATGACTCATCATTCCAAGGTTTTCAAAGTCATTTCAATTCACAAGTTCCCATCTAGAGTAGCCACTTTTGATATTGAGCACTAGCAACTAATCATGAGGGGTGCTAACTAGCTTATAGCCTTCTAGGCTAAGTTTGATACTCTTGTAGTATTCTATCTCTAGACCAAAGTTAACTATAAAAGCAAGTTATAAATAATCAAAAGCAAAAGCTTGTAAGAGTAAAACTGGGAAATAGGATCATTAAGCATAAAGTAAAAAGTGGTAGTGCCTTGCTCTTGTAGAGCTTTGCACTTTGCAAGTATTTTAGCTTGCAAAAGTCTAGCTTGCAAAGGTGTTAGCTTGCCTTGGTTGGTGTATTGATCAAAGTGGTCTTCTTCTCCTTCTTCTTGGTAGAATACCTCCTCTTCTTGATAGTCTCCGGTACTAGCGTCTATAAACGAATACGAGGATACAATCACCAAACAATTCATTGGCTATTCCAAACATCACATATATTTACACAAACTATTCTATTCACACTATTAAAACAATTTGGTGCATTGGTGGTATTGCTTTGAGGAAGAATAATTTCCTCTTATTTTATATGTAAAAGATAGTTTTCCATATAGTTCTCGAGGAATAATTTCCTCTCATTGAATCTTTTTTAAGATTTAATTTCTCAAACCATCACACATGAATTTAGGTTGACCCAAGTCAACCATTCATCATCATTATTTGAGAAAATGATTTAAATGAGGTAGGGATACCTCATACCATTTAATAAGGCCTATTATGATTTAAAATCTCCAAGTATTTCATGTGAGAGTATTTGACCAGGGGTTCAAACTTCATATGAAAGTACTTGGGACAAGATTTAAATGAAGTGAAACACCTCATAAAATTTACACAAGTAAACTAGTATCACTCATTACTATTAAGTGGTTAAAGGTGTTGTTTTCTTATTTAGGAAAAATAATTTCCTCTCATACTACATAAGGTGTTACTTTTAATTACTTAGAGAAATAACTTCTTCTCATTGTCTCATTAAGATTTAATTTCTCTTATGCATAATATGTGACCTAGGTGACCAAAGTCAACCTCTTCACACTTATCATTCAAGAAAAAGATTTAAATGAGTTGAACACCTCATACAATTTACTACTAACATAGTAAAGATTTAATATCATCAAATAATTCACTATGAGAGTTAATAGACCATGGTCTCTACCTCATGTAGAATTAATTGAGACAAAGATTTAAATGAGACCAAAGCATCTCATACAATTTAAATACTATTTTTGAAATAGTTTAAATGAGCTAGAAATGGCCAGATAGCCATTATTTGAATCTAGCCCATGATCATATGAAACAACTATAGTATTTTATTACATAATAAATTAGACAACATCAAATGTGATTTTTGAGAGGTGGAACCACCTCAAAATAGTTTATGGTTGATTTTTAATAATTATTTGAAGTTTGAAAAGTTCTTGATTTGTTATTTTTACTATTCAAAAAATACAACACATTTTGATTTGAATCCAGTGGGGTTGGATGGGGCCTTTCATGAGCTTTCTAAAAATATAAAATTTGTAAAATTTGGCTCAGTAGATTTGTCGCCATTAAATTTTGAAGCTAGTATCAGATTTGCAAAATAAATGAAAAAGAATTAAACTCTTTTGAATTCAAACGGGGGCGGGAACTGAATTGGGCCGGCCCAGCTGGCGGTTCGGGCTGCTGACAGCGTGGGGTCCACTGTCGGGGCGTTTAAAACGCCGAAGCGGTAAGGAGCGATGGAGGCCGTAGGATTAAAAGGAGGATCGACGGCCAGGGTTTGTCCCCTTCGTCGACGAGCTCCGGCGAGGGCTAACCCTACCGGCGGCCAGGAGGGTGGCGATGGGCGGCTTACCGGCGTCCAGCGAGGTCGGCGATGCGGGCGAACGAACTGGTCGACGACGGCGAGTCGAGGGAGGGTCGCGGCGGCTCCTGAGGTGGATGAAATCGTCGGCTTCGTCTTCCGCGTCTCCGGCGAGCTCTGGTGTGAAATTGGGGCGGCGTGGTGGCTAATGTGCAGGGGAAAAAGTGCGAGGAGAGCGAGGAGAGGTAGGGGAGCGAGATGGTGTGGAGTATTGAGGCAGGGGCGCCCTCCTTTTATAGCTGGCGGTCGAGGCCGAGGGGTGCGGAGCTGGTCGTCGATGACGATGGCGCGACGGTGGTTTCTGGGCACTGGCGCTGAGGCAGAGGGGTCGGCGACTTCCAGGCGAGTGCGTGGGACTTGACGGCGCAGGAAATGGGGGTCTGTGGCGATCGTCACTGTCCTCGCGTTCCGGGGCCCGTGGCGGATGGTCGTCGTCCTTGGCGACGGTGACAGGGCATGGGCGAGCTCGTGGTGATGTCTGGTGGCGTCCTGGTGCTGAGGCGAAGCCACACGCGGGCGCTGATGGCGAGGCGTGGTCGGTGCTGACGGGGTGACGCGACGCTCTGGCGCGCTCTGGCGTCGCGACCATGCACGGCATGGCGTTGCTGGAGCGTGCTGGGCGCGTCGGTGCTGACGTGTGTAAGCGTTGGCTTGGTCAAGGGCAGGCACGGGCAGGGTCAGGTGGGTGCAGGGGACGTCCAGGACATGGTGGAGTGGCCTGGATGGGAGTGGAGAGGGGATGTGCATGATGGTGGCAATGGTGGCCGGCATGGTGTGGGTTTTGGGTCATGGTGACCAAGAGAGAGGGGAGCAGTGGCTTGTACTGGTGATGGGAGGTGTGAGGGAGCTCCAGGGCAGCAGGGATGGTCAGCCTTGGACTTGGTCCAAGGTGAAATTTCAGTATGGGCTTCAAAATAGATGCTGCCCACAAGGTGTTTGTGAATATGGCCGAAAGAGAAAAGTTTTCGAAATTTGAAAATTCCTTTGGTGGATCTCAAACATATAATCATAGAAATGGAATGGTGGTGGTGGTGGTCAATTTGGTGAAGAATTGCAAAATGGCAAAAGTGAGATGATCTTCTCTTTAATCCAAAGTCTCCACTTGGCAACACTATACTGGTCAACCTGGTCAACATGAGGTGGGGTGGTCAACATGAAAGTTGTTGACCTTGACATGGTCTTGGATGACATGGTCAGAGTTGACCAAGTTTGGTTTGGGAAAGGTCAAAGCCAGGGGTGCAAAGTAGGGAAGATGTTATAGAAGTGGCATATGACCATTATCACATGTATGTTGAATTTGAGTTTTGCTTTGATTTGATTTTGGTTTCTTTGATGCAAATGTGTTTGTTTATCATATATAAGAGTTTTACAAGCCATAGATCAAGCAAAGGTGGCCTTGGTTGAAGATTTGCAAATTTGGCTCTATGTGTAAATGAGTGAAGATGGGATTTTCTCACCAATTGATTTCTCTCCATTTACTTTGACTTTGGTTGACTCTAATGTGATTCTTATGAGTTTAGAAACATTTCCAAACCATTGAATCCATTCAAAAAGGTCTTGATCCAAGATTTGCAAAATTGGCCATAACACATAAGAGGTGATGTGTTAAGTTTTATTATTTTTGAAAAGGGTTCACCTTGCTTCACTTGGACATGGGTTAGGGTCAATTTGGTGTTATATTAGGTTTGGAGAAGGTTTCACACCATTTGGTCAAGGTAGAAAAGCATAGGTCAAGATTTGGTGAAAAGGGCTATGTGGCACATATGCTTCTATGCATATGTTGCATTTGATTTTTGATTTGAGTGTTTGTGACCCAAAAGATGTTGTTGAAATGTTGAAATGGTATATGGAGGTGATCCATCCATTCACAACAAGTCCTAGGGTCAAACTTCTCAAATTCACAAATTTGCATTTTTCTCACATATGCCTCTATGGCATTTTTAGTTTCTTTTTATTTTCTTTGGAAACCACTTGGAATTGGTTTGGTAGGTACTAGGTAAGGTGTATGAAGGTTTTCTAAACCTCTAAGCAAAGTAGCAAAGCTTAGGGTAAAGTTTTATAAAAATAGCCATAGGCACATATGCCTTTTTCTTATTTAATTTCTTTTTATTTCATTTTATCTAGTAGTGGTGAAAAGAGGGGTGAGGTCTAGGGTTTAGTGGGGTTCACAAAGGTTCACCACCATTTAGCAAAATTAAAAAAGGTAGGGTTCAAGATTTACCTATTAGGGTTATATGTTCCCATAGGTCTTTTATTTTATTTTGGGTTTCTCAAAAAGGATCCAAAGGATTTCTGGAGAAGATTAGGGTTTAAGGTTTTCTTATTTGATTTCTTTCTCCTTTGTTTTATTTGGTTGGTGATCTTCACTTGATCACTTTGGGGTTTTAGGGTTTAGCACATAAGCATCATAACACTCATCATGGCAAAACACAAGATTTGAACAAGATCTATTTGTATCAATCTTATTTTAATAAAAGTTTTTGTTGGTTCCAAAATTTGGAACCAGGGAAATTCATTTGTTTTGTTTTGAAATTTTTGGGTTGTTACAGTATTGAATATGTACTTATGCACTTTATCTCTTATTAAGTTGCTTGTTGTGCGATAACCATGTTCCTGGGGACGCCATCAACTACTCTTTGTTGAATATCATGTGAGTTGCTATGCATGTTCGTCTTGTCTGAAGTAAGGGCGATTTACCATTAGTTGAATGGTTAGATCATGCATAATGTTAGAGAAGAACATTGGGCCGCTAACTAAAGCCATGAATCATGGTGGAAGTTTCAGTTTTGGACAAATATCCTCAATCTCATATGAGAAAATTAATTGTTGCTAAATGCTTATGCATTAAAGAGGAGTCCATTATCTGTTGTCTATGTTGTCCCGTATGGATGTCTAAGTTGAGAATAATCAAAAGCGAGAAATCCAATACGAGCTTTCTCCTTAGACCTTTGTACAGCGGCATAGAGGTACCCCTTTGTGACACTTGGTTAAAACATATGTATTGCGATGATAATCCTGGTAATCCAAGCTAATTAGGACAAGGTGCGGGCACTATTAGTATACTATGCATGAGGCTTGCAACTTGTAGGATATAATTTACATGATACATATGCTTTATTACTACCGTTGACAAAATTGTTTCTTGTTTTCAAAAACCAAAGCTCTAGCACAAATATAGCAATCAATGCTTCCCTCTGCAAAGGGCCTTTCTTTTACTTTTATGTTGAGTCAGTTCACCTATCTCTCTCCACCTCAAGAAGCAAACACTTGTGTGAACTGTGCATTGATTCCTACATACTTGCATATTGCACTTGTTATATTACTTTACATTGACAATATCCATGAGATATACATGTTATAAGTTGAAAGCAACCGCTGAAACTTAATCTTCCTTTGTGTTGTTTCGATACCTCTACTTTGAATTATTTCTTTATGAGTTAACTCTTATGCAAGCCTTATTGATGCTTGTCTTGAAAGTACTATTCATGAAAAGTCTTTGCTATATGATTCATTTGTTTACTCATGTCATTTACCATTGCTTTGATCGCTGCATTCATTACATGTGCTTACAATAGTATGATCAAGATTATGATGGCATGTCACTCCAAATTATCTTTGTTATCGTTTACCTACTCGGGACGAGTAGGAACTAAGCTTGGGGATGCTGATACGTCTCCGACGTATCGATAATTTCTTATGTTCCATGCCACTTTATTGATGATACCTACATGTTTTATGCATACTTTATGTCATATTTATGCATTTTCCGGCACTAACCTATTAACGAGATGCCGAAGAGCCAGTTGCTGTTTTCTGTTTTTGGTTTCAGAAATCCTAGTAAGGAAATATTCTCGGAATTGGACGAAATCAACGCCCAGGGGCCTATTTTCACATGAAGCTTTCAGAAGTCCGAGAGGAGAGTGGGGCCACGGGCGCCGCCACACTAGGGCGGCGCGGCCCAGGGGGGCCTGCGCGGCCCTAGCGTGTGAGGCCCCCGTGACGCCTCCTGACCTGCCCTTCCGCCTACTTAAGGTCTTCGTCGCGAAACCCCCAGTACCGAGAGCCACGATACGAAAAACCTTCCAGAGACGCCGCCGCCAATCCCATCTCGGGGGATTCAGGAGATCGCCTCCGGCACCCTGCCGGAGAGGGGAATCATCCCGGAGGACTCTTCACCGCCATGGTTGCCTCCGGAGTGATGAGTGAGTAGTTCACCCTGGACTATGGGTCCATAGCAGTAGCTAGATGGTCATCTTCTCCTAATTGTGCTTCATTGTCGGATCTTGTGAGCTGCCTAACATGATCAAGATCATCTATCTGTAATGCTACATGTTGTGTTTGTTGGGATCCGATGGATAGAGAATACTATGTTATGTTGATTATCAATCTATTACCTATGTGTTGTTTATGATCTTGCATGCTCTCCGTTGTTAGTAGAGGCTCTGGCCAAGTTTTTGCTAGTAACTCCAAGAGGGAGTATTTATGCTCGATAGTGGGTTCATGCCTCCATTAAATCTGGGACAGTGAGAAAGTTCTAAGGTTGTGGATGTGCTGTTGCCACTAGGGATAAAATATCGATGCTATGTCTAAGGATGTAGTTGTTGATTACATTACGCACCATACTTAATGCAATTGTCTGTTGTTTGCAACTTAATACTGGAAGGGTTCGGATGATAACCTGAAGGTGGACTTTTTAGGCATAGATGCATGATGGATAGCGGTCTATGTACTTTGTCGTAATGCCCAATTAAATCTCACTATACTCATCATATCATGTATGTGCATGGTCATGCTCTCTTTATTTGTCAATTGCCCAACTGTAATTTGTTCACCCAACATACTTATTCTTATGGGAGAGACGCATCTAGTGAACTGTGGACCCCGGTCCATTCTTTTATATCGAATACAATCTACTGCAATACTTGTTCTACTGTTTTCTGCAAACTTCATCATCCACACTATACATCTAATCCTTTGTTACAGCAAGACCGGTGAGATTGACAACCTCGCTGTCACGTTGGGGCAAAGTAATTTGGTTGTGTTGTGCAGGTTCCACGTTGGCGCCGGAATCCCTGGTGTTGCGCGCACTACACTTCGCCGCCATCAACCTTCAACGTGCTTCTTGACTCCTACTGGTTCGATAAACCTTGGTTTCTAACTAAGGGAAACTTACTGCTGTACGCATCACACCTTCCACTTGGGGTTCCCAACGGTCGCGTGCTGTACGCGTGTCAAGCTAAATTTCTGGCGCCGTTGCCGGGGACGTGAAGGAAAACTACACCACAGAGATTTCTAACTCCCACGTCAACTGCGCGCCAGCAATCCCATGGAAGCTTTGGAGGACATAGTTGATTGATCCGGCTTGAAGCTTGTTGTCTTGAAGGCACTCTTCGTTTGCTTAGGAGGATCCTTGGGAGCAATAGCACTTGTGTTCTTGATGCTTGAGGAGGTGTTTGTTGCATTTCGCGCGGCGAAGAAGGACTTTGTTTTTGCACTTGCTATGTCTTCTCGCACTTGGCGCTCGGCTCTTGTAGCTTGATGAAGCAATTCAACCATGTTGGTGTAAGGCAAGAACTCCACTATCCTCTTGACGGGAATGTTCAATCCATTCAAGAATCTTGCCATTGTTTGCTCTTCTCGCTCATCTACATTGGCACTCATCATGGTCATATGCATCTCCTTGTAGTACTCCTCAACGGACTTGTAGCTTTGCTTGAGTTGAGTAAGCATGTTGAAGAGGTCGCGTTTATGGTGGTTGGGCACAAAGCGTTTGTGCATGACTTCTTGCATCTCTTCCCATGTAGCAATGGGGTCTAGATCTTCCTTGTCACGCTTCTTGTTCACTTCTTCCCACCAAACATTTGCATACCCTTCAAACTCTAGTGATGCCATGGCCACTTTCTTTGCTTCGGAGAAGTTGTGTATGCGGAAAATCTTGTCAACCTTGAGAACCCAAGATAAGTATGCATCGGGGTCTTCTTCTCCATGGAACTTAGGCATGGTGAACTTGAGCTTCCCAAAGATTTCCTCTTCATTGCGGTCATTGCGTCTAGGAGGTGGTCTTTCTTCACCAATATTGTAGGGATTCGTTGCATAGAAAACAAAAAATTTCCTACCACGAGAACGCAATCCAAGCCAAGATGTAATCTAGAAGACGGTAGCAACGAGGGGATGATCGAGACTCACCCTTGAAGATTTTCAAAGCCTACAAGATGAGGCTCTTGTTGCTGCGGTAGACGTTCACTTGCCGCTTGCAAAAGCGCGTAGAAGATCTTGATCACGGTGCCACGATCGGGCAGCACCTCCGTACTCGGTCACACGTTCGGTGTTGATGAAGTCGACGTCCACCTCCCCGCGGGCAGCGGAAGTAGTAGCTCCTCTTGAATCCGGCAGCACGATGGCGTGGTGGCGGTGGTGGTGGAGAACCCGGCGGAGCTTCGCTAAGCGTGCGGGAGTGGAGGAGGAGAGGCGGCTAGGGTTTGGGAGGGGGCGCCGGCCACTAGGGGTGCGGCCACCTTGTGGTCTTGGGGTGGCCGGCCCCTCCCCTTGGCCCTCATTATATAGGTGGAAGCCCCAAGTGTTGGACTACAAGTCTTCGAATAAGACCCCAACCCAAAACCTTCCATGTAGTAGGGAAACCTACCCAAGGTGGGAATCCCACTTGGGGTGGGATTCCCCCTTCCATGTGGGGGGTGGCCGGCCACCTTGGACTCCCCCCTCTAGGGTTGGCCGGCCATGGGGAGGTGGAGTCCCTCCGGGACTCCTCCTTCCTTAGTGATTTCTTCCGGACTTTTCTAGAACCTTCTAGAACCTTCCGTAGAATCTTCCGGATCATTTTAAATCTTATAAAATGACTTCCTATATATGAATCTTATTCTCCGGACCATTCCGGAACTCCTCGTGATGTCCGGGATCCCATCCGGGACTTCGAACAAAACTTCGAACTCCATTCCATATTCAAGTTCTACCATTTCAACATCAAACCTTAAGTGTGTCACCCTACGGTTCGCGAACTATGCGGACATGGTTGAGTACTCTCTCCGACCAATAACCAATAGCGGGATCTGGAGATCCATAATGGCTCCCACATATTCAACGATGACTTCAGTGATTGAATGAACCATTCACATACGATACCAATTCCCTTTGTCACGCGATATTTTACTTGTCCGAGGTTTGATCATCGGTATCACTCTATACCTTGTTCAACCTCGTCTCTGACAAGTACTCTTTACTCGTACCGTGGTATGTGGTCTCTTATGAACTTATTCATATGCTTGCAAGACATTAGACGACATTCCACCGAGAGGGCCCAGAGTATATCTATCCGTCATCGGGATGGACAAATCCCACTGTTGATCCATATGCCTCAACTCATACTTTCCGGATACTTAATCCCACCTTTATAACCACCCATTTACGCAGTGGCATTTGATGTAATCAAAGTACCTTTCCGGTATAAGTGATTTACATGATCTCATGGTCATAAGGACTAGGTAACTATGTATCGAAAGCTTATAGCAAATAACTTAATGACGTGATCTTATGCTACGCTTAATTGGGTGTGTCCATTACATCATTCATACAATGATATAACCTTGTTATTAATAACATCCAATGTTCATGATTATGAAACTAATCATCCATTAATCAACAAGCTAGTTAAGAGGCATACTAGGGACTCTTTGTTGTTTACATATCACACATGTATCAATGTTTCGGTTAATACAATTATAGCATGGTATATAAACATTTATCATAAACATAAAGATATATATAATAACCACTTTTATTATTGCCTCTTGGGCATATCTCCAACAGTCTCCCACTTGCACTAGAGTCAATAATCTAGATTACATTGTAAGGTACCTAACACCCATTGCATTCTGGTGTTGGTCATGCTTTGCCCTAGGGAGAGCTTTAGTCAACGGATCTGCTACATTCAGATCAGTGTGTACTTTGCAAATCTTTACTTCTCCATCTTCGATGTACTCGCGAATCGAGTGGTAACGCAGCTTGATATGCTTCAGCCTCTTGTGTGACCTTGGTTCTTGTGCATTGGTGATGGCACCCATGTTGTCACAGTAGATGACTAGTGGGTCCAATGCACTAGGAACCACACCGAGCTCTACAATGAACCTCTTCATCCATACCGCTTCTGATGAAGCCTCTAAAGCCGCTATGTACTCGATTCTTGAAGACTTCGCCACCGTGCACTGCTTCGAGCTTGCCCAGCTACAGCACCATTCAATATAAACACGTACCCAGACCGTGACTTAGAGTCATCGGGATCAGTGTTCCAACTTGCATCGGTGTAACCGCTTACAACGAGCTCTTGGTCACCTCCATAACAAAGAAACATATCCTTAGTTCTTTTCAAGTACTTCAGGATATTCTTGACCGCTGTCCAGTGTTCCATTCCTGGATCACTTTGATATCTGCTAGTCAAACTAACATGTGCTATATCTGGTCTAGTACATAGCATGGCATACATGATAGATCCTACTGCCGAGGCATAGGGGATATTACTCATCCTTTCTCTTTCTTCTGCCGTAGCCGGTCCTTGAGTCTTACTCAAGACCTTGCCTGGTAACATAGGTAAAAACCCTTTCTTACTTTCGTCCATTCTAAACTTCTTTAGAATCTTGTCCAGGTATGTACTCTGTGATAGCCCTATTAGGCGTCTTGATCTATCTCTATAAATCTTGATGCCTAATATATACGATGCTTCACCAAGGTCTTTCATTGAAAAACTATTATTCAAATAACCTTTTACACTGCTTAATAGTTATATATCATTCCCAATCAATAATATGTCATCCACATATAATACCAGGAATGCTACAGAGCTCCCACTCACTTTCTTGTAAATACAGGCCTCTCCATGACACTGTATAAACCCGAAGTCTTTGATCACCTTATCAAAGCGGTTCCAACTTCTTGATGCTTGCTTCAGTCCATAGATTGAACGCTGAAGTTTGCATACTTTGTCGCATTTTTAGGATCGACAAAACCTTTGGGTTGTACCATATACAACTCTTCCTCAATGTCTCCATTAAGGAACGCCGTTTTGACATCCATTTGCCAAATCTCATAATCGAAAAATGCAGCTATTTCTAACAAAATCCTCACAGATTTTAGCTTCGCTACAGGTGAGAAAGTCTCATCATAGTCAACTCCTTGAATTTGTTGGAAACCCTTTGCGACAAGTCGAGCTTTATAGACAGTAATATTACCATCAGCATCTGTTTTTCTCTTGAAGATCCATTTATTCTCGACAGCCTTGCGGCTATCAGGTAAGTCTACCAAAGTCCATACTTTGTTATCATACATGGATCCCATTTCGGATTTCATGGCTTCTTGCCATTTGTTGGAATCTGGGCTCATCATTGCTTCTTCATACGTCGCAGGGTCCTCATCATTGTTGTCCACAATCATGACATTTAGACAAGGATCATACCAATCAGGAGTGGTACGTTCCCTTGTCGATCTGCGAGGTTCGGTTTCCTCGTTCGAAGTTTCATGATCATTATCATTAGCTTCCTCTGTTGTCGGTGTAGGCGGTACAGTACAACTTCCGGTACTGCGCTACTCGATAAACGAGTAAAGATTCATCAATCTCATCGAGTTCTACTTTTCTTCCAGTCACTTCTTTAGTGAGAAATTCTTTCTCAAGAAAGGTTCCGTTCTTAGCAACAAAGATTTTGCCTTCGGATCTGTGATAGAAAGTATACCCTATAGTTTCTTTAGGGTATCCTATAAAGATGCATTTCTCCGCTTTGGGTTCTAGCTTGTCCGGTTGTAACTTCTTTACATAGGCTTCGCAATCCCAAACTTTAAGGAACGACAACTTAGGTTTCTTATTAAACCATAATTCATATGGTGTCGTTTCTACGGATTTTGATGGTGCTCTATTTAAAGTGAATGCGGTTGTCTCTAATGCATAACTCCAAAATGATAACGGCAAATTAGTAAGAGACATCATAGAACGAACCATATCTAAGAGAGTTCGATTACGATGTTCGGACACACCGTTTCGTTGTGGTGTTCCCGGCGGTGTCAATTGTGAAAGTATTCCGCATTTCTTTAAATGCATGCCAAACTCATAACTCAGATATTCACCTCCACGATCAGATCGTAGAAATTTAATCTTCTTGTTACGTTGATTTTCTACTTCACTTTGGAATTCCTTAAACTTCTCGAAAGTTTTGGATTTATGTTTCATGAAATAGATATACCCATATCTACTCAGATCATCTGTGAAGGTTAGAACATAACGATAACCACCGCGTGATGCTACACTCATTGGTCCGCACACATCGGTATGTATGATTTCCAATAAGTCAGTAGCTCGCTCCATCATACCAGAAAATGGAGTCTTAGTCATTTTTCCCATCAGACATGCTTCACATCTATCAAGTGACTCAAAGTCAAGTGATTCAAGTAATCCATCGGTATGGAGTTTCTTCATGCGTTTCACTCCAATATGACCAAGACGACAGTGCCACATATAAGTAGAATTATCATTTAATTTAATTCGCTTAGCATCAATGTTATGTATATGCGTATCACTACTATCGAGATCTAATAGAAATAAGCCATTCTTTTGTGTGCTTGACCATAAAAGATATTATTCATAAAAATAGAACAACCATTATTCTCAGACTTGAATGAATAACCGTCTTGCATTAAACAAGATCCAGATATAATGTTCATGCTCAACGCGGGTACAAAATAACAATTATTTAGGCTTAAAACTAATCCCGAAGGTTGATGTAGAGGAAGTGTGCCGACAGCGATCACATCGACTTTGGATCCGTTTCCAACGCGCATCGTCACTTCATCTTTCGGTAGTCTTCGTTTATTCTTTAGTTCCTGTTTCGAGTTACAAATATGAGCAACCGAACCAGTATCAAATACTAGAACGAGAACCAGTGAGATAAACATCTATAACATGTATATCAGATATACCTTCTTTCTTCTTCTTGACAAGGCCGCTCTTCAGATCAGCTAGATACTTGGAGCAATTACTCTTCCAGTGTCCCTTCTCCTTGCAGTAATAGCACTCAGCATCAGGCTTAGGGCCGTTCTTAGGTTTCATAGGAGGCGTGGCAGCTTTCTTGCCACCTTTCTTGAATTTTCCCTTAGACTTGCCCTGTTTCTTGAAACTGGTGGTCTTGTTGACCATCAACACTTGGTGCTCTTTCTTGATCTCAATCTCAGCAGCTTTTAGCATGCCAAAGAGTTCAGGTAACTCTTTGTTCATGTTCTGCATATTGTAGTTCATCACAAAGTTCTTGTAACTTGGTGGCGGTGATTGAAGGACACGATTAATCCCCAGTCTATTAGGAATCACTATTCCCAAGTCACTGAGTTTCTTCGCATGCCCAGTCATAACGAGCATGTGCTCACTAACAGAGCTGCCTTCTTCCATCATACAGCTGAAAAAGTGTTTCGATGCTTCATAGCATTCCACGGCCGCATGAGTCTCAAATATAGCTTTCAGCTCATTGACCAACTCATGAGGATCGTGGTGCTCAAGACGTTTTTGAAGATCGGATTCCAGACTGCACAGGATGGCACACTGTACTTGAGAGTACCGAGCTTTCCGAGTTGCATAAACATTCTTTACTTCCTCGGTTTCAGTTTCTGCAGGAGAGTCACCTAGCGGTGCATCAAGCACATATTGCAGATTTCCGCCAGCGAGGAAGATCCTCACATGACGGAACCAGTCGGTGAAATTGCTACCGTTGCTCTTAAGCTTTTCTTTCTCTAGGAACTGGTTAAAATTGATTGGGGACGCCATCTCTACAACATATATTTGCAAAAGTTTAGACTAAGTTTATGACAAATTGAGTTCAAATTTTAATTCAACATAATTAAAAATCTAGGTGAACTCCCACTCAAAACAATATCCCTCGCATTGTCTTAGTGATCACATGAACCAAATCCACCACACCTAAGTCCGATCATCACGAGACAAGGTGTAATTTCAATGGCGAACACTCAAAGTGTTCATCATATCAACCATATGATTCATGCTCTACCTTTCGGTATCACGTGTTCCGAGACCATGTCTGTACATGCTAGGCTCATCAAGGCCACCTTAGTATCCGCATGTGCAAAACTGTCTTGCACCCGTTGTATGCACTTGTTGATTCTATCACACCCGATCATCACGAGATGCTTCGAAACGACAAGTCTTGGCAACGGTGCTACTAAGGATGAACACTTTATTATCTTGAGATTTTAGTGAGGGATCATCTTATAATGCTACCGTCGCGATCTAAGCAAAATAAGATGCATAAAAGGATTAACATCACATGCAGTTCATATGTGATATGATATGGCACTTTTGTCTTTGCGCCTTTGATCTTCATCTCCAAAGCACGGACATGATCTCCATCATCTTCGGGCATGATCTCCATCATCGTCGGCGTAGCGTCAAGGTCAATGGCGCCGTCTTCATGGTTGTTCACCTCATGTAGCAACTATTACAACTACTTTTAAATACTACTCAACATGAAATTTAAAGACAACCATAAGGCTCCTGCCGGTTGCCACAATACAATAATGATCATCTCATACATATTCATCATCACATTATGGCCATATCACATCACCAAACCCTGCAAAAACAAGTTAGACGTCTCTAATTTGGTTTGCATATTTTACGTGGTTTTAGGGTTTTCGAGAGAGATCAAATCTACCTACGAACATGAACCACAACGGTGATACTAATGTTGTCAATAGAAGAGTAAATTGAATCTTCACTATAGTAGGAGAGACAGACACCCGCAAAGCCTCTTATGCAATACAAGTTGCATGTCGAACGAGGAACAAGTCTCATGAACGCGGTCATGTAAAGTTAGTCCGAGCCGCTTCATCCCACTATGCCACAAAGATGCAAAGTACTCAAACTAAAGACAATAAGAGCATCAACGCCCACAAAACCATTGTGTTCTACTCGTGCAACTATCTATGCATAGACACGGCTCTGATACCACTGTAGGGATTCGTTGCATAGAAAACAAAATTTCCTACCGCGAGAACGCAATCCAAGCCAAGATGCAATCTAGAAGACGGTAGCAACGAGGGGATGATCACTCACCTTGAAGATTTTCCAAAGCCTACAAGATGAGGCTCTTGTTGCTGCGGTAGACGTTCACTTGCCGCTTGCAAAGCGCGTAGAAGATCTTGATCACGGTGCCACGATCGGGGCACCTCCGTGCTCGGTCACACGTTCGGTGTTGATGAAGTCGACGTCCACCTCCCTCCAGCGAGCAGCGGAAGTAGTAGCTCCTCTTGAATCCGGCAGCACGACGGCGTGGTGGCGGTGGTGGTGAAGAACCCGGCGGCTAAGCTAAGCGTGCGTTGGAGGAGGAGAGGGGCGGCTAGGGTTTGGGAGGGGGGGCACCGGCCACTAGGGGGGCGCGGCCACCTTGTGGTCTTGGGGTGGCCGGCCCCCTCCCCTTGGCCCCTCATTATATAGGTGGAAGCACCAAATGTTGGACTACAAGTCTTCGAATAAGACCCCAACCCAAAACCTTCCATGTAGTAGGGAACCTACCCAAGGTGGGAATCCCACTTGGGGTGGGATTCCCCCTTCCATGTGGGGGGGTGGCCGGCCACCTTGGTGGAGTCCTGGACTCCCCCTCTAGGGTTGGCCGGCCATGGGAGGTGGAGTCCCTCCGGGACTCCTCCTTCCTTAGTGATTTCTTCCGGACTTTTCTAGAACCTTCCGTAGAATCTTCCGGATCATTTTAAATCTTATAAAATGACTTCCTATATATGAATCTTATTCTCCGGACCATTCCGGAACTCCTCGTGATGTCCGGGATCCCATCCGGGACTTCTAACAAAACTTCGAACTCCATTCCATATTCAAGTTCTACCATTTCAACATCAAACCTTAAGTGTGTCACCCTACGGTTCGCGAACTATGCGGACATGGTTGAGTACTCTCTCCGACCAATAACCAATAGCGGGATCTGGAGATCCATAATGGCTCCCACATATTCAACGATGACTTCAGTGATCGAATAAACCATTCACATACGATACCAATTCCCTTTGTCACGCGATATTTTACTTGTCCGAGGTTTGATCATCGGTATCACTCTATACCTTGTTCAACCTCGTCTCCTGACAAGTACTCTTTACTCGTACCGTGGTATGTGGTCTCTTATGAACTTATTCATATGCTTGCAAGACATTAGACGACATTCCACCGAGAGGGCCAGAGTATATCTATCCGTCATCGGGATGGACAAATCCCACTATTGATCCATATGCCTCAACTCATACTTTCGGATACTTAATCCCACCTTTATAACCACCCATTTACGCATGGCGTTTGATGTAATCAAAGTACCTTTCCGGTATAAGTGATTTACATGATCTCATGGTCATAAGGACTAGGTAACTATGTATCGAAAGCTTATAGCAAATAACTTAATGACGTGATCTTATGCTACGCTTAATTGGGTGTGTCCATTACATCATTCATACAATGATATAACCTTGTTATTAATAACATCCAATGTTCATGATTATGAAACTAATCATCCATTAATCAACAAGCTAGTTAAGAGGCATACTAGGGACTCTTTGTTGTTTACATATCACACATGTATCAATGTTTCGGTTAATACAATTATAGCATGGTATATAAACATTTATCATAAACATAAAGATATATATAATAACCACTTTTTTTATTGCCTCTAGGGCATATCTCCAACAAATATCTTGACGTTGTTGAGGTAGATGTTGTGGACCTTGAGCATCTCTATTGTTGTTGCTATGTTGTTGACGAGGAGGTGGTCTTCCATGACCTTCATCTTGATCATCATTGTTGTGGCGTCGTCGAGGCATCACACTTTCTTCACTTGATGCTTGGTGATGACTTGATTCTTCATTTCTTGCCCTTGGAGGAGGTCTTCTAGCATGAGGACGATCATCATGATGGCGGCGATTATCTTGACCTTGAGGGCGTTGAGGATGAACAACATTGATGATTTGGTGCTCTTGGTGCGCTTGCCTTTGTTCCTCTTCATGAAGGCGTTGTCTTCTAGCTTGAGCTTCTTATGCTTGTTGTTGCCGCTCTTGTTCTTCAATTGCTTGTTGTTCATGGCGGAGACGCTCTTGTTCCCTTGCTCGAACTAGCTCTTGATCATGTCGAAGGCGTTCTTGCTCTTGTTGGAATTGAGCATGGAGATTCTCTTGTTGAAGGCGCTCTTCTTCAAGGCGTTGACGTTCTTGGACAAGTCGAAGTCGAGCTTGCTCCGCTTCTTGAGCTTGTTGGTGAAGCACTTGAACATCCACATTATGGTGGCGTGGGTCTTCATTGGAATCATGGTGAGACGGTGTAGGAGCTCGTGACCTTGAGCTATGAGAGCGCGAAGACCTTGAGTGGTGTCTTCTCTCTTCTTGACGGTTGAGTGTATGGAGGATATTGTCCAACGCCGTCTTCATTTCCCTTGTCTCTTGACCTTGTATGGCAAGTGTTGCCTTCAACTCATTGCCTTGAGTTTCAATCTTCTCATTGAGGTCTTGAACTTGATTATTGAGGTCATTCCTTTGCACTTGAGCTCTTTCTTCATAGCGGACATTGGTATCCTTGAGCATGGCTTAAAATTGATTGAGCTTGGCGTGGACGGCTTGAGTAGCTATCCAATGTTGGTGCCGCGTCATCGGTAGTTGGTTCCCTTCTCCACTAGACATGGTTACAACTAAAAACAAAAACTATGTGGTGGGTGGTTAGGAAAGACTACCAAAAGGGTCAAAACTTGCAAACCAAAATCGAAAAGGTGTTTCAAGGCGGAGGCAACCGATATGTATGCACACACACAAAAACAAAAACTCTATATGGTGTTAGGTATGGATGTGGAAAGCCAAATGGAAGAACCAAACGAAAAGTCTATTGTCAAAAGTGGGTAAGATCCAAAAGTCACAAGTCAAAGGCGGTGATCACAAAGGCATACACAAGGAGGAACACACGCGTGGGACAAAATGGGGTTAGCGCGACTTGGAAAATGAGCAAGAACAAAATGGTCCTAGCGAAGACTACTAGCTCGGTGTCACGCTAACGCAAGAGAGACCGTGGCTTGGTTGCAAAATTGAGAAGCAACAAGATTTGCGCAAGACGCCTCTCTTCTCTTTTCTCTCTTTTGCTTAAAAGCTTTGGACTCTTTTGTGTATAGGTGTCACTCACACACTTTTTTTTTGTATTTTTCTTTCTTTTTCTCACTATGTAAGGATACTACTATCTATGTAAGTATGTCACACTTCTTTTGCTTATCTTTTCACACGAGCTTGCTTCGAAGCTTTGCTCAACACACGCACACCCTCACGGTCGGGACGCTTGCGCAATGCTTCGCAACACTAGAAAGCCACTCTCGATAGAAAATGTACACAAAAGAGGCTAGGGTTACAAGTTAGGAGCAAGTTATACCACTTGATGATTGTGGCCGACGATCTTGAACTTGCTATGGTGGAGGTGTCAAATGAACCGCTTGGATCCTCGGGGTGCCGTCGTCGTTGTCGATGTTGCGGAAGCTTTGTGGTAGCTGAAATGGCACTCAAACCGAAGTCCAAACACAAGGGGTTAGTACCAAAACGAAAAACGAAGGTTGCTGTCAAAATTTCGGCCAGCCGGAACTTCCGGTCCTGAGGGGCGGTACTTCCGGTCCCGGGCGGAACTTCCGGTCCTGCCGGGCGGAACTTCCGGTCGCAATCAGATCTGCGGGCTGTTCGTCGATTTGGGCGGAAATCCGGGCCGAAATCCTTCGAATTCGAGGAAAATTTGGCACTAAAAGCTGTGGGAAGGTGGGGGAATTGCAGATCAACACCAAAGACAAGTTTCTATTGGAGCAAAACCACCAAAAACTCAACAAATCGCGAGATCGATCCAAGGCCAATTTGGGGCTATTTTTTGGGATTTTTTTTTGGAATTTTTTATGGGCGAAATTGGTGGAATTGGGGGTGGTGGGGGTCAAATCCGTGGCAACCAAAGAGCTGGTGATACCATATGATAAGGGCTAAGCCCAAGGATGTGCCCGATATTCACGGATTTGGGTGGAATTCGTGGGGGAGGTGGATGAACGCGATGAACACGAAGAACACGTAGTGGAATCGTGGGGATACAACACACACACGCACACAAATCGGTTTTCCCTCGTTGGACCGAACCACCAACTCGATAGAGGTTGCGAGAAAAGACCTTGTGGTAGAAGTCCCGCAAAGAGATCGACAAATCGAAGCTCGCAAGATCTAGAAGGGTGAAAAGACCGGAAGGTTGATAGAAGTGCAAGCAAAAGACCAAAAAGGTAGAAGTGCAAGCAAAAGATCAAACAAACGGTAGAAGTCACCAAAGAGATCTTCACGAGTCGATAAGGAGCCCGGTGGGTACAAGATCAAAGATCTAGGTAGGGTTCCCACAAGGGTGAGCTAAGCTCAGGTTTAATTTCACATCAAGTCTAATCTCAGATCTGAGCCAACAAGGCTATTTATAGGTGGGGGCGAAGAGATAAGTTACACGCTGAAAAGTGATGTCTTGCTGAAGTTCGATGGGGCGGAAGTTTCGGTCATCTTGGGCGGAAGTTCCGGTCTGGGGCGGAAGTTCCGGTCTTGCGGGTCGGAAGTTCCGGTCGGGGCGGAAGTTCTGGCCAAGTTCCGGCCTTGTTCCGGAATTCCGCCATTGTCCCGCAGTAACATCCAGTATGATTTTCGCGGACTTTCGGAACTTGGCGGAACTTGGGCGGAAGTTCGGCGGCGGAAGTTCCGGTCCTCGGCGGAAGTTCCGGTGGATCCTTTCTCCGGGCGCTGGAAGGCATCTTGAGGGCATCCGCCGGAAGTTCCGGTCCCGGGGCGGAAGTTCCGGCTGGCGCTGTAGCTCCATCTTCCTCATTTCCAGCTCTCTCTCCATTGGCTTGGTCTCCATGGCTCGCGTCTTGGTCGATGTACCTGATTGAACATAGGGTATTGGCATGAAGTAGCAAGCCATCCAAAGGGGTATCAAAAGCATACGTGGAGAGGAGCGAATTCACCTTTTGGTGTAGGGCTTGGGCTCGAGCTCGTGTCATTGGACCACGAGGAGGGCTTGTCGGTCTTGAGGCGGTGGTGTCTGAAGGCCACCCCGTATCAGATGGTGTGGAAGCAAGCGGAGGCATGAGATGATATTTTTTGCGCTCGACCCTTTGCCAATTTGTCTTCCATGTTTGATCGTTGCCAGACACGACATGAAGTGACACACTCTCCCATGCCCTCACCAAGCAAACATCTTCCACATTGGTGTAAGTCAAAGTTCTTTTGCGTTGGGTAGGTTGCGAGGAATCGAACATCGCCTCCTCTATCTCCTCCACCTCTTCATCTCCATCCCCTCCTCCACGCCATCAAACTCTCGAAGTGGTGGATCATCGAGTTTACCCACATTCTCATTCAACAAATACACATAAAGAAGTAGGCATCGCGTGCGAATCGGAGCTACAAGAAGAAAATCTGAATTACCTAAAAGAAATGGTCAAGTTTGAAACCATAAAAAGAGGGATCAACAATTCATACATTGCGGGCGTTTCAACAAACACTTGACGGTGCCAGTGGCATTGGGGGGGGGGGGGGAGAGCGGGCATCGCGGCCGTACGAGGAGGCAAGGTCGCGCATGCCGTCCTTGGCAGTACCGGCTGCCTCTTCACGTTGTCTTTGGTGTAGTCTGGTTCTTTTTCGGCGCCGACACAAGAACTACCACTGTACGATCTTCGGGTCGGGTCCCCGATGGCGTGATGGCAGGGGAGGCTCCCTGGACGACATGGCTGCCATCAAGCTTGCTTTTCCCGCTGCCGGAGACCCGCCGACACGAGCGCTAGCGGGCCGGCGACACGTGCTATTTGTGTGTGCCACATGTAGCAACCGAATAGTAGTGGTTTACATCCTCCGAGCTTAAAACAAAAAAATGCAGGCAACCAATAAAAACTGCGTTTGCGACGAATGCGACCAAAAAAATTGGAGATCGTATGACCCAGAGGTAGTCCCGTGGCCATGCGTCCAAGTGTCACGGAGGGTAAATTCTGGCCAAGACAATCAGTCAGGCCCTACCGCCCTAGAAGCATATATAAACAGTGCATGCAGTGCTGCAATGTGCGCTCACTTGTTTGACGCTACGGATGCCTGCAGTTGACGCCGCTCCCAGCCCAGGCGCGCGATCCGTAGCTCGTGCCACTAGAAACTACGGAGTAGACTAGATGCGCACCAACCAAGCACGGAACCCCCGGATGGATCAAGCGACGCAGTCAATTCGAGGGAAGCACGCGCGCGCCTCACGTGTTCCACGAGGAAACGAGATCTCCATCACGTTACCTTATTTGTGGACCTAATCTGATGATGATTGTATATCCCGAAAGGGACATCCGATAAAACTGGAACGATCACAGCCACACAGTGTCCTTGTACTGCAATACGTCACCCACTGGATCGATCGAATCAAACTGATGTCAAAATACGGTGGCTTCACCTTGTCCATGCTCAGTTGCTCACCCCGGAAGTAGCAAGGTGGTGGCGACTCTTGTGATGATTGTCTCTTGGAAGATTTGGAACAAACGTAGTGTTAGAATCTTTAAAATTTTGACCTCCATTCCCACCATGGTTTTTATGTGCATCAAGTTAGAGGCGAGATGTGGATCCTTGCAGCTGCTAAGGGCATCTCCAGCGGCGCGACGCATTTCGGACGCCCAAAAGTGGTCGCCAGCGTCCGTTTGCGTCGCCCAGCGGACATATTTTGACCGCGTGTTACGTCTGGGTGTGCTCCCACCGGGGCGACCCATTTTTAAATTGCAACATAGTTTGATCTTCATACAATTCCTTTGGTTTTCATACCACGAGCGATTGATTGCATATGAAAACCATACATAGAAAGTAATACATAAAAACTATACAAGACCTAGACTACTTGCTTCCTGACGGCGGCACCGTCGTTGCGGCGCTCCGTGGCCGCTTCTCCGCCGCTCCCGCGCGCCGCTATGGCTCGGTGCGCCGCGTCCTCTTGCGGCTCGCCCGCGTTGGCGGCCTCGTCCTTGAGCGTCTCGAAAGACTCGACGAGGGCCCGCCGCTCCGCCGCCTCTCCTCCGGCGGCGCATCGGGTCATCGGATGACCATGAAATCTCCGAGTCGAGTCCTCGGCGCAGCCGTGGCCGCCGCACCTCCCCCACGGCGTCGACCGCCGGGCGCCCGCTCCTCCTGCTTCCTTCGCCCGCCAGTCCGTGCGCCCCGACCGGGGGAGGAGGTTGGTGCTATCGTCGGAGTCGAACCCGTCGTCGGAGCTCGAGGCCGGGAGTGGAGTAGGAGGTGGGTGGAGGTGGAGGCGCGGCAGCTGGTCGCGTCCGCGCTGCTCATGGTGGATCTGTGGCGCCACGGCGCGGCGGCTAGGGTTTAGTGCGGAGGAGATGAGATGCCGGCGCCCCGTTTATATGGGTCGGAGGTGGCGACGACCGTGCCACGCGGGCATCGCCATTACTACGCGCGCACGCGGCGCCCGCAGATCGCCGAAGCGACGCCGGCCGACGGAGAAGACGATCGACGGCGTCGCACGCGCACGCTCGCGGAAGCCGAGGCACGCCATTAACGCGGCCCTGCAAAGGCTGCGGCGCGCCGCCGCAAGTAATGCCGCGGAAGACGAAGCGTGACGCGCAGCGGGCCCGTGCCAGACCAAGCGGACACTTGCGCGTCCGCGCAGCGTCCAGAGACGCAAAGCACATATTTGGGCCAGGTTTTGTGTCTGGACGGCCCGGTCACTTTGCGTCGCGCCGCTGGAGAGGATGCACGACGCATTTTCAGTCATAACGGACACAAACGGTCGCGCCGCTGGAGATGCCCTAAACATTTGAGTCTCCTAATGCCCGGACAGTAGGCTTGTTGTTTTTCTGGATGTAGCCTTCGGGCATAATATATACCTTAATGCTACTTGCTTCTTCTTATTAAGTGAATTAAGGCAAATCTTTTGCCTTTCTTTAAAAACAAATATAATACCTTCGTTTCAAATTAGTTGATGTAGTTTTGCTTAGATTTGATGCAGATGGCGTGTACCTAAACATGTTTTAGTGTGCAGTTTTTTTTTAAAAAAAAATTGCATCAATTAATTTGAAACAAAGAGAGTATGCATGGCGGCGAAGCCTCTTTCTCTGTTTCGGCCTAACGAAATCCGAGATATTTGAGCAGATGTCATACCTGCAATTAGACATCCCAAACAATGGAATGCAAGGGATTATTACACCCGCAAAATAAAACTCGTCAAAACTCAAAAGCCACAGCAAATATTGGAAAGAGTCAACTTGGTTTAAACAAAAAAGAATACAGTATCTGCACCGATGGATGCCTTGCCAAATGCACGAAGATCCATAACTAAATCGATCGCAAAAAGACATAATCGTATCAACTTGACTTATTCAAACGATCGAGTCAGCCCAAATCACAAGGAGATTAACGCCAGTTTTAAGGCTCCGTCGCTACTACCCGAAACACTGCCGCCTACCAACCCACCAAAGCAGCACTATCCGGAACATTTACACAAACCCCCTCCAAATCCTCGTCAAACCTCAAACCCACCCCTCGTGTCCCGCGTTATTACACCATCGCCTTTCCCGGCCTCCCTGGTCTTCCCGTTCCCCTCCTGACCACCGCGTTGTCGCCAGGCTCCGACGGCCATGGCCCACCTCCAGCTCACGGCGCTCGCCGGCGGCCGCGACGACGACATGGAGGAGGTCGCGCTGCTGGGGCCCTACGGCGACGCAGCGGCGGAGGTGGACGAGGAGGCGGGCGTGCGGCGCGTCCAGGTGCGGGTCACGGGCATGACCTGCTCCGCCTGCACGGGCGCCGTCGAGGCCGCCGTCTCCGCCCGCCGCGGCGTGCGGACCGTCGCCGTCTCGCTGCTCCAGAACCGCGCCCGCGTCGCCTTCGACCCCGCGCTCGCCAAGGTTTGCTCCCGTGCCGTGATCCCTCTTTCTCCCTTCCTCGACACCGCGCCGCGAAGCAGATGCAGCGGCCCGGGATCGCGCCCCTGCAGCGAGAATTAGCGCTTTGTCTGCGCGATTGGCTGGATTTTGGCGCCGTGGTGGTGATCGGCTGCTGAATTGGGGGCCTCGAGGCGGGAAACTTTGCTGTGTTTTGTCGGTTTGGGTAGTTAGGATGCGAAATGGACACTCTTAATTGCCGAGTTGGTTCGTTTTCGTGCGGAACTCGTGTTGCAGTTGCTTCATTTGGCTCGCCTGTCCTTGTTCAATCTAGCTGTTCCAAGTGACCGGTCGTGCGGGTTGAGTTTGTAGGACGCGACGGCTCGTCAGTAGCTGCTGCTACCTTGCTTTGTTTGGAAGCAAAGCCTTGAATAATTATGTTGATTGCAACCACGTTCAAGAAAAATATGGGGAGATTTTCTTAGTATGAACTGTAGAGGTGCGGTCCTAGTGAAACTAGATAACCGTTATGTTCATAGTATGATTTAACCGCTTCCCTGAACAATCCCATGAAGCACCAGTACTGTAACTTGCAGTTGCAAACAAACTCTACAAATTTTGTGGTTGGTGTGCTTTAAAGATCTCAACTGTCTGAGACTTCTCCATTCAGTAACCTTTCTTATTCCAACTAACTAGGTTATACCTAAAGTGTCTGAAATCGACCTGACAAACTCTGCAGCTGCAAACGAACTCTAATAATGTGATGGTTTGTTGCATTCAGGATGAGGACATCGTGGAAGCAATAGAAGATGCTGGATTCGAAGCGGAAATCCTCCCAGACTCTGCTGTGTCTCAGCCAAAGTCGCAGAAGGCTCTGTCAGGCCAATTTAGGATAGGGGGAATGACATGTGCTGCCTGTGTGAACTCAGTTGAAGGGATCTTAAAGAAGCTTCCAGGCGTGAAGAGAGCAGTTGTTGCATTAGCGACCTCATTAGGGGAGGTTGAGTACGACCCGACCGCCATTAGCAAAGATGAAATTGTTCTGGCCATCGAGGATGCTGGTTTCGAAGCTGCGCTGTTACAAAGTAGCGAGCAAGACAAGGCTTTATTAGGCTTGACAGGATTGCATACTGAGAGAGATGTGGATTTACTGCATGGTATCCTGAAAAAAACAGAAGGCCTGCGGCAGTTTGATGTAAACTCTGCACATACAGAAGTTGAAATTACATTTGATCCAGAAGTTGTTGGTTTGAGATCAATTGTGGATGCTATTGAGATGGAAAGCAGTGGCAGAGTGAAAGCCCATGTACAAAATCCATATGTACGGTCTGCTTCGAATGATGCGCACGAGGCTTCGAAAATGCTTCACCTCCTTCGCTCTAGCTTATTCCTAAGTGTAAGTTTTTATCCCCTGCTATCCTATTGGTTTATGGCATTCCCTCATCTCTAGTTCAGGCTACATTCTCTGGTGGTAGCCATACCCTCATCTTAGTTGTCACTGTAATTGTAAGTGTATATTGATAGTAGGCCATCTGATGTGAAAGCTGACCCTGATACATTAGCCATTGTTTGTTACCATTACTACTATGAAGAGATAATATAAAATACAGTTTACAATTTTACATGAATTATTGTTGTTTTACTTGCATACTGACTTTTTCTACTGGTTTCCTTGCACCAGATTCCGGTATTTTTTATGCGCATGGTATGTCCTCACATACCTTTCCTGAACTCATTCCTACTCATGCACTGCGGACCATTTCGGATAGGAGATCTGCTCAAGTGGATGCTGGTGAGCATTGTACAGTTTGTTATTGGCAAAAAATTCTACGTTGCAGCTTATAGGGCCCTTAGACATGGCTCTACAAATATGGATGTACTGGTTGTTCTTGGCACCACTGCGTCATATGTCTACTCAGTTTGTGCGCTTCTTTACGGGGCATTCACCGGATTTCATCCTCCGATGTATTTTGAGACAAGTGCAATGATAATTACATTTGTACTATTCGGGAAGTATCTTGAGGTGCTTGCTAAAGGAAGGACATCAGATGCAATTAAGAAACTTGTAGAGCTGGTCCCTGCTACAGCCATTTTGCTTCTGAAATACAAAGGTATCTGATTCATACTGTATGTAACGTAGCATGCATACACTGATAATGATTAGTAGTTTCAAAAGGCTCATATCCAAGTTACTTGCATACAATCGCGTTCTTTTATGTTTTGAATTGGATATTCATTCATAAATGATTGCTTAGGATTGCCAATTGCAGCCTTGCATACATACTCATGCATTTCAATTGTACTTGCACAAATTAATTCATCGCACTGCCCCTGAATCCAGATGGAAAATATGATGGCGAGAAAGAGATTGATGCATTGCTGATTCATCCTGGTGATGTCTTAAAAGTACTGCCTGGTTCAAAGATTCCTGCTGATGGTGTTGTCACTTGGGGTAAAAGCCATGTTGACGAAAGTATGGTAACTGGTGAATCTTTACCTATTTCCAAGGAAGTATCCAGTTCAGTAATTGGAGGCACCATGAACCTACATGGCATCCTTCACATACAAGCGGCTAAAGTAGGATCAGGGACAGTTTTGAGCCAGATTATATCTCTGGTTGAGACTGCCCAGATGTCCAAAGCACCTATTCAGAAGTTCGCTGATTATGTGAGTGCATTTGTCTATTTATGATGTTTATCTCTATTGTAATCTTTGATCTGTGTTAAGGTTGTAATTTCATTGCCTTATACATGGAAAATATATTACTCATGTTGTATTTCATCCATGAACTGCTTACATTCTGTTACCTGGCATGACCTGGTTGTTTTTTATCTAGTCATGATGTGTAGGAACAGTTTTAGTTCTTATTATTAGAGAATATATATCACATGAACCAGAGCTAGTGAAATTTTCTTGGGGATTTGTGCATCCTTTTTTAACATGCAGTTGATTTTGATTTTATACATTGCTACAATAGCCATTGCTTTTTGTGAATGTTGACACTATCTATGTTCTTTTTAGGTGGCTGGCATTTTTGTTCCAATTGTGATCACATTGTCCTTTCTGACGTTCTGTACATGGTAAGTTTCATAGTTCATGCATCTCTCCGAGGTCGGAGGTGTCAGGCTATTATTGTTTAAATTTCTCATGCATTGTTGACTTTTGTAGGTTTGTATGTGGGTCTCTGGGGGCATATCCAAATTCATGGGTTTCAGAAACTAGCAATTGCTTTGTTTTCTCCCTTATGTTCTCCATCTCTGTTGTGGTAATTGCCTGTCCATGCGCTCTTGGTCTGGCAACACCAACTGCTGTTATGGTAGCAACTGGAGTTGGGGCCAATCATGGAGTACTTGTAAAGGGTGGAGATGCACTGGAGAGGGCTCAGAATGTTAAATATGTTATATTTGATAAAACTGGGACTCTGACGCAAGGAAAGGCCACTGTAACAACGACAAAAGTATTCTCGGGAATGGATGTTGGGGACTTCCTAACATTGGTAGCATCTGCAGAGGTGAGGCAAAGATTTCCTCTGAGAATTTGCTTATTTGAAGCAAAGTGCAAACATCGTAATCTTACTTTGTTCCTTTTCCCAATTTAGGCAAGCAGTGAGCATCCACTTGCAAAAGCTATCTTGGACTATGCATTTCATTTCCATTTCTTTGGCAAATTCCCCTCATCAAAAGATGATGTTAAGAAAAGAAAAGAAGATGTATTCTCTCAGTGGCTCTTGGAAGTCGCCGATTTTTCTGCCTTGCCTGGCAAAGGGATTCAATGTTGGATCAATGGAAAGAAAATTCTGGTGAGTGATATGATACAGACTACTGAAGGAAAGAGTTTGAATTATAAGTTGCTATGCCTGGTAATCTAATCATTTGACATCAATTTATTTTGTAGGTGGGCAACCGTACTTTGATATCTGAAAATGGTGTAAACATTCCTGAAGAAGCTGAAAGTTTCTTAGTAGACATGGAACTAAACGCAAAGACAGGCATTCTTGTAGCATATGATGGCGACTTCATTGGCCTAGTGGGGGTAACTGATCCCTTGAAAAGGGAGGCTGCTGTAGTTATAGAAGGCCTAAAGAAGATGGGGGTTTATCCAGTTATGGTTACAGGGGATAATTGGAGAACGGCACTGGCAGTTGCGAAGGAGGTTGGTTCTAATTCTCATGTAGTACTGCAAGCATCTGCATTTCATTTTGTGATCCTTCAACACAGCATCATATTAATAAAGATGAGCTCAATTTTGCTGCCTATGTGATTCCATGAGAACTTACATTTGTTGATCTTCTGTTGCTGATATGAGATGCCGTGCCCTGCCAAATCGCAAGTGCTGAAACTGTTGCACTTCTCCTGCAGGTTGGCATTGAAGATGTGAGAGCTGAAGTTATGCCTGCCGGAAAAGCCGACGTCATCCGCTCTTTCCAAAAGGATGGGAGCGTCGTTGCAATGGTTGGAGATGGCATCAATGACTCCCCTGCCCTAGCAGCAGCTGATGTGGGGATGGCCATCGGTGCAGGGACGGACATCGCCATCGAGGCAGCAGACTATGTGCTGGTGCGGAACAACCTTGAAGACGTCATCACGGCGATCGACCTCTCAAGGAAGACGTTCAGCCGAATCCGGTGGAACTACTTCTTTGCCATGGCGTATAACATCGTCGCCATCCCTGTGGCCGCTGGCGCACTCTTCCCCTTCACCGGCCTCCAGATGCCGCCGTGGCTGGCTGGTGCTTGCATGGCCTTCTCGTCGGTTAGTGTAGTATGTTCCTCCCTGCTGTTGAGGAGATATAGAAAACCAAGACTTACCACCGTGTTGCAGATAACTGTAGAGTGATTCAAAGTTGGAATGTAACCCGCCTGTTTTTTGGGTGACATTTCTACTTCAGAAATGAAATAGTGTCTCTTTGTCACTTAGTGCTGATACATTTTTGACACTTGTGCTTGTAGATAGAATACATATATATACAGTACAGATTACTTGGAATGCAGTAGTTCAGTTTTCAATGGATGTCAGTTGAGCAGTCGAATAATATGGTGTGAGTTTATTCATTGTTGCTCAACTTGTGAACCAATTAAGAGCTGAGAACTGTACGATTTCAGCTGTAAGTGTGTTCGGTTTGTGGTGCTGCAATGGCTTCTCCTATAGTCGTATGGTTCACTAAAAATTTTCGGTGCCCATGTTTTTGAAGAGATGTACTATCTCAGATCGGATTTAATTGACGCGTGCTCGCGTCTACCTCCTGCTTCGATTAAATTCAACCGGAGGGAGTACACATCATTGATTATTCCGTTATTCTTCTCATTCCAATATCATCAACTGAAATCTCAACTGCAACTTGAAACACTGTCTGGCCGTCGTTCCGAATGCACCATCTAGTCGTCTGCTCTGCCTGCACAAGCACAACAGTATCCACAATTCAACATGACTCATCAGCTAACCAACCTGCTGTTATTTCTCTCTTAGTATAATAAAAAAAAAAAAAAAAAAAAAAATGAGACAGGACTAGCCCTTGGCGGCATTGTATTTTCAGAGCACAGAAGTGCCACGGTGCGTACGCACCCGCGAGTGAGTACCGGGACTCGAACTCGAGCGGGGGGACTTCCCAGGTATCATCACCCTGGTAGCCATCTAGGCTAGGCCTCAGTTGCCTCTTAGTATAATAACAAGCGCAAAACATTTGCCTGCTGTCTAAAAATATGGGACTAACATTTTCATATGAGTTACCAGTAGCAGTGAAGATCTGTTTTTGAGCGGACTCAACAAAGGCCAGTAGGAGCAGGAATAAGGCTTTTGCTGCAAATGCACTCCATGGCTGGATCAAGCTAAAGCGCTGAACGATGACCAAGATGGCAGGGTCTAGACTTGAGGTTCAGGCATGCAAGAGCAGCAGGATGTGTTGCATTAACAGAAGTTCTTCTATGCTTTCCTTAAGTTTTTTGCAGGAAATTTAAAGCAAGCAATTGGCTGGAAGAGCATAGAAAGAGCTTTCTTTAGTAGGTCACTCTGCATCCGTTAAAGCATCCCTAGCAATACCCTTTAAACCTGAACCCTTAAAACTTGTTTACATGTAGAAAAAAAACCGCATTTTGAGGGTCGAAAACAGCGGACGCAGATGAATGTCCTCAAACCCAACCCGTATAACAATATATTTTGTTCTACGGGTTGGGTATGAGGGCACTAATTTGCGCCCGCTGTTTTCGGCCCGTAGAAAAGTGGTTATTATAAGAGTTCTACGCTTTTAAGGGTACTGCTAGTGATGCTCTTATTCCGTTAGTATATGGGTCCATCCGTAATCAATGTCCAGCAGACAGCCCGCGGCCTGCATAGATGAAGCCACTTCACTCTTAAATCGCGATCTTCGCCCAAGGACTTAGTTTGGAGTAAACAATAAGGCCCTGTTTGGTTTCTAGCCGTAATTTGGCAAGATAAAATTTAGCAGCCATAGTTTATTTGTCATGTGTTTAGTTTTTTTCATACTTTTCCTTGCCACATTTTATTGCGTGTATGGTTTGGCTTTAATATTTTAAGTCAACTTTTGCTAAAGTTTGGCTTTAATAGTTTAAGTCAAACTTTTTTGCCAACTTTTGCTAAAGTTTGGTTTTAATATTTTAAGTCAAACTTTTGTGGCTAGACACACTTTTGTGGCTAACCATACTTTCACCAAGTATCATTAAGATTTCTCATACATATTGTTATGCAATGATACCTAATGGCTAATCTTGAAGTATGAATCAACGGTACAACCATCTTGAAGTATGAATCAACGGTACATACATATTGGTGAAACAATGTGGCACATCTTGAAGTATGAATCAACGGTACAAACATGCACGTGACATCCCGTGCACGGCAGAAGAGCATTTCTCATCAAATGTATAGTTTCCTATTTGATCCAGCATTCAGCGTTCTCAATCTCTCTTTTCTATATCTCAACACAAACTGAATTTTCTTTCAAAATTCCGTGCATACACTTGGTGAATAAGGTGCCACATCTTCCTTTCAGTTTTGTTTTGAAACATCTCATTACAAAAAAAAAGGTCCACCATGATATCGGTCGTAATTCTTGGTATTTCTTGTACCATCTGATTTTCTCAACCAGAAACCAGATCACCCAATCTTGCTGCGCCGTGCGCCTCCCCCGGTCACCGGGCATGGCCTCTCACACACGCAGATGAGCAGCTGCTTCGGGTCGCCGTAGCAGGCCCCCGTGTCGAACTTCTCGCTGATGCACCAGGCGGCGCATTTGTCGTTGCCGCCGGCGCAGATGTCCGGCACCGAGCAGGGGGCGCAGGGGTGGGAGCCGCATATGACTCCTTCTCCGCCTGTTCCAACCACAAGGACACACAGATCAGGCCATGCAAAGAGAACCGATGCTATTTCTCTTGTGTTTTGCATACAGGTGCTTACCGGTGGAAGACGAGAGGAGGACCAACGCGACGACCGTCGCCATTGTTGCTGCTGTGATCATGCGAGCCGCCATTGCTAAGACTTGGGTTGATTTGAGGTGTGGGGAGGTATGGACAAGAAGGCCTATTTATAGGATTGATTCATCTTCGATTTAAGATATTTGTGAAAAACAATTAAGCTGCATACATTGTTGTCGATCATGAGCTGGATAATGGTGGAGGCCTGGTGGGTAGGTAATAATCTTGATTTGGTCATTTTTTATGTTACATGCTGCTGCTGATGATGGAGCTGTGGTGAATGTGTAGGTGGCATTATGCATTTCTTGTTTTTACATGGTAGTCAGTTTGGGGCATATTTTAACACCTTTCATATTTAACCATATATGCTCTCCCCATCCCACACTATATGAGGGCATGCACAATCAGTGCCGATAGCCTTCCCTTAAGATTGTCACGTCGGATATTTGTACCATGTGCCTTTCCTTATCAACACAATTTCATACTAAAATTTAATTGGTTTTCATTTATTAATAGAGATGAAAATAAGTGATAATGCATTGTACCACTTATATTTTTTTGCCTTCTCTATGTGACATGGAGTGCTAAAAGAAGACACGCCTTCTCCACCATGGTACATTCCTAAGACGTGGAGTGGGAGTGGCGCCAGTTTAGGGTTTCACCAAACCCACCTTGTGGGAGGGATTTTTTTCTAGGAAAAAGAAATTTCGATGCTTCACCAAATTTTGGATTTTTCAGAGGTTATTTAGTATTTCAGGCTCCAATTTGAAATTTTTAAATAAAATGTAAGTAATTTGATTTGAATTTAAAAAATATAGTCCAATTTTTTTCAATAAAATTAGATTTCAGTACCAACCGACCTGAGGTGGTTCGAGCGTTAGTCTGCATCAACTTATTGGGGTCAGCCTTACTCAAATCCTCGGTAGACTATTGGCTAGCTTCATTTGCGACTATCTGAAGAGGCAATGCCACAGTTTCAGCTTTTTCAAGCTCTGTTGTTGGATTTAGTGCCTGGCAATGGTTATGACGATTGATCTGTCTTTGGAAATTCAGTGGTTAGAAAGGTTTCAAATGTTTATAGTTCTCTTATGAACTCTGGTGGAGCAGCGCCGGCTTTGGAGTGGATGTGGCAAGGATGTTGCCAGTAGAAGCATAGGGTTTTCTTCTGGCTCCTTATACATAATCATCTAAATACAAGAGCCATGTTGCAAAGAAAAAATTTCTTCATGGATGATTATTCATGCATTATGTGTGGGCAAGATGAGTTCAAAACTAGAAATCACTTTTCACTGCCCATTTGCTAGCATGTGCTGGCAATACCTTTGTCCCTTTTCAACACCATCTCCTCCACAACAGACTGATATTCCGAGTGGTAGATAGCCTCAAGTTAGCTCAGCATGCGCTTTTTTTCATGGAGTTGATCATGCTGACTACTTGGTCAATCCAGATAACCAGGAATTATTTTATTTTCAAGGGTATCCCCCAAGTCTCTACAAATGCTGGAAGCAATTTAAGGATGGGCTAGCTCTTTTTTACATAAGGCTTCTAGGAAGTCTTATAATGAACTCAAAGTTTGGATTGAAAGATTCAGATATATAGAGGGTTTTCTTTTCTCTCTTTTTTGGGCTTTTCTTTTTGTATTTTATTTATAAACTTTGAAAAATAATAAAATTCCACAGTGGTGATACCCACTGACCAGCCTTAAAAAAAGTGTATATACGAACAAGTGTTTTGACACTCGGGGCATATTCTCCTAGTTTCTGAAATGGGTTTTAAAAATCATTTAAAATGTCATAATATTTCGACAAACAATGGCACGCATACATCTCGATATTATACGTGCTGGTATAGTTGTTTCACAAAAAAAAAACGGGTTTTCTTTTGTTCACATGTAAAAGGATAAAATTTTGGTGCCAAAAAAAGTCTTCACGAGATATTTGTTTTCCTTTTTTACAAGCCACAATTTTTTTTGGTTTTCCACGACACTTGCATGCACAAACATAATATCGAGATGTATGTGCGAAACTTTCTTTCAAATTTCTTTACATACTCATATTACTCGATGTTAAAATAGATGTATCTAGACACATGTTAGTTGTAGATACATCTATTTTTGTATCAAGTAATATGGATCGGAGGGACTATATTTTTTCAGTGAAGGAAGGATATGCACCCAAGATCAAAAGTAAATTTCAAGAAAACACCATGATGAAAATCACATGTAACTATGTGTTGATGAATATGAAGATTTAATCAGCTCTTTGATTCACCAAACTGTATTATCCGACAGAAACCATACTATCGTCTCCAAAACCTTGTCGCGCACAACAAATCCTCCAGACATGCGCATGCGTGTCCTGCCACATATACACCCTAAATTCAAGCGCGCGGAGAGCCGAGGTTCCGAGGTCCTGCTGCAGCTGCAGCTGCCGGAGGCGGGTGGACGGGAGGGTGCCTGCAGGTAGAGCAGGTGCACTGGCCGCCCAGTTCGACGTCGCAGCGCCCGCTCTTGCAGTTTATTGCTCTGCACCCCTTGTCGCACTCCTCGTCGCATCTAATCAGATCGTCGCCGCCCGTCGCATCTGTTCATCCAATCAAAACAGCAGATTTTGTGAAGCGATATAACAAGGCAGAGTAATTTATCCCAAAAAGAAGTATCTAGAATTTCAATATCTATCTATGTACACCCTATGTGTATGAAAAAATGTCTTAGATTTATCTAAAGTTGGATGTATGTAAACAACACTTAGTGTATAGATACATCTAAATTTTGAAAATTTTACGACACTCTTTTATAAAAGTATGAAGCATGTTTATATGGTGTGTCAGAAATTCCACAACAGTGATAAATCTACACGTACAAATCACAAGCACGGCCATACAGAGAGCAGTCTGGCTAATAGCGAGCTAGCTTACCAGAGGGCACGAGGAGTGCCAACATCAACATGCACGAGACCACGGCTATGATGATCTTTGAGGACATGACGATTATATGCTTCGTGTTGGTTTGCTTTGAGGAGTACGTGGGGGAAGTCGACGAGGCCTAGGGTCTTGGTTTGCTTCACTTGTCAGGGCATGTGCTTATATATGGCTAGCTTCAAAGAATGATTTCCTTAATAATGGAAGAAATGATCCGGCATGCGATCTGCAGATACGATCAGCATTGATGATAATTTGATACGATCAGTTCCTTCAACGTTGGGCTTGATAATTTCAATTTACAAGTACTACCTAATTCATACTACAGTATGGAACATATTGTTGCGTATTCCTACCATATATGGGGACATGTGAAGGGAAAGAAACCAAAAATAGATATGCCTAGTAATGCATGATCACGGGAGGAGGTGGAGAAATTCAGTTAGATTACATCCCGGAAATCACGGAAGGTGAGAGGGTTAGCACCAATTGACAACTTGCAAGTAATCCCATAAGAGCAATGCTGGCTATAAGGCCAGCTATAGTCAACTTATAGCTAACTTGTACAATAGTTGGCTTTAAGGATTGATAACTTTAAGTGTAAAAGGCCCACCACACATACTCACAAAGTGCCTAGGAGCACGTGCAAGAGCTGGCTCTTGCATTAGAGCCCATCTCTCTTCTCTCTCCACTTCTCTCTCATCCACCTAAGCAAAACAACACTATTTTAATTTTTATAGCCTGCTGAGTCAGCCTTATTGTACTTGCTCTAAGTCTCTTTATGAGTCTCCGTGGAAATTCATCCCTACATATATGGGATATTTTTAAGAAATAAGCATCTTTCTTCGTAGCGGATCAGGGGAAAGAATAGGAAAGACAATTTCACTATATTTCTTACCAGGAACAGGGCCTATCACAAGAATCTTTTTCTTTATCGGGACGATAACTCTGAAAAGCGTCAACAGTTGGTAGTGGAAGCGAGTGCGCGCCCTGCTCGCTAGGGTTCGAGTCCCCGGACCCCTCATGGTGCTCATGGTTGTTTCTTTTATAAGTAAAACCAACAGAGACTAGTCCTTGTTGGTCTCATTTTGAGAACTAGGTGTCATCTCAGTGGCAAGTCTTGTGAGTGCGCAACCAGTCTTGATTCGAGTTTCAAGTGAATCGAATTAAACGGGGTGTTATCTAACGCATACAAATTCGCTGCTGGAGAGGTCTCATCATCTATCTAACCACGTATAGTTAAAGGAGGGAATCTTCCCCCGTTGGTCAACGTTTTAGAGCAACATCTTAGTTTCTAACGACTGGAGCAACACTTCTATTTGAAATCAGTTTTCACGGTGAGATGATTTCTATGGGAACAATGCTAGACCTACGGGAAATTCGACCCGCCTTGCTATCAAACCCACGTCGTCCTTCATGTCGTCAGAGGTGCGCAAGCCAAAGGAGAGCGTAGTGGAACAACAGTCGTTGAGCATCTTCGGCGGGGAGTGCGGGAGTGGCATGATCTACACCGCGGCATTGTTGGTTGTTGAGGAGAGGTGGTGGTGATGTTGGCCTCGTAACATTCGTGGAGGTGTAATAAAATGAAATTCTAAAATTTAAGCGGAGAAACTGAAGTCCCCATATGCAATCAGGTTATATCTCATAGCAAGGGTGATAAATAGAAGTTCAAAAATTAAATTTGGTATGAATCTTTTCGCTTAACTCACATGTTGCTGGCCTAATCTTTGGTCAATGATCTAGTACTTAGCAAGGCAAAACCATGCCTAACATAAATCAACTGGTACAGTTGAATCGATGAAACCAATAGCACGGAGTACTATTATTTTTTTAGGCGGCGTCTGTCCTGCTAAATCAGACCTTCAGGTAAATGATTTTGCTCCACGGGGAGCAGCTTTGCGGGCTGGCGGTGGTGGTATGTTGCAGCAATTGCAGTCCCCCACGTGGCCGTCGCCCTTGATTTCGCAGTAGCCGCCGGTGTTGCCGGCGGCTCTGCATCGCGCGACGCACGCCTCGCGGCTGGGGCAGCTGGGATCGGGAGCCGTCTGGCAGTACTGGCCATCTGCACAAACAAAAAGGAGATATCAGAAGTGCTCATAGCAGGGTAGATGTACATACAAATTATTAGCACAACAATGTATTTTCGCGCTTACCGCAAGATACGAGAAACGCCAATATCAATATAGATGCGACGGCGATCTTGTAGGCCATGTCTTGCACTTGAGATGTTGGTTGGTTCGTTTGTTGTGTTGGGGTACAATTGAGGAGGTGTTTGTTGGCCAGGATACTCCTATATAGCCATATAGGACAGCGGAGTTGATTTGTATGGTATTACTGGATACGCATTCTTGGATGCATATCCAAATAACGCATTAATTTGGTAACGAATTAATTTTGAGTAAATTTGGTAGGCATTAATACTCCTCCCTCTGGTTGCGTATATAGTAGATCTTCTGTTATTTCTAGGTGTTAATTTTATCAATAAAATTTAAATTTGTATGAAACAATTTTTTTTATCAATACTTGAATGTATAACATCTGAAGTTTATAATCATATGTCTTTTGATGTATATATATATACGTTAGTTAAATTGTCAATCTAGGAATACACGCATGACCTATAAACCTGACTCGAGGGAGTACTCCAAGTCACTTATTTTCGGACGGAGGAAGTGGTAATCATGTGTTAATTGGTACCTGCTCTTTCCCGCTCGGACAGAGGGAGTATTAAATACACCATCCATTCCAATATATAAGCCTTATATCTTTTCCAAAAGTCAACCCAAATAATGTTTGACCAAACTTTTAGAAAAATCTATCAATAACTATGATATTTAATAGATATCATGTGAAAATATATTTCATGATATATTTAACTATATTGATTTTGTATTTTGCATGTTAATGATTGTACTCCCACCGATCCATATTAATTGACTTCAATATGGATGTATCTAGAACTAAAATGTGTCTAGATACATCCATATTAGAGTTAATTAATATGAACCGGAGCGAGTAGTAAAAACTTGGTCAAACTTTGCAAAAATAATATAGGCCTTATCTATTAGAACGGGGCAGTACCTCCGGCAAAAATTAGTACTACTTCTTTCTTCCCAAAATGTTAGTCCTTCCTTCCCAAGATACAAAGGTTCATGGCTGATGACGAAATGTTACTCCTTCATTTCCGAAACACATTGCATATAAAAGAATGATATTTTTTTATTACTTTATAAGCTTATATATCTTTTCTACTACTACTACTCCGAGTCATCAGACTCGGTCTTGGTGAGCATGGGCGGCACGGTCTTGGCTGGCTTTCGGTGATGGCCCTACCTCCATCTGGGATGCCGCCTCGCCGGCCGATGCATGAGACAGTGGAGGGGGGCCTCAACCCAACCCACCTTGCTCTAGCGCACGTCTTCCGACACCAAGGTGTAGCCAGCCCAATACTGGCGTGCCTCGTCGGTGCAGATGGTGTTGTTGCGCCACTCCGGTGCCGGCTTCGTCCGCGAAGGTATAACTACGAGGAAGCTAAAGAAACCACGTCAACGGGAACCCGGCGAAGAGCCGCCAACCTCATTGTCGTTCTTAGTGCATCGGCTCCATCGTATTCACACCGCGGTGGTGGCGACCGCCGCTGATGTACAACAACACCGGTCGCGAAGAACGAGGACAGAGACAGTGCGGGCGGAGGAGAGCGGCACACACTAGTGTGAAATAGATTGATTTTGTGGTGGTGGGGAAGGGTCATTAGTGGCATTTGAAATGATCAGCTACGCTAGGTGGGAGGGCAGTCGGATGCTGAAGTGCGGGCCAAGGGTGGACAGAGTGTGGCCGTAGATAGTGTATGTCTTGCCGTAAATCAGACCTAAATTTAAGGTCAAATGGGTCTAAACGGAGAGGCTGCAGACAATTTATCCGTTAGGGGTGTTGGGCCGTGATTTTTGTGGGCACACACAAAACACATGCTTCCTTATAATTAAAAAGAGCAAAACCAACAAAAGGCGCCGGAGATATGTTCTACCCATGGGTAGTGATGAATTCGTCAAAATATGTTGGTGAGTACTAAAATATTGGATATGCAATACTACTCCCCTGATAGTTGATAATATGCGAAAAGGTTGTTACATATTTCTAATACTATAATTTTACTTTGAGAAACCGAGTACAACGACGCATACACACGCACCACCACACTCACATGACAAAAAAAACTGGAGTCATAAGAATCAAAGTCACTCGATATTGATCGAAACATCTACTCATTGAAATAGCAATCCACATTAGCGAGACACATTTCTCGAAGGTCACATGTGACGTTTGATTTCTAGGGGATGGGTAATAATCTCCGTGCTAACCATCCAATGAATAGTTAATTCTCATGTCCATATTCTGAGCATGTAAAAAAAGGTAAAACTAAAATATCATATGCCCATGCATGCTGGCGGGTTTTTTTCCCGGTAATAGCGTGGCAGCACTTACATGCATCTTATGAGTAGCAATGACAAAATGCCTTGGAATACTCTTGAAGACAAATCAAGGCTTCTAGCAGATAAAAATATATTTTTAAAATTTGCTTCTACCAAAAGAACAGCACAGCTAGAGACTCTGGGTTTGCCATTGTACCACGACATACACACTTTCCAGTGATGCAAGTCTTCTGACACGCCGTTCGTATTAACGGCTGCTTCTTCTGTGTGTGATCGGTCACTATTTTTTTCAGATGCTCATACAGTGATCCTGATGCTGCTCTCTACAAGAACATCACCAGTACATAAAACTATAACTCACTATTTGAAAATAATCTAAAATACAGCTTTTCTAGCAACATGGAGTAGTGAAGGAAATTACTTGCATAAATCAATAGCTGAATATTCAGATACACCTGAGAAAGTCGGTGACTGCCTCTCATTCTTGAGTCCAGCTTAATTCCTATCTGTATACAAGAGGGGTCAGCTTTTGTGCAAATTAACTCCAAACAAGTACTAGCTGTGTTTTCTTGGAATCTCCGGTACTGCCCTGTCATCTGAAGGAGATACTGAAGGTGTTAACTCCTGCGTAAACACGGGGTTGTTCTCACAGTTACAGCAACTGCACGTCTCATGCACAATAATTAATCATGTTCTACGCAGGAGATGAAATACTCCTTCACGGTTACGCAGGAGCTAGCCCCTTTTCACACAGCACAGCTTCGTGCACGCACCGTACCTTTCCTACTTATAAACAAATAATACAAGCATATGTGAGTACTGAGTAGTATATATATCACCTAGTTCCATTGAACAATGCAAACAAAAGCGTACTCACTACTGCAGGTCGCAAGCAATTCTATAGAGGGCCTAATCAAACATGGCCATCCCCAGGGCTTCCTTACTTGCCATCCTTGGCTGTCTCTGCTTCTTTAGCTCTGTCCTTGCAGCTCGAGAGCTGAACGATGACTTGTCCATGGTGGCAATGCACGAGAGTTGGATGGCGCAGTATGGTCGCGTGTACAAGGATGCTGCGGAGAAGTCACAGAGGTTTGAGATATTCAAGGCTAATGCTCGATTCATCGACTCGTTCAATGCTGCAGGCCACAAGTTCTGGCTCAGCACAAACCAATTCGCAGACCTTAGCAATGATGAGTTTAGGGCAACCAAGACCAACAAGGGGTTTATTGCAAACAACAAGTTGAAGGTTCCTACAACGTTCAGGTACGAGAATATGAGCCTGGATGCACTCCCGACCATGGTGGACTGGAGGACAAAGGGCGCAGTCACTCCCGTCAAGGATCAAGGCCAGTGTGGTAAGTACATTTAGGCTACAAGTTAATTACATGCATATGAATCTTTTACATCAAAATAGTGTGTGTGATTGCTTATGCCGCATAAAATCATTTGCAGGTTGTTGCTGGGCTTTTTCTGCTGTTGCTGCAACTGAGGGCATTGTCAAGATAAGTACCGGCACTCTTATCTCACTCTCAGAGCAAGAATTGGTGGATTGTGATGTCCACGGTGAGGACCAGGGCTGCGAGGGCGGTCTCATGGACGATGCATTCAAGTTCATTATCAAGAATGGAGGCCTCACTAAGGAGTCCAGCTATCCATATTCAGCAGCTGACGGCAAGTGCAAGAGTGGATCAAGCAGTGCTGCAACAATTAAGAGCTACGAGGATGTGCCTACCAATGATGAGGGTGCCCTAATGAAGGCAGTGGCAAGCCAACCCGTGTCAGTTGCAGTGGACGGAGGCGACATGACATTCCAATTCTACTCCGGTGGTGTGATGACCGGTTCATGCGGTACTGATTTGGATCATGGGATTGCAGCCATCGGTTATGGTACCACTAGTGATGGTACAAAGTATTGGTTGATGAAGAATTCTTGGGGCACAACATGGGGTGAGAATGGATTTTTAAGAATGGAGAAGGACATTAGTGACAAGAAGGGTATGTGCGGCCTTGCCATGGAGCCCTCGTACCCCACAGCTTAAATAGACCTTGAAATTCTACATCTTCACACACATGCACAAGATTGAATAAATACATGTATCTTGTTCTGCTATTGTATGTCCATATGTATATGCTTGTATATAGTGTTATGCAAATACATATTATGTATCTACACTTTTTATACACTCATCAGTCATAACTACTATGCAACTATGTTGATTTATAATATGTTTGCCATAGCTAAGAAATTTCAAAAAGAATGGTATTGTTGGATGTAAATTGAAAAAACAAGATGTTATTACCTCAGCAACTTCTAGTATACATAAGGAAATCTCTAGAAATATCTTGTGTTATCAAAAGCATTATTTCGAAGCTAGCATATTGCATACCCAATGGAAAGATAGATCATATATATAGCTAGTAATTGTGATCACAAAAAAAGAGTGAATTAAGTTCTAGTTCATCATTTTGGCACTAGTTACCCCTATTTAGCAAGTTGTGCCAGATTTAGCAAAAGTTGTGCCAGATTTTACCTTTTAAATTTGTTGTTGGATTCCATCAGGTGGGTCTAGTAGTCAGTCCAGGTACAAGTGGTGGTGACATCGTTGGTTTTCTCATGATTTATTCATCTGCACCGATGCCTCAGAAGTAGTCCACCTTCTCCTTTTGTGCTTTGTGGCATGGCGCCCGACAGGTAATTGCACTATGTCAAGGAGTATGAGTGGGCAGAAATACCAATGACAAAAAAGCGAACCCAAAAGACCAAGACTAAAAACCAAAAAGACTAAAACCGAAAAGACCTACCCCCTATGAAAGAGGAAAGGTCGCTGTCAAGGCGGTGTTCCACCTCCGAAGCACTACTAGGCTGTACCCTCCACAGATTCCT
Organism: Lolium multiflorum; assembly: GCA_030979885.1. NCBI lineage: Eukaryota > Viridiplantae > Streptophyta > Magnoliopsida > Poales > Poaceae > Lolium > Lolium multiflorum. Next base: position 46,380,921 of record CM061752.1, on the reverse strand, counting down.
GACGTCGGCTGCTTAAAGAGCCAAGTCAAACTAAGAACTTCATGGCTATCCACCAGCACCTTCAACACACGCAGCGCAAGACTGACTCGAGATAAACCCGACTGCACACAAGTAAGAAAGTCTTGACAATCCAAATCAGATATAACAGCAAGGAAATCTCTGGCAAAAATCAATTCAAAATAACAAAGAGGAAAACAACAAACCTAAAAGATAGATGCACAGCTACAACAAATAGGAAGAGGATACACAACATCCAGAAAGCAACCATGAGTTCAGCCTGATCCTGTGTCCCTGGGCCACACTGGCAGCAACAACTCCAGGCGACATGCCAGCAGTCAAGCAGACACAATCGTCGCAGCAAGATAATCCGCCATGAGAAAAGGAAATAATACTGTATTGAGAAAGCACGTACTGCAATAAATCAAAGAACTACATGCAAACTCCGATGCATCACAAAAGGAACATCACTGGTGTTGCAGTATTGAAAAATAATCCACACTACAGCCATAACTATATGTGTTACAGAAGAGCAATTTGAACGGGAAGTGAAAACCAGCATGCCAGCTTTTGCATGGAACACTAGCAGGACAGGAAAAACAGAGATGAAGGTCGGTATTCCAGGTAGACAGAAGCTCATATTTGGAAACTGGTAGATATGATCCTGTTTTTCGAACTTGGTACAAATCCATCAAGTTGTGAAATAATATGAAAAAATCGTACAATTATTTTTGCTTCTTTAAGCAACAGATCATATCACCAATATATATGAGATTCACTAAACAATTCCCTCCACGGGCTCAAAACGCTACGGTACATTTTCTTCGTCTCCTGCTACAAACAAGTCATGGATCCGAGTAGCCATCTCTTGTTTTCAAAGCCACAAAAAGGCTAATAAATACGGAACAGAAAAGAACCGTCAAAACTGCAGCCTTCACAGACTACTATAGTATTAAAGGACTGATCAGTGCTTGGCAGTGACAAGAGCCATGTGGGCTATCAGATCCAGGACTCGGTTGCTGAAGCGAAAAAAGAAAACGAAAGCAAATTAATATATAGGGTCAACTGAAGATCCTTTTTCTATAAGTGGTTAACTGAAGATCACAAAAGGGGGAAAAGAACTCTTGATGCGATGAGAGATGCTCACCTGTAGCCCCATTCGTTGTCATACCATGACACAAGCTTCATGAAGGAAGAACTCAGTCCCATGCCCGCATTAGCATCAAATATGCTTGACCTGGGACACAAGGAGACAATGATTTTCTGGTAACATCCAGCACAACGAAAACTATGTTACTAGTATATGTTAGTAGAGTAAATTCTTACCTTGTATCACCAACAAAATCATTGGATACCACATCCTCATCTGTGTAGCCGAGAATGCCTTTCAGTGCACCCTCTGATGCCGCCCTGAAACATCGGGCATATGGGTAAGCTCAATTATAGTGAAAACAGTGTTACATATGGTAACATCGACACTGTACAATTGTTAGATTATGCATGACAACAGGAGAAGCAAATACTAATTACTAACACATAATCCTTAGCTAGCCAGCAGTTGTTAGAGCATATGGGTAAGCTCAATTATAGTGAAAGCAGTGTTACATATGGTGGCGTCGACACTGTACAATTCTTAGATTATGCATGACAACAGCAGAAGCTAATACTAATTATAGTGAAAGCAGTGTTACATACGGTGACATCAACACTGTAGAACTGTTAGATTATGCATGACGGCAGGAGAAGCTAATACTAATTACATAACCCTTAGCTAGCCAGCAGTTAGGTTATTATTTTCAGTGACAACCAACAATTGGGTTGTTATTTTCACTGACAACAAAACCTAAAGAGTGCAACAGACTGGACCGTATTTTTAACATATTTTCTCATCACTTCCTCCTTCCTGGGAAGTTCAAGTATTCATCATACGGCTCTGCATCTTACAGTTTGTTCAGAAGGGCTGCAAGCATTGTGTTAACCTTATACTGGTAACTATTATATCACTTACTGATACATAAGCTAATGGGTTGCTCAACAAGACAAGTCAAGCTGATAGTGATATGTAAAGATTCGAACAGGTAATGATGAAATGTGCATGAGAAATGAGATGGTTCTACATACTTGATGGCTGCTTTCACATCATCATATGAGGCACTTTTCTCAAGCCGGCAGGTCAAGTCGACCACAGAGACATTTGGTGTTGGAACTCGGAAAGCCATGCCAGTAAGCTTTCCGTTTAGCTCAGGGAGGACTTTCCCAACAGCCTGCCATGAAAGTAAAATCAGTCAGTCAACAATGAAAATCTTAATAGAGACATGATATGGATTCATCTCAAACTACCTTTGCTGCCCCAGTAGAGCTAGGAATTATGTTTTGGCCAGCACCACGTCCGCCTCTCCAATCTTTCATTGAAGGACCATCAACAGTCTTTTGGGTGGCTGGACACAGCAGAACAAGCTTGTTATGGCATGTAATTTCAAAGCAACACTTACTCCACACAGACTGCAAAACCACCAAACTCCCATCTGTGACAACTGACAGGTTTCAAAGAACAGAAGAAAACCTGTGGTAGCGTGAACAGTTGTCATGAGACCTTCAAGAATGCCAAATTCTTCATGAACAACCTGCATATAATGGTTGATGAGCATCATGAGTATGGCAGGATAGATTAACAGCAGAGCAGTTAATTGTGAATGTATTGTGCAGTTAGCCTGGCAGAAAGTAGATACTAGTCAAGGAAACCAGCAGCATAAGGAAATGTGAAAGTAACCTTGGCAAGAGGAGCAAGGCAGTTGGTGGTGCAGCTTGCGTTAGAAACAACATTCATCTTGGGATCGTAGCTCATCTCATTTACACCAACTACAAACATGGGAGCATCTGCAGATGGAGCAGATATCACCACCTTCTTAGCACCACCCTACAAATAAGTTAGCAAAAGTATCAACATTGTGTTCATTACAAAAGGCTTTTTTTTGCTAATTACTGGCAATACGAAAGAAATGTTATACAGACCTTCAAGTGTACTGATGCTTTCTCGATCGTCGTAAAAACACCAGAAGATTCAACAACATATTCAGCTCCAAAGTTACCCCAAGGAATATCTGCGGGGTCTCTGGAAATCGAGGAAAGAAAGATAAAGAATCTTCAGCGAACATGCAGCCAACAAAGGATGTGAAGAAAACTGCCAAAATAACAACCCAGAAATGAAAGTACAGTCACAGCCAACATATAAAAATCAGAATGAAAGTGAGAAAAGGAAAATGATCTTCATATATACAACCCAGAAATGAAAGTACAGTCACAACCAACATATAAAAATCAGAATGAAAGTGAGAAAAACATGCTCTTCGTATATACAACAAACATGCACTGTATGGATATTGTAAATATGTATGGGGATGTGCACAAAAATAGGTTCTAAACTCTGAATCAGTATACTCAATGTAAAGTTGAAGACACTTTGCTTGCCATTGTATCAAGGTGACACAGCGACCACACCATCTATATGAAATGCACAGTAATATGGCATGCAATCGCCCAATGCTGGTATAATTACCTTTTGCTTGTGATTGTGATTTTCTTCCCATTGATCTCCAGGGTTGAATCATCCACAACCTTAATGGATCCTTTAAATGGGCCATGGGTGGAGTCATACTTGAACATATACGCCTGGAAAAGGGAAATTTTAAGTACAGACCGAACAAAAGAACAACAAAATGCGAGACCCCACGCAACTATGCGGATGGAGTTGTTGTTCCAACAGTGAAGGAAATGATATAATGGCAGAATTAAATTTGTCAAGTTCCCGAGCAGATCATCCCACTGGTTCTTGTCATTTCACCTAGGTTAATCCAAGCTCATGTGCTCCAGATAATGCATTATAAACAAGATTTATAAATTGACTGAAAAGGTTACAAGTTGCATACAGCATGTAAGTAAAGTGAAAACACATGAACTATATTGTGAATGCATTAACAGAAATGATACTTTGGATCAAACTAAATGGGAATATGGGGCTGTATTAGAAAACGTTCATCTCTCCTGGCTACCTTGCTACACAGTTACTTTGCACCCGTTTTCACCAACAGCCTTTAGAGAATCCCCCACTAGGTGTGTCATAGGATAGGTCTCGTATAGCTTCTTGTTAACATTTTGTGTGTACTATATACATCAATGAACACAGTAACTGTTCATGTGGCAAAATATTTGACACCATTCATGGCACCGATGCTCACCGACCTTTCCCGTTTCAAGAGGCACCTGCCTCTGCCGAAATGCGAGAGGCAGTAGGTACCTATGAAGAGGATGGGAGGGGGGGGGGCGAAGGTAGGAGGCAGTGGTTTGGAAGAGCGAGTCATGTAATGCTTTTGCACCATGAATGATGAATGGCAGTGAATAAGCATATGCCACAGGAACAACTACTACTCATTGACATACCAAGACAAACTAACAAGCATCTGTAGGAGAACTATTCTATCCCATGCCTAGCGAGGATTTCATTTGAGGTGATTGGCAAGACATGTGCACAGTGCCATGAATTATTGTGCGCCAAGTTATCTGAGAGAGGCAATTATCTCCTAACAGTTCTATTAATTTAACAAAAGTACTCATGAAACTCACGAGGCACACAGAAACACAAACAAAACAAAAAAAAATGTCACCCGTATTGTGTACAACAAGGTTTCATGCAACTCAATACCAAGTAGTGGTAACTATTGCAAAACCGTGAGTTCACTTTAATTGTGCATGTCAGGTGTAGAAGATCTCATAGCAAAAATATGGCATTCACATGAGTTTCCATTGTTTCCTTACCATGTACTTAGCATCAACAAAAGGATCATTGACAGCCACAACTTCAATATCATCTCTACTGGTTGCAATTCTCAGGACCAATCTCCCAATCCGTCCAAACCCTGCAGTAAAAAATTGCATATGGGTTATTACTTCATCTGCTTTTGACTCTTACAGTGCCAGTGTGCCTGCCGTGATTATCTCACTCAACTAAGAACTTAAGATGTTATTTAAACTATTTTATTTGGCCGATATGGCATATCAGAACACAAAAAACACATGGCATGTGCATCCAGGACAAAATAAAAGTGAACAGCAAGGACTAATCTATCTCATCTAGATTGCAAGAGCTTTTGCATCAACTATGTACACAGGAGGCTCACCATTGATGCCAACCTTGGTCTTCTCCCCCCTTGAATATTCTGCAGAGAGAAACAAAAGGATTAAAATATTTAAAAAAAATCATCGAATGCCACCGCAAGCTGAAATGTTTGTTGAGCCCAACAACTTACGTGGGACGGCAGGGGGCGCCTGTGTAGCAACGGCTCTAAGTGGCTCGATGCTCCTGGCACTTCAGTATACGATAAGAATTAGATGCAGCACATCCTAATAATCCGGTAGTATTACAGTTCACAGGAGAGTGAGAATTATGCGTCAGAAAGAGGCGCTTACGACGAAGAGGAGGCCGCGATGGAGGGGAAGCTGCAGCCGAAACGCGCTGAACCCGTGCTCCTCATGCATGACACCTATGCGACACAAAAAGTTCAGTATTAACATAGGAGAAGGAGAACTGATTCTGACAATGTAACTACCACTAGGACAGATTCCAAACAAAAGCTGAAAGTAACAGCGAGAGCGGGCTAGAGCAACACACACATACAGAGAGGAGAGGCGACAGACAACCCAATCTGCAACTTAATTCACAGAAAAGCTGGTATGGTCCCCGTGGCTAAATTCGGTGGAATCGATGCTGGGCAGCAGCATGGGAACCTAACTCGTACATACACATCGTTTAAACCCAAACCAATCTGAGCAGGTTGTATGGAAGCGCAGAACTGCCCAGATGGCTGAATTCGCCGGCAGTTGGGAGCGACTTACGACGGGAACGAAATCTCAATAAGCCGAGACGCGGAAATGCACATCGGCCTCGACCGCGCCCCTTGAACCCCTACCAGTCGTTAACGGAACCTGGGGATTTATGCGTAGAGAGAGTGCGCGTACGGGCAGGTAACGGATACCTTGGCGGGATCGGCGGCGGCGCGGGATCCGGCGACGGTGGAGGCGGAGGCGCGGATGGAGACGGAGGGCGCCGCCATCTGGGAGGCGAGGGGCGGACGGGCGCGGTCGCTCGCTCGCTAGGGTTTGACCGGAGAGAGGAGCGGGGGGAGGGGAGGCAGGGGACCGCAGGAGAGGACGAAGAGGGGTTTGGCCTTTGGGGAAGGTGGCGGCTCGAGGCTTGGTTTTATAAGAAGAAAGGTGGCCTTGCTCTTGCAGCTGCACACGGGGACGAGGTTCGCCTCTCCTCTGCTTACCAACCCCCGGCCTCCACCGAATCTCTTGGTTGGTGGCTCTCAAGCTCTGCTCATTCATCAGTGTTGATTAATAGAAAAATCACAAGGATCTCCTCAGCGACTTTGGTTTGTGTTTCCCCGCAACAAGAACAGCTGGGTTTCTTCTGTCTTTCCTGCAAGCCGATTGTCATTCGTCTAAGCGCTACGGTCGGCGACAAGAGAAATTCATGCATTAACAAAAGGTTTTTTTGCCGGATAGAGTTAGAACAAGAGGAGCGAGGATTATTTAAGAAATCCCCGAAACCATTAAAAGCATTAACAATTACTACTCATATGATGTAAATATGTTAGAATATATGGCAATAGAATACAAAGTTCATGTACCCATTTTACATGCATCACACATGCAAACTTATAGACCGATATGGATGTGGTGAAATTTCATTGCAAAGTTATTGTACATTGAAAGACATACTATGGTCAGAAGACAAATATATATATTCGAAATCAGACTCGTCTTAGGCTTGTCAAAGTTGGCAGTACCATGGAACACTATCATTCATATGATGTTAATGTATGATATTATCTCTATAATATCATGGTATCATGCGATTATTATAGTCTTGTTATACTTGTGTATTTGTAGAATATCAATGAAAATTGTGTATAATATCTATTTGGCATTAATTTTTGGGTTTTACGTGCTAAGATACGGTTCTCCATATCTTCCTATCATACCACCATGATCTCTCTCATCATTAATTATAGTGATACACATTAGCTTTTTTGCATCCATGGAATGCATGGTACTTACTATGAGACCCGCCCACTTTAGCTAGTCTTAGTATATACTACCTCCGTTTCAAAGATTAAGGCGCACGCGTATTTCAAGACGAACTTTGACCATAAAAATTAAGCAACAAAATCTTGATTATATTATATCTAATTAGAATTATTGGATTCGTATTGAAAAGCACTTTCTAATGATGCTAAGTTCATATAAAAAATCTTTATATATTTGAAGTAATTCTTGGTCAAACGAAAAGCACGTAAAACGAGGACGCCTTATTCCTTGAAACGGAGGTAGTAGGATATTATTTGTAGTTGATTCTAATAAATATGCCGTCTTAATTAAGTATCATAAAAATTGTATTATATTACAAGAATCCATATCCTAAATTTATCACAAAAAATAGCATATGAAGATTAATCACGTGGACCCTCTTTATTAGTAGACCGCAATGATTTCATATCCACACTCAAATGAAGCCACACCAAATAGATCATCATAATTCTAAACAAGTAATCACAATGATATCTTGGCACACATGATATGATGGGACGTGAAATATTTTTGTCATAATTTTAAAAGTTACTTTTTTAGAAGGTAAACTAGAAGAGTGTTTTGCACTTTAGTTGTGATATAACCTATTAGCATAGTTATTGTCAATGAAATAGATAAGTTTAACGGTGCAAGAAGGAGTCTCGACGGTAGATAATTAGTCATGTACTTGCACACGAGAGAAATGTATATTATTATTAAGACTCAACATAAAGGAAAACATGTTCTTTACAACCAAAAAAACATAAGGAGTAAGGATGAATGTTCCATCAATATAACTAGAATATGATCTTACAAAATATTCTCTATATTACACCTAATTTGGAACGAAAACCACCTACTCTGCTTCATAAATGACTCATTTAAACACTATGAGAAACGGAGCCACCTAACTTCAATTCAACGTGGAATTAAAGTATCACGTATAAATGATGCAAATGTTCATTACTGTTGAAATAGCACTAAGATCACTTTTATGAAAATTAAAATACGATTAAAGATGTTACATGCAGCTATGCTATTTATTTCTATCATAACTTTGGTGGTTACATTTTGATATGGTAAACACTATCTATCAGAGTCCGATGGGAAAGGGATTATCGGACCTCTGGAACGACGTCCATCTCCGTGAGATCGAACGACTCATATTCCATATTGATTGCACCCCTAAGCCACGCAACGTTTCCCGACAAAAGATCCCGAAATTCATGGGCATAAAACCTCCTGATGTTTCTCCCCACCTCCCAAATCGCCTCCAAATCATGCCCCGCTGATATAGTATGAATATGCATGGTTATAAGTAATTAAAGAGAAAAGTTAAAACAATTAAAGAGCAAAGATTCAAAATAACTAAAGAAGATAGATGTTGCCCTCGCATTTGCGAGCGCCCCATGCTAGTTTTTATTAATAACCAATATAATTGTTTGATTGAATTCACAGGCTAAACACTTGATCTACCCATAGGCCATAGCAACACACTTTTATTATGTTGTTTCATCACGTAACTGCGGTGCGCAGATGTGGTGACATAATAGATGCATTATGAGATTAGTCACGATCGGAAGTATTATATAGCAGTATCATTTCTATGATAGTAATGTATGATACTACATCTACAATGAATGGTAAATCTTAATGCAAATATGTATAGAAGATATATTTGACATTTATTTTTCTAGTTCTACGTGCTACTATATGGTATCTACCTCTTATAAATATAATTTATGTCACCATTAATTTTAGTGACATATCAAATTTTATGTGTCGTGGTATCATCACGGCATATGCCATAGGATGGCTAAAGAGAGTGGTTCCTGCAATGGTCACCGGTGGTATCCGGATGCGGGTATGAGCACGAGCGACACGGCGACGTACCCAGGTTCGGGGCCCTCGTATGGAGGTAACACCCCTACTCCTGCTCTAGAGTGTATAAGAGATATCACAGTACAATGGTGCTCCTTGAGCTGTATCCGGCTGCTCGGGGAGGCTAGAGGTAGACGAAGGTCTCTCTCCCTCGGGCAGCTCTAAGACTAGAAATGACAAGTGATCGATCGTCCCCGCACGAGAGGGGGTAGCGCAGCTTATATAGGCGCTGGCAGTTTACAAAGAAGTCCCACCTGGCGGCTCCGCGGCTCCGGATTTACCGCTCCTTCCCGAGGCGCTCGTCGTCGCAGCCATTGAGGCGTTGAGGCTTGTCCGTCCTTGCCGAAGTCAGCGGCGACAAGACGTGCCAAGCCGTGGGAGAGGTGTTCTGTCGGCACCGGTAACCTGTAGCAGACGGCGCAGCTCGAGCCATGATGGCATGTCGGATGGGGCACCGTTGCTCCACGAGCACCTTACTTTGATGTGACTTTCGCACCCGGATCAGCGTAGTAACCAAGTGATGCTGGCAAGAGAGAGGCCAAGCCTGAGCTAGTTAATCCAGTAGAGATGGATATGCATAAGTAAGCAAGAACACATAGCCTATCCAAGTTAACCAGATAAAACCAACCTTGACAGCCAACTTAATAACCTAGCATCACCTAGTCTTTTAAACCATGAAACTTCCCATTTTCTTCAAAGGATAACACAGTGACATTCATTTACATGATCCCCTATTGTATATCTCTATTTTCATCAAAGCCAATAAGAAATAGAAATTTATCATTACTCATTGAGTTCAAAACAAAGGGGTACCATAAGGGATTATTCATCACTTGGTAGTAACCAACAAGTGATGCTGGCAAGAGAGAGGCCAAACCTGAGCTAGTCAATCCAGTAGAGATGGATATGCATAAGTAAGCAAGAACACATAGCCTATCCAAGTTAACCAGATAAAACCAACCTTGACAGCCAACTTAATAACCTAGCATCACCTAGTCTTTTAAACCATCAGAAACATCCCATTTTCTTCAAAGGATACCACAGTGGCATTCATTTACATGATTCCGTAATGTGAATATCTCTATTTTCACCAATTATCCAACTATGAGATGCAACCAGTGGCAGTAGCTAATGAGGTCACAGCACAGCACAGCACAAGCAATCACACCAGTGAACCACTGCTGAGGTACATCAACCATAAATTCATCCAAGCCAACAAGAATTAGAAATTTATCATTACTCAGTTGAGTTTAAAATAAAGCTAGGGTACCCAACTCTAGTTGGCTTTCATCCAAGTTTCAATAACACATCAAAGGAATCATTACTACATAAGGAGTTCATCCAATACATGGTGAGAAGAGCCATAGGACATTAAGTAAAAGGCATGAGCAATGAGCCAACAGCAAGCACAACACAGCAACAACAGCACAACAACAGCTGGAGGGTTACAAGCACAACACATCCAAGCCGCCACAACAACAACAACGCTGGACAGCAAACCGACTGAAGATTTCGTCGAGCACCTTGTGCTCGCGCGGAAGGAATTAAGAGGGAGGGAGGAGAGATTTCACCGACGACAGGGTGGAGGAGGAGAGGTTGACGATCAGGATAACGTAGCATAGAAAACAAAAATTTCCTACCGCGAACACGCAATCCAAGCCAAGATGCAATCTAGAAGACGGTAGTAACGAGGGATTATCGAGTCTCACCCTTGAAGAGATTTCCAAAGCCTACAAGATGAGGCTCTTGTTGCTGCGGTAGACGATCACTTGCCGCCAAAGCGCGTAGAAGATCTTGATCACGGCGCCACGAACGGGCACCTCCGTACTCTGGTCACACGTTCGGTTGTTGATGAAGACGACGTCCACCTCCCGTTCCAGCGGCAAGCAGTAGCTCCTCTTGAATCCGGCAACGACGGCGTGGTGTCGGTGGTGGAGAAATCGGCGCAGCTTCGCTGCGGGATATGGTGGAGGAGCGGCGGCTAGGGTTTGGGGAGAGGCGCGGCCACTAAGGGGCGGCCACCTTGGTGGTTCTTGGGTGGCCGGCCCTCCCTTGGCCCCTCATTATATAGGTGGAAGCCCCAAGTGTTGGACTACAAGTCTCCAATAAGACCAACCCAAACCTTCCATATGGCGGGAAACCTTCCCAAGCTAGGACTCCCACTAGAGGTGGAGTTCCACCTTCCATATGGGGGGTCGACCCCTCAGGAGTCCACTGGGACTCCACCCCCACTAGGGTTGGCGGCCATGGAGGTGGAGTCCCATGTGGACTCCACCTTCCTAGGTGGTTTCTTCCGGACTTTTCTAGAACCTTCTAGAACCTTCCATAGAACCTTCCGAATCATTTTCAAACATATAAAATGACATCCTATATATGAATCTTATTCTCCGACCATTCGGAACTCCTGATGTCCGGGATCTCATCCCGGACTCCAACAAATATTCGAACTCCATTCCATATTCAAGTTCTACCATTTCAACATCCAACTTTAAGTGTGTTCGCGAACTATGCGGACATGGTTGAGTACTCACTCCGACCAATAACCAATAGCGGGATCGGAGATCCATAATGGCTCCCACATATTCAACGATGACTTTAGTGATCGAATGAACCATTCACATACGATACCAATTCCCTTTGTCACGCGATATTTTACTTGTCCGAGGTTTGATCATCGTATCACACTATACCTTGTTCAACCTCGTCTCTGACAAGTACTCTTTACTCGTATCGTGGTATGTGGTCTCTTATGAACTTATTCATATGCTTGCAAGACATTAGACGACATTCCACCGAGAGGCCCAGAGTATATCTATCCGTCATCGGGATGGACAAATCCCACTGTTGATCCATATGCCTCAACTCATACTTTCCAATACCTAATCCCACCTTTATAACCACCCATTTACGCAGCGTTTGATGTAATCAAAGTACCTTTCCGTATAAGTGATTTACATGATCTCATGGTCATAAGGACTAGGTAACTATGTACGAAAGCTTATAGCAAATAACTTAATGACGTGATCTTATGCTACGCTTAATTGGGTGTGTCCATTACATCATTCATATAATGATATAATCTTGTTATTAATAACATCCAATGTTCATGATTATGAAACTAATCATCTATTAATCAACAAGCTAGTTAAGAGGCTTACTAGGGACTCTTTGTTGTTTACATATCACACATGTATCAATGTTTCGGTTAATACAATTATAGCATGGTATATAAACATTTATCATAAACATAAAGATATATAATAACCACTTTTATTATTGCCTCTTGGGCATATCTCCACAGTCTCCCACTTGCACTAGAGTCAATAATCTAGATTACATTGTAAGGTACCTAACACCCATGGCATTCTGGTGTTGGTCATGCTTTGCCCTAGGGAGAGCTTTAGTCAACGGATCTGCTACATTCAGATCAGTGTGCAAATCTTTACTTCTCCATCTTCGATGTACTCGCGAATCGAATGATAACGCAGCTTGATATGCTTCACCTCTTGTGTGACCTTGGTTCATGTGCATTGGCGATGGCACCCATGTTGTCAAAGATGACTAGTGGGTCCAATGCACTAGAACCACACCGAGCTCTACAATGAACCTCTTCATCCATAGCTTCATGAAGCCTCCGAAGCCGCTATGTATTCCGATTCTGAGGATTTCGCCACCGTGCACCGCTTCGAGCTTGCCCAGCTTACACCATTCAATATAAACACGTACCTGCATGAGACTTAGAGTCATCGGGATCGGTGTTCCAACTTGCATCGGTGTAACTTGTTACAACGAGCTCTTGGTCACCTCCATAACAAAGAAACATATCCTTAGTTCTTTTCAAGTACTTCAGGATATTCTTGACCGCTGTCCAGTGTTCCATTCCTGGATCACTTTGATATCTGCTAGTTAAACTAACAGCATGTGCTATATCCGGTCTAGTACATAGCATGGCATACATGATAGAGCCTACTGCGAGGCATAGGGATCCGACTCATCCTTTCTCTTTCTTTCTGCGTAGACGGTCCTTGAGTCTTACTCAAGACCTTGCCTGGTAACATAGGTAAGAATCCTTTCTTACTTTCGTCCATTCTAAACTTCTTTAGAATCTTGTCCAGGTATGTACTCTGTGATAGCCCTATTAGACGTCTTGATCTATCTCTATAAATCTTGATGCCTAATATATATGATGTTGGAGATATGCCCAAGAGGCAATAATAAAGTGGTTACTATAATATCTTTGTGTTTATGATAAATGTTTATATACCATGCTATAATTGTATTAACCGAAACATTGATACATGTGTGTTATGTAAACAACAAGGAGTCCCTAGTAAGCCTCTTGTATAACTAGCTTGTTGATTAATAGATGATCATGGTTTCGTGATCATGAACATTGGATGTTATTAATAACAAGGTTATGTCATTAGTTGAATGATATAATGGACACACACCCAAATGAGCGTAGCATAAGATCAAGTCATTAAGTTCAATTTGCTATAAGCTTTCAATACATAGTTGTCATAATCCTTCGACCATGAGATCATGTAAATCACTTACACGAAAGGGTACTTTGATTACATCAAACGTCATTGCGTAAATGGGTGACAATAAAGGTGGGATTAAGTATTTGGAAAGTGTGAGTTGAGGCATATGGATCAACGGTGGGATTTATCCATCCCGATGACGGATAGATATACTCTGGGCCCTCTCGGTGGAATGTCATCTGATTAGCTTGCAAGCATATGAATAGTTCATAAGAGATCACATACCACGGTACGAGTAAAGAGTACTTGTCGGTAACGAGGTTGAACAAGGTATGGAGATACCGATGATCAAACCTCGGACAAGTAAAATATCGCGAGACAAAGAGAATTGACATTGTATGTAAATGGTTCAATCGATCACTAAGTCATCGTTGAATATGTGGGAGCCATTATGGATCTCCGATCCGCTATTGGTTATTGCTCGGAGAGGAGTCTCGACCATGTCGCATAGTTCACGAACCGTAGTGGCGCGCTTAAGGTTCGATGTCGCATAAGTAGATTCGGAATATGAGATGGAGACCGAATGTTCGGAGTCTCGGATAGGATCCGAGACATCACGAGGAGAGCGGAATTGTTCTGGAAGAATTCTTCTGTTTTGTATTTCAAGAAAAGTTGTTCGGAAACATTCTCGGAATTGGACGAAATAAAAAAAGTTCTTATTTTTGTCGCGCAGACGGAGTCCAAAGGGGAGACGGAGAAAGGCCAGAGGGCCACACCACACGGCGGCGCGGGCCCCACCTTGGCCGCGCCAGGGTGTGTGGGCCCACCAGGCGCCGGCCCTAGATCGGTTTCGTGAAACCCTAACCCTACCTTCCGACTATTTATAGTGGGGTAGTTTGGCCGGCCATTGCTGCTCCGTACGAAACCCTAAAGTGCCACCTCTCCTCCCTCCCCGTTTCTTCTGCTCCGGCTTAGGCGAAGCCCTGCAGGAATTCTTCTCCACCACCACCACCACGCCGTCGTGCCGTGGGATCTACCACACCTCGGCTGCCCGCTGGAACGGGGAGAGGAAGGAGCTTCATCAACACCGTACGCGCGACCGAAGTCTGCCGGATTGCAGCACCGGGGACGATCGTCTACACCAACAACGAGATTAATCTCGTAGGCTTTGGAATCTTCGAGGGTTAGTCTCATCTCCATCTCGTTGTTTAGATCTAGTAGATTGGATCTTGGGTGTTCCATAGATTAGATCTGTTGGTTTTATTCGCTTTGTAGGAAAATTTTTGTTTTCTATGCAACGAACCCCATTAGTGGTATCGAGCCACGTCTATGCATAGATTGTTGCACGAGTAGAACACAATGGTTTGTGGGCGGTGATGCTTTTGTTGCTTTAGTTTGTGTACTTTGCTTCTTGCGGGATGGTGGGATGAAGCGGCCCGAGCTAACTTTACATGACCGCGTCTCATGAGACTTGCTCCACGCTTGACATGCAACTTGTATTGCATAAGTGGCTTTGCGGGTGTCTGTCTCTCCCACCATAGTGAAGATTGTAATTTGCACTTCTATTGTCAACACTAGTATCACCGTTGTGGTTCATGTTCGTAGGTAGATTGGATCTTACTCAAAACCCTAAACCACGTAAAAGATGCAAACCAAATTAGAGGCGTCTAACTTGTTTTTGCAGGTTTGGTGATGTGATATGGCCATGATGTGATGATGATTATATTTGATGTATGAGATGTTCATTGATGTATTATGGCAACCGGCAGGAGCCTAATGGTTGTCTTTAATTTTTGTTAAAGATCTGCGTGTCTATTCATCATGTAATAGCTTTATTTCAAGTAGTTGTTATAGTAGCTATAAGTGATGGACAACCATGAAGCGGCGCCACGACCTTGGTGCAATGCTGGTGATGATGGAGATCATGTCCGTGCTTTGGAGATGGAGATCAAAAGCACAAGAAGAAAGGCCATATCATATCACACATTATGAATTGCATGTGATGTTAATCCTTTTATGCATCTTTTTTTGCTTAGATCGCGACGGTAGCATTATAAGATGATCCCTCTCACTAAATATCAAGATAATAAAGTGTTCATCCTTAGTATGCACCGTTGCTAAGACTTTTCGAAGCATCTCGTGATGATCGGGTGTGATAGACTCTACATGTGCATACAACGGGTGCAAGCCAGATTTGCACACGCGGATACTAAGGTTGCCTTGACGAGCCTAGCATGTACGGACATGGTCTCGGAACACGGGATACCGAAAGGTAGAGCATGAATCATATGAATGATATGATGAACACTTTGAGTGTTCGCCTTTGAAACTACATCTTTTCTCGTGAAGATCGGACTTGGTGTAGTGGATTTGGTTCGTGTAATCACTAAGACAATGCGAGGGATGTTGTTTTGAGTGGGAGTTCACCTAGTTAATTTAAGAATTAAAATTGAACTCATTTTATCATAAACTTAGTCTAAACTCTTTGCAAATATGTTGTAGATCATGGCGCCCCACTCCATCAATTTTAACCAGTTCCTAGAGAAAGAAAAGCTTAAGGGCAATGGTAGCAACTTCACCGATTGGTTCTGTCATGTGAGGATTTTCCTCACTGGCGTAAGCACGCAATATGTGCTCGAAGCACCGCTAGGTTCTCCACCACCTCCTGCAGTATCCGAGGACATAAAGAATGTTTATGAGACTCGGGCAACTCGGTAAGTTCAGTGTGCCATCCTGTGCAGTTTAGAGGCGAGCTCCAAAAGCGTTTTGAGCACCACGACCCTTGTGATATGTGTGAGCTCAAACTTATCTTTGAAACTCATGCGGCCGTGAGAGCTATGAGGCCTCGAAACAGTTCTTTAACGCATGATGGAAGAGGGCAGCTCCGTTAGTGAGCACATGTTCGCCATGTCCGGACATGCGAAGCTCATTGACTTGGGGATTGTGATCCCTAACAAGCTGGGTATTCATCGTGTCCTCCAATCACTGCCACCAAGTTACAAGAACTTCGTGATGAACTACAACATGCAGAACATGAACAAAGAGTTACCTGAACTTTTTCCATGCTGAAGTCTGCTGAAGTAGAAATAAAGAAGGAGAACCAAGTGTTGATGGTCAACAAGACCACCAGTTTTAAGAAGCAGGGCAAGCCTAACAAGGGCAACTTCAAGAAGGGCGGCAAGAAAGTTGCAGCGCCTCCCGAGAAGCCTAAGGCTGGTCCTAAGCCGAGACTGTGTGCTACCTGCGGGGAAGGGGCACCGGAAGCGGAACTGCACCAAATACTTGGCCGATCTAGCGGCCATGCCAAGAAGAAAGGTATATTTGATATACATGTTATAGATGTCTATCTTACTGGTTCTCGTAGTAGTGCCTGGGTATTTGATACTGGTTCGGTTGCTCACATTTGTAACTCGAAACAGAAACTGCGGAATAAACGAAGCCTGGCAAGGGACGAGGTGACGATGCGCGTTGGAAATGGATCCAAGGTCGATGTGATCGCTGTCGCACGCTCCCCTACATCTACCTTCGGGATTAGTTTTAAACCTTAATAATTGTTATTTGGTACCTGCGTTGAGCATGAACATTATATCTGGATCTTGTTTGATGCAAGACGGTTATTCGTTTAAGTCTGAGAATAATGGTTGTTCGATTTATATGAATAATGTCTTTTATGGCCATGCACCTGAGATGAATGGTTTATTCTTGTTAAATCTCGATAGTAGTGATACACATGTTCATAACATTGATGCTAAGCGAATTAAATTGAATGATAATTCTACTTATATGTGGCACTGTCGTCTTGGTCATATTGGAGTGAAGCGCATGAAGAAACTCCATTCCGATGGACTTCTTGAGTCACTTGACTTTGAGTCACTTGACAGATGCGAAGCATGTCTAATGGGAAAAATGACTAAGACTCCATTTTCTGGCACAATGGAGCGAGCTACGACTTATTGGAAATCATACATACCGATGTGTGCGGACCAATGAGTGTAGCATCGCGGTGGTTATCGTTATGTTCTAACCTTCACGGATGATCCGAGTAGATATGGGTATATTTACTTTATGAAACACAAGTCCGAGACTTTTGAGAAGTTCAAGGAATTCCAAAGTGAAGTAGAAAATCAACGTAACAAGAAGATTAAGTTTCTGTTCTGATCGCGGAGACGAATATCTGAGTTATGAGTTTGGCATGCATTTAAAGAAATGCGGAATACTTTCACAGTTGACACCACGGGAACACCACAACGCAATGGTGTGTCCGAACGTCGTAATCGAACTCTCTTATATGGTTCGTTCTATGATGTCTCTTACCGATTTGCCATTATCGTTTTGGGGCTATGCTTTAGAGACAGCCGCATTCACTTTAAATAGGGCACCATCTAAATCCGTTGAAACGACACCGTATGAATTATGGTTTGGGAAGAAACCTAAGTCGTTCCTTAAAGTTTGGGGTTGCGATGCTTATGTAAAGAAGTTACAACCGACAAGCTAGAACCCAAAGCGGAGAAATGCGTCTTCATAGGATACCCTAAAGAAACAATTGGGTATACTTTCTATCACAGATCCGAAGGCAAAATCTTTGTTGCCAAGAACGGATCCTTTCTTGAGAAGGAGTTTCTCACTAAAGAAGTGACTGGAAGAAAAGTAGAACTCGACGAGGTTGATGAACCTTCTCTCATAGATCGGAGTAGCGCAGTGCCGGAAGAAATTCTGTGCAGCCTGCACCGATAGGAGAGGAAGCAAATGATGAAGATCATGAAACTTCGAACGAGGAAGCTATCGAACCTTGCGTCGACGAGGGAACGTACCACTCCCGATTGGTATGATCCCTGTCTAAATGTCATGATTGTGGACGACAATGATGAGGCCCCTGCGACGTATGAAGAAGCGATGATGAGCCCAGATTCCAACAAATGGCAAGAAGCCATGAAATCCGAAATGGGATCCATGTATGATAACAAAGTATGGACTTTGGTAGACTTACCTGATAGCCGCAAGGCTGTCGAGAATAAATGGATCTTCAAGAGAAAAACAGACGATGGTATTACTGTCTATAAAGCTCGACTTGTCGCAAAGGGTTTCCGACAAATTCAAGGAGTTGACTACGATGAGACTTTCTCACCTGTAGCGAAGCTAAAGTCTGTGAGGATTTTGTTAGCAATAGCTGCATTTTTCGATTATGAGATTTGGCAGATGGATGTCAAAACGGCGTTCCTTAATGGTGACATTGAGGAAGAGTTGTATATGGTACAACCCAAGGGTTTTGTCGATCCTAAAAATGCCGACAAGGTATGCAAACTTCAGCGTTCCATTTATGGACTGAAGCAAGCATCCCGAAGTTGGAACCTACGCTTTGATAGAGTGATCAAAGATTTTGGTTTTATACGGACTCATGGTGAGGCCTGTATTTACAAGAAAGTGAGTGGGAGCTCTGTAGCGTTCCCGATATTATATGTAGATGACATATTATTGATTGGGAATGATATAGAACTATTAAGCAGCGTTAAAGGTTATTTGAATAAGTCTTTTCAATGAAAGACCTTGGTGAAGCATACATTTTAGGCATCAAGATTTATAGATATAGATCAAGACGCCTAATAGGCCTTTCACAAAGTACATATCTGGACAAGATTCTAAAGAAGTTTAGAATGGATGAAAGCAAGAAAGGGTTCTTGCCTATGTTGCCAGGTAAAGTCTTGAGTAAGACTCAAGGAGCTACAGATGAAAGAGAAAGGATGAGCAAGATCCCTATGCAGGCTCATGTACGCCATGTTGTGTACTAGACCGGATATCGCACATGTGTTAGTTTGACCAGCAGATATCAAAGTGATCCAGGGATGGAACACTGGACAGCGGTCAAGAATATCCTGAAGTACTTGAAAAGGACTAAGGATATGTTTCTTTGTTATGGCGGTGACCAAGAGCTAGTTGTAACCTATTATGCAAGTTGGAACACCGACCCTGATGACTCTAAGTCTCGTCTGGGTACGTGTTTATATTGAATGGTGCGGCAGTAAGAGCAGTTCCAAGGTGCACGGTGGCGAAATCTTCAACAATCTGAATATATAGCGCTTCGAGGCTTCATCGGAAGCGGTATGGATGAAGAGGTTCATTGTTGAGCTTGGTGTGGTTCCTAGTGCATTGGACCCGCTAGTCATTTATTGTGACAACACGGGTGCCATCGCCAATGCAAAGGAACCAAGGTCACACAAGAAGCTGAAGCATATCAAGCTGCGTTTTCATTCGATTCGCGAGTACATCGAAGATGGTGAAGTAGAGATTTGCAAAGTACACACGGATCTGAATGTTGCAGATCCGTTGACTAAAGCTCTCCCAAGGGCAAAGCATGACCAACACCGAATGCCATGGGTGTTAGGTACCTTACAATGTAATCTAGATTATTGACTCTAGTGCAAGTGGAAGACTGTTGGAGATATGCCCAAGAGGCAATAATAAAGTGGTTACTATAATATCTTTGTGTTTATGATAAATGTTTATATACCATGCTATAATTGTATTAACCGAAACATTGATACATGTGTGTTATGTAAACAACAAGGAGTCCCTAGTAAGCCTCTTGTATAACTAGCTTGTTGATTAATAGATGATCATGGTTTCGTGATCATGAACATTGGATGTTATTAATAACAAGGTTATGTCATTAGTTGAATGATATAATGGACACACACCCAAATGAGCGTAGCATAAGATCAAGTCATTAAGTTCAATTTGCTATAAGCTTTCAATACATAGTTGTCATAATCCTTCGACCATGAGATCATGTAAATCACTTACACCGAAAGGGTACTTTGATTACATCAAACGTCATTGCGTAAATGGGTGACAATAAAGGTGGGATTAAGTATTTGGAAAGTGTGAGTTGAGGCATATGGATCAATAGTGGGATTTATCCATCCCGATGACGGATAGATATACTCTGGGCCCTCTCGGTGGAATGTCATCGATTAGCTTGCAAGCATATGAATAGTTCATAAGAGATCACATACCACTACGAGTAAAGAGTACTTGTCAACGAGGTTGAACAAGGTATGGAGATACCGATGATCAAACCTGACAAGTAAAATATCGCGAGACAAAGAGAATTGACATAGTATGTAAATGGTTCAATCGATCACTAAGTCATCGTTGAATATGTGGGAGCCATTATGGATCTCCAGATCCCGCTATTGGTTATTGCTCGGAGAGGAGTCTCGACCATGTCTGCATAGTTCACGAACCGTAGGGTGACGCGCTTAAGGTTCGATGTCGCATAAGTAGATTCGGAATATGAGATGGAGACCGAATGTTGGAGTCTCGGATAGGATCCGAGACATCACGAGGAGAGCGGAATTGTCTGGAAGAATTCTGCTGTTTTGTATTTCAAGAAAAGTTGTTCGAAACATTCTCGGAATTGGACGAAATAAAAAGTTCTTATTTTTCTCTGTCACAGACGGAGTCTAAGGGGAGACGGAGAAAGGCCAGGAGTGGGCCACACCACACGGGCGGCCCCACCTTGGCGCGCCAGTGTGGGCCCACCAGGCCGCCCTAGATCGGTTTCGCGAAACCCTAACCCTACCTTCCGACTATTTATAGTGGGGTAGTTTGGCCGGCCATTGCTGCTCCGTACGAAACCCTAAAGTGCCACCTCTCCTCCTCCTCCGCTTTCTTCTCGCTCGGCTCCCTGCAGAATTCTTCTCCACCACCACCACCACGCCGTCGTGCTGGGATTGGAGATCTACCACACCTCCGCTGCCCGCCGGAACGGGGAGAGGAAGGAGCTTCATCGACACCGCACGCGCCGAGTACGGCTGCCGGATTGCGGACCGGGGACGATCGTCTACACCAACAACGAGATTAATCTCGTAGGCTTTGGAATCTTCGAGGGTTAGTCTCATCTCCATCTCGTTGCTTAGATCTAGTAGATTGGATCTTGGGTGTTCCATAGATTAGATCTGTTGGTTTTATTCGCTTTGCGGTAGGAAAATTTTTGTTTTCTATGCAACGAACCCCATCATATGATGCTTCACCAAGGTCTTTCATTGAAAAACTATTATTCAAATAACCTTTTACACTGCTTAATAGTTCTATATCATTCTCAATCAATAATATGTCATCTACATATAATATCAGGAACGCTACGAGCTCCCACTCACTTTCTTGTAAATACAGGCTCTCCATGACACTGTATAAACCCGAAGTCTTTGATCACCTTATCAAAGCGTCGGTTCCAACTTCCGATGCTTGCTTCAGTCCATAGATTGAACGCTGAAGTTTGCATACTTTGTCAGCATTTTTAGGATCGACAAAACCTTTGGGTTGTACCATATACAACTCTTCCTCAATGTCTCCATTAAGGAACGCCGTTTTGACATCCATCCAAATCTCATAATCGAAAAATGCAGCTATTGCTAACAAATCCTCACAGATTTTAGCTTCGCTACGGTGAGAAAGTCTCATCGTAGTCAACACCTTGAATTTGTGAAACCCTTTGCGACAAGTCGAGCTTTATAGACAGTAATATTACCATCAAGCATCTGTTTTTCTCTTGAAGATCCATTTATTCTCGACAGCCAGGTAAGTCTACCAAAGTCCATACTTTGTTATCATACATGGATCCCATTTCGGATTTCATGGCTTCTTGCCATTTGTTGGAATCTGGGCTCATCATCGCTTCTTCATACGTCGCAGGGTCTTCATCATTGTTATCCACAATCATGACATTTAGACAAGGATCATACCAATCGAGTGGCACGCCGATCTGGAGGTTCGAGCTATCTCATTTGAAGTTTCATGATCATTATCATTAGCTTCCTCTGTTGCCTCACCAGGCACATTGCCCACGCTACACCGATCAACGAGAGAGATTCTTCAATCTCATCGAGTTCTACTTTTCTTCCACTTCTTTAGTGAGAAATTCTTTCTCAAGAAAGGTTCCGTTCTTAGCAACAAAGATCTTGCCTTCGGATCTGTGATAGAAAGTGTACCCTATAGTTTCCTTAGGGTATCCTATGAAGACATTTCTCCGCTTTGGGTTCTAGCTTGTCCGGTTGTAACTTTTTTACATAGGCTTCGCAACCCCAAACTTTTAGGAACGACTTAGGTTTCTTATTAAACCATAATTCATACGGTGTTTCAACGGATTTTGATGGTGCTCTATTTAAAGTGAATGCGCTGTCTCTAATGCATAACTCCAAAATGATAACGGTAAATCAGTAAGAGACATCATAGAACGAACCATATCTAAGAGAGTTCGACATTTCGGACACACCATTTCGTTGTGGTGTTCCGGTGTCAATTGTGAAAGTATTCCGCATTTCTTTAAATGCATGCCAAACTCATAACTCAGATATTCACCTCCGATCGATCGTAGAAATTTAATCTTCTTGTTACGTTGATTTTCTACTTCACTTTGGAATTCCTTAAACTTCTCAAAGTTTCGGATTTATGTTTCATTAAATAGATATACCCATATCTACTCAAATCATCTGTGAAGGTTAGAACATAACGATAACCACCGCGATGATGCTACACTCATTGGTCCCATTATATGTATGATTTCCAATAAGTCGTAGCTCGCTCCATCATACCCGAGAATGGAGTCTTAGTCATTTTTCCCATCGACATGCTTCGCATCTATCAAATGACTCAAAGTCAAGTGATTCAAGTAATCCATCGGTATGGAGTTTCTTCATGCGTTTCACTCCAATATGACCAAGACGACCACATATAAGTAGAATTATCATTCAATTTAATTCGCTTAGCATCAATGTTATGTATATGTGTATCACTACTATCGAGATCTAACAGAAATAAGCCATTCTTTTCAGGTGCTCGACCATAAAAGATATTATTCATAAAAATAGAACAACCATTATTCTCAGACTTGAATGAATAACCGTCTTGCATTAAACAAGATCCAGATATAATGTTCATGCTCAACGCGTACAAAATAGCAATTATTTAGGCTTAAAACTAATCCCGAAGGTAGATGTAGAGGAAGTGTGCCGACACGATCACATCGACTTTGGATCCATTTCAACGCGCATCGTCACTTCATCCTTCGTAGTCTTCGTTTATTCTTTAGTTCCTGTTTGAGTTACAAATATGAGCAACCGAACAAGTATCAAATACCCAGTACTAGTACGAGAACCATGAGATAAACATCTATAACATGTATATCGATATACCTTCTTTCTTCTTCTTGACAAGGCCGCTCTTCAGATCCGCCAAATACTTGGAGCAATTACGCTTCTGTCCCTTCTCCTTGCAGAATAGCACTCTCAGCTTAGGGCCAGCCTTAGGTTTCACAGGAGGCGTGGCTTTCTTGCCACTCTTCTTGTTCTTGCCTTTAGACTTGCCCTGCTTCTTGAAGCTGGTGGTTTTGTTGACCATCTCCACTTGGTGCTCTTTCTTAATTTCAATCTCAGCAGATTTTAGCATGGCGAAGAGTTCGTAACTCTTTGTTCAAGCATATTGTAATTCATCACAAAGTTCTTATAACTAGGTGGCGTGATTGAAGGACACGATTAATCCCCGTTAGGAATCACTATTCCCAAGTCATGAGTTTCTTCGCATGCCCGGTCATAGCGAGCATGTGCTCACTAACGGAGCTGCCTTCTTCCATCATGCGAAGAAGTGTTTCGATGCTTCATAGCATTCCACGGCCGCATGAGTCTCAAAGATAGTTTTCAACTCATTGACTAACTCATGTGGATCGTGGTGCTCAAAACGTTTTTGAAGATCGGCTTCCAGACTGCACAGATGGCACACCGAACTTGAGAGTACCGAGTTTTCCGAGTCGTAAACATTCTTTACTTCATCGGTTTAGCAGAGGGTCACCTAGCGGTGCATCAGCACATATTGTTTCGCCATTGAGGAAGATCCTCACATGACGGAACCAGTCGGTGAAGTTGCTACCGTTGCTCTTAAGCTTTTCTTTCTCTAGGAACTGGTTAAAATTGATTGGGGACGCCATATCTACAACATATTTGCAATAGTTTAGACTAATGTTTATGACAAATTGAGTTCAAATTTTAATTTAACAAAATTAAAAACTAGGTGAACTCCCACTCAAAACAATATCCCTCGCATTGTCTTAGTGATCACACGAACCAAATCCATCACACCTATGCCCGATCATCACGACAAGATGTAATTTCAATGGCGAACACTCAAAAGTGTTCATCATATCAATCATATGATTCATGATTTACCTTTCGGTATCACGTGTTCCGAGACCATGTCTGTACATGCTAGGCTCGTCAAGGCCACCTTAGTATCCGCATGTGCAAAACTGACTTGCACCCGTTGTATGCACTTGTTGATTCTATCACACCCGATCATCACGAGATGCTTCAAACGACAAGTCTTGGCAACGGTGCTACTAAGGATGAACACTTTATTATCTTGAAATTTTAGTGAGAGGGATCATCTTATAATGCTACCGTCGTGATCTAAGCAAAATAAGATGCATAAAAGGATTAACATCACATGCAGTTCATATGTGATATGATATGGCCCTTTTGTATTTGCGCCTTTGATCTTCATCTCCAAAGCACGGACATGATCTCCATCATCAACGGGAATGATCTTCATCATTGTCGGCGTAGCGTCAAGGTCAATGGCACCGTCTTCATGATTGTTCTCCCATGTAGCAACTATTACAACTTCTTTGAAATACTACTCAACATGAAATTTAAAGACAACCATAAGGCTCCTGCCGGTTGCCACAATACAATAATGATCATCTCATACATAGACATCATCACATTATGGCCATATCACATCACCAAACCCTGCAAAAACAAGTTAGACGTTCTCTAATTTGGTTTGCATATTTTACGTGGTTTAGGGTTTTCGAGTGAGATCTAATCTACCTACGAACATGAACCACAACGATGATACTAGTGTTGTCAATAGAAGAGTAAATTGAATCTTCACTATAGTAGGAGAGACACACCCCAAAGCCACTTATGCAATACAAGTTGCATGTCAAGCGTGGAGCAAATCTCATGAACGCGGTCATGTAAAGTTAGCCCGAGCCGCTTCATCCCACTATGCCACAAAGATGCAAAGTACTCAAGCTAAAGACAACATAAGCATCAACGCCCACAAAACCATTGTGTTCTACTCGTGCAACCATCTATGCATAGACACGGCTCTGATACCACTGTAGGATAACGTAGCATAGAAAACAAAAAATTTCCTACCGCGAACACACAATCCAAGCCAAGATGCAATCTAGAAGACAGTAACGAGGGATTATCGAGTCTCACCCTTGAAGAGATTCCAAAGCCTACAAGATGAGGCTCTTGTTGCTGCGATAGACGATCACTTGCCGCTTGCAAAGCGCGTAGAAGATCTTGATCACGGCGCCACGAACGGGCAGCACCTCCGTACTCGGTCACACGTTCGGTTGTTGATGAAGACGACGTCCACCTCCGTTCCAGCGGGCAGCGGAAGTAGTAGCTCCTCTTGAATCCGGGGCACGACGGCGTGGTGTCGGTGGTGGTGGAGAAATCCGGCGGAGCTTCGCTAAGCGTGCGGGATATGGAGGAGCGGGGGCTAGGTTTGGGGAGGGGCGCCGGCCACTAAGGGGTGCGGCCACCTTGGTGGTTCTTGGGTGGCCGGCCCCTCCCCTTGGCCCTCATTATATAGGTGGAAGCCCCAAGTGTTGGACTACAAGTCTCCGAATAAGACCCGAACCCAAACCTTCCATATGGTGGGAAACCTTCCCAAGCTAGGACTCCCACTAGAGGTGGGAGTTCCACCTTCCATATGGGGGGTGGCCGGCCCCCTAAGGGGAGTCCACTTGGGACTCCACCCCACTAGGGTTGGCGGCCATGGAGGTGGAGTCCCATGTGGACTCCACCTTCCTAGGTGGTTTCTTCCGGACTTTTCTAGAACCTTCTAGAACCTTCCATAGAACCTTCCGAATCATTTTCAAACATATAAAATGACATCCTATATATGAATCTTATTCTCCGGACCATTCCGGAACTCCTCGTGATGTCCGGGATCTCATCCGGGACTCCGAACAAATATTCGAACTCCATTCCATATTCAAGTTCTACCATTTCAACATCCAACTTTAAGTGTGTCACCCTACGGTTCGCGAACTATGCGGACATGGTTGAGTACTCACTCCGACCAATAACCAATAGCGGGATCTGGAGATCCATAATGGCTCCCACATATTCAACGATGACTTTAGTGATCGAATGAACCATTCACATACGATACCAATTCCCTTTGTCACGCGATATTTTACTTGTCCGAGGTTTGATCATCGGTATCACACTATACCTTGTTCAACCTCGTCTCCTGACAAGTACTCTTTACTCGTACCGTGGTATGTGGTCTCTTATGAACTTATTCATATGCTTGCAAGACATTAGACGACATTCCACCGAGAGGGCCCAGAGTATATCTATCCGTCATCGGGATGGACAAATCCCACTGTTGATCCATATGCCTCAACTCATACTTTCCGGATACCTAATCCCACCTTTATAACCACCCATTTACGCAGTGGCGTTTGATGTAATCAAAGTACCTTTCGGTATAAGTTATTTACATGATCTCATGGTCATAAGGACTAGGTAACTATGTAACGAAAGCTTATAGCAAATAACTTAATGACGTGATCTTATGCTACGCTTAATTGGGTGTGTCCATTGCATCATTCATATAATGATATAATCTTGTTATTAATAACATCCAATGTTCATGATTATGAAACTAATCATCTATTAATCAACAAGCTAGTTAAGAGGCTTATTAGGGACTCTTTGTTGTTTACATATCACACATGTATCAATGTTTCGGTTAATACAATTATAGCATGATATATAAACATTTATCATAAACATAAAGATATATAATAACCACTTTTATTATTGCCTCTTGCCCACCCTACCCGCTTGACGTCCTCCTCGGCTCTGCACCGTCCGGCCGCCAGGGACACAGGGGGATGAGGGTCCTTTGGGACTAGGGTTCGTCGCCTGCTCGCGCGAGCAACCTGGGTCACCAAAGCTTATAAGCGCTGAGCGGCTCCGTGGTTTCCGTGTACGCGAACGTCCTGTAAATTCGGCCTCTGTTGTTGCAGTCTAATAACGGCTGTGGCTTCCACTGATGGTTCTGCACCGCATCCGTTGTGGGCGTGTGCTCATATAGGACCAGCACATCGCCCAGCCATGTCCCGTGCGTCAGGATGGTGGACATGCCATGACCCAGGTGTGGCCGCGCGAGCCGCTGCCCTGGCCTCGGCAGCGGATGCTCCTGCAGTCCTCGTCGTGGCAGCTGCACGCTGTAACGATGGTTCCAGCTTCGTTCCATCCCCTCACCCTCGAGAATCCACAGCTATAACAATGGCAATCGATTGAGGAAAGATACATATATAGTGAATGTATATGTACTGACTAGTGACAGATTAGGTGTACATCAGTAAACGAACAATGTCAAAAGAAAAATATATGCTACCTGGATCTTCTCATGCGCCATGACGCCATCGCTAATGACGGCGGCCAGCTTCCCACGCACCTCCGCCAGGTGGCGGATAGGCTCCGGCGGTGACTCGATGGACGCGACGGAGCCGTCCTCGAGATCCAACGACATGATTCTCTCGGCTCCCTTCTCGCTGAGGGCGACCCAGTATGCTGCCCCGTCTAGGCCGACGACGCCGGCGTCGAGCCTGCATCTCCCATCAGGGGCTGGCACATCCCTCCACGACGAGGCTTCCCCGAGCGCGAACACCTGCACCTTGTCTTCGTCGGACGAGAC
This sequence comes from Lolium multiflorum, assembly GCA_030979885.1. Lineage (NCBI taxonomy): Eukaryota > Viridiplantae > Streptophyta > Magnoliopsida > Poales > Poaceae > Lolium > Lolium multiflorum. The sequence goes on along the minus strand of CM061752.1, from coordinate 46,352,650 downwards.
ACGCACGATCTTGTACTGCCCCGTGACCGAGTGGTACGCGAAGCCGTATGCGTGATGCCAGCCGGTCTTGGGGCGCCTCAACCGGCCGGCGCCTGGGATCGGCGGGAGGCCCAGAGCCTCGCCGGTGGCAGGGTTGACCAAGGTTATGGCGCCGCCGGGTCTGTGGTTGTCGCACAGGCACAGCAGGCCGTTGCAGCTGCCGACTAGCTGCATCGCCGTGTACGCTTCGTCGTGGCCCGTCGTCCACAGCGGAGTGCATCCGCCGCGCCCTTGGACGTCGTCGACGATGTATGCACGGGGATACACCGTCTCGATGAGAGGCCTGGCCGGGGCGATCTGTATCTTAGGGGTGCGCTCGTGGACTAGGTCGCGCCAGAGCCGGCAGACGAGTCGGAGCCGCCGCCGGCAGATTGGCGAGAGTAGCAGCAGTATCTTCACCAGCACGTCCGTGGGGACGTCCATTGCTTGCTATAGTTGGGTTTCGTCCGACGATCGATCACGTCAACATAGAGGACACAGGCGATCAGCTCGTTTTAGTAGCCAACAAATACGCGTACTTGGATAATATAAACTCGCACGGCAAAAGGTGAAGAACAGGAGTATATGTAATCCAGTTATTGTTCAGAAGTTGTTGTCGTGGACGAGAAGAACAGTAGAAATAGGTCGAGTATAATTGGATTACAATTGGTCATCGATACCGTCTCCGTCTCTCACGTAAAAGTAAGTAGCCTCTGCGTCCCTTCCTTTGTTGCTTGGGCAGGGCCGTAACGATATTGGACTTCGATTGACGGCCCAAGGCCCACCCTTACAAAAAATAAGAACCTATAGCACCTGTCGTCATTGCGACAGATTTGGAAAAACCTATTCATCACCCACGGGTGATGGTTACCAACCATCGCCCGCGTGGTTTCACCCGCGGGGCGGTTTTGGGCCGCGGCCCATTAACCTGCTGGGAGGCTGTATGCCATGGTTTTTTTCGGTTTTCGTCGGTTTCTTTGGTTTTCTTGGGTTTTGGTTTTCTTTCGGGTTTTTTTTCGATTTTTTATCTTTTCTATTTTTTCTTTTTAAACAAATTTTAAAGTGGAGCAAAATTTAAAGTTAAGCAAATTTCAAATTCGAACAAATTTTCGAAGTAAGCAAAGTTTTAATCTTAGCAAATTTCGAATCTGGGCAATTTTTAAATCTACGCAAGTTTGAATCTATGCAAATTTGAAACTAAGCAAATTTTTGAAATTGGATTTTTTTTTGAAATAACCGACTAATGGGCCATGCCCATTAACGGGTTTCCCTTAGCGATGGTTTGTAACCATCGCTAAGGGGTGATGGTTAGGAGCTCCCGACAGATTTGGGGAGCTCCTATTGAGCAGCAGTTTTATGGGCCGTGGCCCGTCCGCAGGTATAGCTACTTTCCATTTCTCTGTTTTTTGTGATGTTTCTTTTATATTTATTTTTCGTTTGAAACATATTAAAAATATCTGTTTCTATTACAAGTTGTCTTTTCAGTTGTAAAATGTAAGGAACCAGAAAAGAGGGAAACTTCAATCGTGAAGCGATGAAAAAGAGGTTTTTATGAAAAAACATAGGCCGATGGAAAAATAGGGTAGAACTACTCAGTAGATGTAGTTCCCCTAGCAAAGACAACACAATGGTTGAAAGATATGACTTATGAGGAAGAAATTTTTTTGGATATGCGGGAGAAAAGGAAGTAGTATTTTCATCGACAAGAAGAGGCAGTGGATGGTGGAGTATTTTTTATTTGGTACAGAATAAAATGACGAACAATGGAGTAAGTATAGTTTTTTTGATGGCATCGTAGAAGAAAACAACATAATTTCCCTGGGTAAAAGAGGGAAGAATATTGGAGTTTTTTAAAATTACCGTTGAAGAATTATGTATTGCTGAAAACTTATAGGTGGATAAATAATGTCTAGAACCACAATTGAGGAAGATTCGTGGAAACGCTTATTAGCCATTGGAAAATTACCATCGTGAAATTATGCGACCTCAAATAGTTACTATTAGGTAGTTAACGATACCTTTCAAGTTAGCATCGGTAAATTACTGCTAACGGTGAAGATATCTACCGAAAATTTATTTTTTGAAAAATATAGATAGTTACAGCGACAAACTACCACGGAATCTAAATATTTTTACCCCAATTTCAATGAAAAATTACTTAAAAATAACAAAAAATTTATAAAAAATTAAATAAAAAGTTTAAAAAGGCGCACTGTTCATGTGCACTGTTCATTCACGTGAAATGTAAGGTGCACTGTTCGTAGTAGCGGTAGCGGTAGCATTAGGAGCAGAAGTAGCGGTAGAAGTAGGAGCAGAAGTAGCGGTAGCAGTAGCCCTGTTCTCCTGATGCGCACAAGACTATTGCTGGTCTTCACGCGGGCGACAACGAGCTAGACAACCACCAGATCGATTTCGTGGACACCCGACCAAGGGAAAGCAGCGAGCTGCTGCTGGCAGAGCTGCCTTGCCTCGCCGGAGCTCTCTCACCGGAGCTGCCTCGCCAGAGTTCCAGCCCAAAATTGCTAGGTAGGGACTCGATTGCATTTTTAGGGACCCGATTGCTTTTATTTCTATTTACAAGGACTTGATAGCTTTTTATTTTGTATACAGGGGCCCATTTGTGTTTCATTTTCTATGCAGGGATTTTTGTGCAAACTTTAGACCTCCCCAGCTATCCTCACCACACACAATCCATCAAACAACAGACGCACTCAACATGTCTCTATTCGTGCGAGCTACCAAACACATGAGAAAATATGTACTCAACTTAGCTAGAATCACATTGTATGAGGGTCGATAGCACTTCTCTATTGGCCCGGGCTACCAAACACATCCTAAATCAGTATCAATAAATTCACCATAAAATATAATTTCTTAATATGTCCATTGGATATTGTAGATGAAAATATTTGTCCTAAATATTTGGTCAAAATTAGTAAGGTTTGTAGATGTAAATATCTTTTTTCTAGCAAAATTATTGGGTATGCATCGCATACCCATCTCACCCCTACTTACCAACACATTTACTGTAATTTTTTAGAGATTCACGGGACTACACACAAAAATGTAAGTTCGGGATGATTTTATAGCATGATGGGTTATCCATGCATGAATGAGCCGTCAAACCGGCTAATGCACTAGTCGGCTGACGTCTAGCACTTGCTATATTATATGTAAGAAAACATTTTGTGGTTTCTTCTTGAACCTAAACATTTTGTGTTGTTTGTGATAATATAAACCAAATATAAAATTGATGACATTAAAACTTCTGGAGAAATTAAAGCCAGCTAGCTTTGGATACATGAGAACGTCATGATTTATGCAAAAGCCTTGCGTGTTTAGAGCACCAAGGCCATGCTTTTGATGTTTATTAATGGGTCTAGAATACAAGTAAACGTGTATTTTTTTTAAAAAAGAAGTCAATGGTATTCTACACAGAAAATTGCAACAGGTGCTACAATGGTCTTTTGCTTCTCTTTGAGCAGGACGTTTAGGAAATGTCTTATACACGCACGTGCGTCTTCACACTAGCATAATGTCCAATGACTTAACGGAGACTTGTATTGCCGAGTTGTAGGACCTGTTCGGATCCTCTCCGCTACGGCGCTACTGGATAGCGCTCTTGGAGCGAACTGAGCTACAATTCGCATTGAGGAAGTAGCTGAAACTGAGCTCTACGCGCTACCTGGATTTTGACAGATTTTGGAGGCCTTCTGAACATGTCCTTGAAATGACTGAAATTACTTCTAAAGTCTCTGTGATCTTGGTGTTGGCATCGGTGGGCCCTGTTGTTCAGGTGTTCATACGAGATTAGGCTTGGCTGTTGGTGTGTATGGGTGGGCGGTGTTTTGTTGGGCGTGACCCTGTTGTTGTAGGTTTTCGTCTTGTTTCTCCCAAAAACTTGGCATGTTCTTCTTAATTAATACATGAGGCAAAGATTTTGCCTCCATTTTTTAAAAAAAAAACTTCTAAAGTCTCGCAGAGTCGTAGTCGATAAAACCATTATACTCCCTTTGTTCACAAATATAAGACCTTTTACAATTTTAAGGTGAGTTAGATACACACCATAATGAGTGAATCTATGCACTAAGAGTAGACTAGATACATACCAAAATAGATGAATTCATTGAAAGCTAAAACATCTTATATTAGTGAACGGATGGAGTATCTCACAATGAAAAAATATTTCATTTAGTATTAGCGCGTCCAAAATCGTGTAGCTCCCTACAATTCAAAAAGCAAATACTTCTCCAGCCGTAAATACTTGTCGTAGATTTAGGTAAACATTTTTTGGGAAAATATTTAGGCAAATTATTAGCTAATGCATGTATAGAATTTATTAAATCTGTGGCAATATTTAGAGCTACAGTACTATGTATGGGAGCAAGTAAAGAAGTTCCATTCGATTGGATGACCATAATAAAGCACAAGTAAACCGAGAGAACAAAACCAAAATCACAGAAACGATGGACCAGACACAGTCGCTTCATTGACAAGAAAGTCGATCCATCGTTCCATGATCTGATCTCCCCAACAAACAGAATCAGAGATCTAACCACCCGACACGTGTCGCCGCGGGCCCGCGTTTAAACTGTAGCGCACTCGCGCTTTGCAGCCATTGCCACCATCCTCTCCCTTCTTCCACTTTACGCGCGCGCCTCTCTCCCTCTCTCCAATTCCCCATTCCAATCGCGCGGATCGGAAGGAGCCAGCGGCGGGAGCCCCTCCGATTCCTCTCAGGCCTGACTCCGCGCGCCCCGGTGAGCTCCCGTTGCCGTCCCGCCGCCGCCCCCGTTTCCTTCGGCGCTCCAGCGTCGGAGCGAGGTGTTTCGTATCGTCTAGCGATTTCGTTTTACCGATTTTTTTTGCTGCCGTGTCGTGCGTGAAGATTCCGGTTAAGACCGCGAGGTGTCGAGGTGCGATTCTGCGTTGCTGTTGTTGCGCGTTCGTTCTGTTTGGTGGCGGGCCGATGAGGCCAATGCGGTTGCTGTTTTGGTGATCTTAGCGTGCGTGCGTACGAAGCTATGGCTTGACCGGTACGATCACGCAAATGCTGCTGCTGCTGGCTGGCTGGTTGGTCCGTCGTCCCCTCTCAGAATTTGGTCCCAGTTGAAAATTTACTGATCTAGTGTTTCTGCTGACTGAACTTTAGTCCTTATTTAGTTGGAGACTCTGCTCAATTTATGAACTTAAGGTAAACAGCCGTGGAAAGAGTGGCCATGAGGTGTTTTGTGCCTGTCGATTCGATCATCCCATACTCCCATGAGATTTTGTGGGAGTTGTACAATTTCGTGGAGCTATTTTCTATAACTGTTTGACTGAATTGTTCATTTTGAGTGGGTATTGGATCGGTAGTTGGCATGGTTGTGGCGTGACTTGCTGATGAATCCTCTGTACTTATTTTGGTGATTACTTCTGCCTGCACTTAACATACTGTGATATCTGGCGTGTTTGTTCACCATAGTTCTACTCATTTTCAGTGATTAGTTTCATGTCACGTTTACTTTGTTGTGTTTGTTATATGCTGCCGTATGGTGCATAAATATACCTGATAGGACGAAGTTTCATCTCAAGTGAGTGCGCAGTTTGCATTACAAACACTCGGATGCCCTCACATCCATTCTCATGCAAATCAGCCAACGCATACTCTTTCCTCTTATTATGTGATTGCATTTTGTGCAAGTATTGGTTCCAATTTATCTACTGACCTGTTATCCTGTCAAAACTGTCTCACCCAGTACGTAAGTTCAGAACAAACAGCCAATTAGGTCGTTGGGATGGTTTGTGCTTTGAGAAAGGTTATTACCATATAGCATCAGATTTTCACTTGTTTATTGTTTTCAATGTAGATCGACAGAAACAACTATTGATCAGTAGAAAATGACTGTGAGCTTCAAATATTGGGACGACTGCTTGGATCCGGATGATATGCGACTGATGTGGGCAGATGCTCATGTAAGTAAAGAGTGGATCGACGCTGGGGAAGAGAAGGGACAGAAAGTTCACCTGTCACGGGATCCTGACGGCGAGGCATATCTCACACAAACTGAAATGATGGTGGGTTATCAGCCTAACTCTGTAAACCTTTATTAGTACTAGATGTTGAATAACTCGTGCTGTTCGCTAGATTGCTATATCTGGTTTTCCAACCTGTATTATGTCAGAATGTCCGACAGTTCCTAAAATAAGGTCTGACATATCCTGTATATCCATTATTTCGTTAATTCGTATCAGGAATCATTTCCATTCAAATTAATATGCTATAGTGTGTGGCATTAAAAGTAGGCTATCAGTAGTGACTATGAATTTTCTGCTGAAACGTAAACAAGATAAAATGCTATCACTCCTGTTGTCCTGTGAGATAAGTTGGCAACCATGCTGGTTTCTCGCTATATTAACCGTAGTGGTTAAACTACTGTTTAGAAGTTTATTACTGCAGTGCTGAAGTTTTCTGAGCTATGAGAAAGAAAATCACAAAGTAGGAGTCTATTATTTTCAGCAATTATTCTGTTTGTTGCTTGCATAATGATGCATTTGAACTATTCTGAGATGCATTCATTGATTCTTTCAGGCAGTGGCTGCAATTACTGTTCATAGGCATTTCAAATCTCAGCTAGACCCGGTAATGATTTTATTTCTCTATGTTTTACCATTGTTTGCATTTGTGTATATAATTGGAAAATTCACTGCTGCAGTACAACTATATGCTAACATATGTTTCCCAACACATAGCCTCTGGTAGAAGAGTAAGAATTGATGTGACTATGAAACATGACTATCATGGTGAACGAGTTCAGCTATCTTATTATTGTTAAGTGATAACTATCCTGGTGGACTTTGCTAAGCATGTTACTTGTTTTGCACAGTATATGATAGGTGCCCTAGCTGAAATTGCGAGTGGAAGGAGACTCTTTGTGGATAACTATGATCGCAAGACTAAGGAGACAAAGATGGGCATAATGCAGGTGACACCTGAAGTTGCTCAATGGCTTGGCAGGTACTCAACAGGCCTGGTTAACTTAATTTTACTGTCTTCCTTACTCATCTATGCTCTTACACTGAAAATTCTTGTTTTCATCACTTTTGATAAGGGAACTGGGTTACAAGAATTATGACATTGAACTCGAAGAGAATATTGATTTGCTCTACTGGCCTTTCATAAATGTCTACTTTGGTGCTGCTTATGCAAAGTGGCTCTTCTCATGTGATGAAAAGTATGCATTTGTTTGGTAGCTTGTGCTTGTTACATTCAATTGGCACTATTGTCTCATATCTTTCTACTACTAAACACAATTATTTGGCAAAATGCTTCAGAGAAAGAACTGAAGAGTTCGTCGCTCGAGCTTACAAAGGAGGCAAAAAGAAAGCTAATCACAAATCATCTGCACCCATTTTCCAACGTTATCTTTATGTGAAAGAGACACTGCTGTCTATGAGGTTTCATTCTTAATAATCTCTCTTCATATTCAACTTTTAACTTTGTTATGTTGTTCAATGTTCAGTACGGTCTTTAAGGTTTTGAGCTTCGTTTGTAAGCTTAGTAAGCCCTCGGGTTTGGGTACCATTCTTTGAGGATTTGAGCTCCTGGAAACAACTGGACTTTAAGCCAAAAATTAACTTATTTGACGTGATATAATTTAGAGAAGCTTTCATCTTAAGTTTAACCCCTACAAATGGGGCCAGAAAATCACCATGTACTAGCCTACTATTATAGTGGACTACAGAGCATAGACTGTAGTAACCTACATTGGACACCACTATTATTTGGTTGATTTCTTAATTAATCATTTATGTTCACTGGACATGTCAAAGTATCAAAGCTAATGAAATATCCAGGTTTTTGTTTTTTACGACAGCCATTGGATGTTTCTTTGACGATTGTGTCGTTAAGTGCTTACTAATCAAAGAGTTGCTTAACGAAAGAAAACTGTTTTCTTGCAACTTATGAGTTATGACTGATAAGGTGCTAATCTTAATAGGATGTGTGCTTGCATTCAAGAGGATGACTCTTGCATGTATGCTTACTGATGTTGATATATATTCTCTCTGTAAGCACCCACATAAAAGCATCTTGCAGTGCACTATACATGCCCTTAGCTATATATTGGTTACATGTTCAACTCCTTATAAGTTATAACCCATCAAATCTCCATTAGGATACATGGGTTAACAAATGTTAACCCATGTATAGTTTTCTTCTTCTTTTCTTCTTTTTGTCCTTGTTTTTTAGATCTTTTGTTTTGTTTCTCTGTCTTTCTCTTGTAGCGCTGCTACAGTTTGTACAGTTTTTCCGCCTCTTTGCGGCTCCTTCTAATATACAAAGACACTCGCTTAGGCGTGTGTTAGAGAAAAAAAATCTCCATTAGGATAGAAGTGTCGAGACTATTCACTGAATTAAAATTCAGTAGTTATGTTTTTGCACAAAAGCTGTTCCTTTGTTTTACCTCAGATCCAGGTTCAAACTTGTTAACAAACTGTTCCTTACTAATTTGTTGGCAGACAACCAGACAGTTTCAATGAGCTAACTCCTCGGCTCCTAGAAAATTCCGCAAGTGCAGGTTACATTTTACTTTGTTGATTATATTTATTTATTTATTTTAGATCCATAATGTTGAAATATAATCAAAACACAAAAGAACATATGTACTCTCAATACTGATCCCTATTTTGATTCCAGAGAAGCTTCTTAAAACATGCAATGTCTCATCTTGTTATCATCTTTGTGTCAGGGACACAGCTGATACATTGGGATTCCAAAGTATCAGAGGAAGATATGGGTGCAATGTGGAGTCATCCTGACGTGAAGAAGGAGTGGACAAATTCTGGTGAGAGACGTGGAAATGTCCGATTTTCTCATGATGCCAAGAAGAGACCATATCTTTCCCGAGTTGAAGTGAAGGTATGGTTGATTATGAATAGTTGTACAGTTACTTCACATTTTTTTTAGATAAAAGGCATAGATATGCCCGACTTTAAATTAATAAAGCCTGGAGAGTTCACAACCACCAATATCATTACAACCGCTGCGGCATACAGCTTAGCCAAAAGGAACAAGAACATAGGATAGCCAAGTAGCAACAACAGGCGGAGAAACAAAGATAAAGGCTAAACAACACCAGGCCAAGCGCAGCTGGGAGCAGGCCTTCCTCAGATCGCTCCAGAGCTCGCCTCCCGAAGATCTCCAGCAAAACATCATGGGTTCCATCTTGTCGAGACATATATCTTCCGCAGTTGGTTGATCATCCAGCAGATGCCCGCTTGATCCCTAGTCTTGGAGTTTATACTCCACAGCTGCAAGAAAGTCATAGTCTTAAAGATAATCGCAGAAGGGTGATTGATGAATTTTCGCTCAATCATTAATTTATTACGAATTTGCCACAAAGCCCAGGATTGGGCCAAAAACAGCAGCCAAAGCCATCTGCGCGAGGCCCCTGCCAAGCTAGACAGAATATGGTGAAACTGCGCAAAGTTAGAAGGGTTCCAGTTGCAGCCAAGAAACTGTCTTAACACGCTCCAGGCAAAACGGGCAAGCGAGCAGGCGAAGAAAATGTGTGACGCATCCTCGTGGCCACCACAAAGGGCGCACAACCCATCCGATGGCCCCTGTCTAATCGCGATCTGGCTGCTGGAGGGTAACTTATCTAGCGCGAGCTGCCAGGAAAAAATCTTAATCTTCAATGGGACCGCCGCGGACCAGAGATCTTTGTGATAAACCACTGTCGCCCCTTGCGACAATTTGGAATTTGCGACAATTTGGAATACATGGACTTGACCGAAAAGAGCCCGGAGCTGTTGAGGTGCCAGGAAACTTGGTCGAGCCCCCCTCCCAAGTTCACATCAGCCACCAGCTGACTTAGCTCCCTCCACTGCTCCATACCGATCGGATCAAGAGAGCGGCGAAGGCGCACATCAAGCTCGTTGTTGACAAAGGACTGTGCCACAAGAACCTCTGGGTCCTCACAGATAGCAAACAAGGAGGGGAAGCAATCTTTTAGAGGAGCATCCCCTCAGAATCTAGTATGGGCTCCATTTTGCACCGTGAGCTTCGTCCCCAAGGCGAAGTAGTGCTTGATCTTATGGATGCTTTTCCAAAACAGCGATCCACCCTGACCTGATCCAGCAAAAAGGTTGTCGGCGTCTGTGTATTTGTCACGGACAATCTTGGCCCAAATGGCATCATCTCCCTGGTAGAGCCTCCAAACCCATTTCAGCAAAAGCGCAATATTCATCTTCTTGGTGTTCAGTAGGCCTAGACCCCCCAAGTCTTTTGGTCTACACACCGTGGGCCAATTGACCAAGTGATACTTTCGTTTATTTCCGGACCCCTCCCAAAAGAATTTAGCACGGCATGAGTCGAATTTGGCGTGTATGCCCTCATAGAGGAGGAACAGGCCCATAGCATAGGTTGGTAGATTATCTAGGCAAGCGTTAGCAAGGGTAAGACGTCCTCCCGAGGACAGCAACTTACTAAGCCAGGGCTCAATCTTTCCTTCCATCTTCCGAACCAGGAAAAGCCATTGCTCAAGTGACAACTTGCGGTCTGAAATAGGGAGTCCCAGGTAGGTGAAAGGGAAGGCTCCACACTTGCAGTTGAACAGGTTGGCAATTCTAAGCTGTTTCTCATTGGACTGTCCCATCGCGATCACTTCGCTCTTGTGGTAATTGATCTTTAAACCGGACATATCTTCGAAACACATGAGAATGAATTTGAGGTTGGTTATGTCCTCAGCGGAATTCTGAATCATGATAAGAGTATCGTCTGCGTACTGGAGGTGCGATATGCCGCCTTCAATAAGGTGGGGCACAACCCCGTGAATGTGCCCGGCCCTTGAGGCAGCCGACAAGATCCCTGATAGGGCTTCACCAATGAAGTTGAAGAGAAACGGCGAGAGCGGGTCCCCTTGACACACGCCTCGCCTGTTCCTGAAATACGGTCCAACTTCCCCATTGATGGAAATAGCGGTTTGTCCTCCTAAAACCAGCTGGATAATGCGATGAATGTACCCGGCGCTGAAACCTTTACGGGGAAGGACTTCTCCCAAGAAGTCCCAGTTTACCCTGTCATACGCTTTCTCAAAGTCTAGTTTGAGGAGGATGCCTCCCATCTTTTTGACCCGCAGCTCGTGCACTATCTCCATGAGCGCAAGAGATCCATCAAGTATATTTCTTCCTTTGATGAACGCCGTCTGGAAGGGGCTGATAACCTTATTGGCAATTGGGTCCAATCTAGCAGCGTAAGCTTTGGAGATAATCTTGAAGATAACATTTATGAGGGCAATGGGGCGGTATTGAGAAATGTGCTCCGCCCCGGAGACCTTGGGAAGCAAAGATTCTGACTAATTAGCATATGTTTGTAAGTAGTTACTTCACATTTCCTTCCACTAATTAAGTTGGCTTCCCTCTCTGCCATACTATAACTTAATTAGCATATGTTTGTAAGTAAAGCTACATTTAAACTTCTCCACCTTCTTATACTAGTAAGATTCTGACTTTAATACCATTACGAGAACCGATCATGTGGATGCCATGTAACAGGTGTCATTAGATACAATCGCCTTGACTCTGTATCGATATAGTCTTCTGACTGTTTCATGTAAAAGCGAAATTTGTCTAGCAACGCGCAGTTTCCATTCATCTTACACTCACGCAATTCTGAATTGATCTCAGGCTGTTGCTGAAATAATCATATCTCGCCATTTGAGCTCAAGAGGAGTAAAGCCGGTAAGTGTTGGGTCGCTAAATCTGTGTATGCTCTTCTAGTGAACATGATATCGTCATAATGTGTCAATTTGTTAATCGGTGCATTTCTTGTTGTTTAGTTATAAGAAAAATTCCGTTATTTCTCTCTTCATATAAACATTTGAAAATTATGTAAATGCCTCCTTTTTAAAATTACCAGTCGTATTGCTTATAATATAGGTGCTTGTTGGGCTGTCCAAGTAACAATAAACATATCATTTGAATTCCCTATGCCCAGTTCTATGAGCCCCTTCATCCTAAACATCTTTTTAAACCTCTATTCTGGTTTAAATGGACATAGGGAGCTCTAGCTGCTCTTGCAGAGGTGTGCAGTATGCGCTTTGTCCAAGGAGTACGTTCACGGACAGGATTGATGGGAATAGATTATCCTACTGCTGCATGGCTTTACAAGTGAGTGCTACATTATATTTACCATTCTGCTTTCGCTAGCAATCTAGCTGTACATTTTATCCAAACAGATCTGGTGAGGTGATTGTGGAATCTGACTAGGATCTTAACATTTTACATGACAGTGTTTGTGCAGATGAACCTAAAACTTTTTGTTTTACCAGTCATCGTTGCTTTACTTTTTATATTGTTTTTACGCATAATAGCTGAACTTCTTTTTTAGTATACACTGTTTCATACATTACGTATATGGTGAGTCCAAGTTCAAAACGTAATAGGGGAATTATTTTGGTCCCCTACTTTCTGTTATTGAATCAGCAAATCATATTTTAGAGAAAATATTGATCTAATAACGTGGAATCTATCTGTTTCAAGTTGGTTTCATAGGCTATCAGAAGCCACATTGGCACTTTTGTTGTTCAACTTTGCTACCCCCTCCGATCCACATTTACACTTATTATGGATCGGAGGGAGTATTACAGTTTCCATGTAGTTGTCCTCACTCAGTTTTGCATTTGAGCATGCAGAGATTGTGGCTATACAACATACACAGTCAGCTCGGTAGATGATCTCTACAATCCTTTTGCATCAATGTACTTTGGATCGGCTTACTTGGGATGGTTGTCGCAGTATGAAGGAAGGTCAGTCTAATACGATTATGCACAATTAATTTCATCTTAGTGCACAATAAAAACGATAACTTGACACATTCTATGATCCTCCGTTCAGGGAGAGGAGCCATGAATTCATTGTTCAAGCTTATCTTGGGGGACCTGACAAAGTGAACCTTCAGGAGACTGGCCCATATTGGAAGAAATTTCTGGAGGCTTTAAGACACTATGAAGATCCAAAGAAGTATGCCTTTTCTCGTTGTTTAACTCAACATGAGATTCGGATTTATAAAGTGGGTTTTATTTACCTATAAAAACTTGGTTATCCAAATAGCCAGCCAACAGTCTGCTAACATATTCAAACATGTATCCATAACATATGTAACATCTGTTCGTAACTGCAAAACACTACTAGGTTTTAAGACGGACATCATCTTAAATGGATTTGGTTTGAACATGACTTGCAGTCGCTAATCAACTAGCAAATTTACTTTTTCAGGGACCAAGCGAGCTGTTGTATTTTATGAAGTTTTCTGATGTGTTCGTGTTGTTTCCTTTACTGAAGGTATCTATTCTTTCTAAGCATTTCTGTCTACTCTGTTTTGCTACTTCAAATTTTTGTCAGCAACAGATGTTTATGGTTCTTGTAGTCTACTCTTACTGAAATCTCAAACAATTATTGTAGCATGAAGGATCTCGTTGTATTCTAATTTTTTCTGGTATTGTGTGCCAATTCATGCTGTTACCCCACAAATGTCTGGTTTGTGTATTTGTATCTAGTTCATAACTAGCAGTGTACTTTTTATGAAAGATAGCATAGCTGTTTTTCGTTCAGATTGAGTCTTACAGGTAACATTTCAACTGAAAAGAAAAGCCCAAACAACATAAAAACTAGTACAACATTGGCCCAAAAGCCAGAACAGCCATGCTGCTAACTTGCAATGACTCACATGGTTGTCTATCCAAAATGTCCACTTTTCTAGGTACAGTTTGTTTCCTTGTAGGGTTGTTGCAGAACAAGCGGGCATCATGAGACACAGACAGATATACCTACCCCGTTCCCTACCAAGGATGGATGTCAATGCCATGCCAGCCAACCAGTACTCTGTAGCATACATGTACTACTGAACTGCTAGCCCTGTGCCTCTAAAAGCTGCAAGGAACTGGTAGATAAACAGCAGTTGAATCGCATCATTGCACCTTATTATTGATCCTCATTTTCTACCAATTTAATCAATGAGTGTGAAAATAATAGTGAATGAGATGACTGCGCCATTTCCCCCTTCTATGCATAAGATTGCAGCAAGACTAATATACCGTACTACTGTAGCCAAGCATATGACTTTTTTTTAATGGAATGCAGACTGCAGGCAGTAACTAGCAAAGCCTTGTTTTCACTGATCTTGTAACTGAAGGTAACCTGAATTGAAATAATTCATCTTCGACTAACACAATTTTGTTTCTCTGTTACATTATATTTGAAAAGGGTACTGTTAGTAAGGCTTCTGCTCTGGTATCATTTAGAGTATATATGAAGGCTTATCGGTGCTCTGCCAAATTTCAGATTTCATCCCCAAGGATTCGGCATTGACAAGCGAAGAACTTGCATGGAAAACTTGAGATACAGGGGATACCCGCTCACGTGTAATTGGTAACTTGGACAGGTGTGATTGTTAGAGACTTAGAGTCAGTGTTCATAGAGCCATATGCCCCCCTGTTTCTGTTCTCTGTTGAACCTTGAAATATCGTCATTCTTCTGCATTTAATAAATAGCGAAGTGCATTTTTTTCATACAAGAATTTTCTGTTTCATTGAAGTCTCAGGTGATCACCTCATCTTTGGATAAGTAGAACTTGTTTTAAAACATATGGGTCCTTGTATAGAATATCTGATTTCTAACAATAGTCTTCATGAAAAAGTTTCGATTATTTTTTGAGGTTGGAGGATGTAAATTTGCAGGTTGTTTTCTTACAGGAGTTGTCAGATGTAAATTTGGAGGTTTGTTTCTAATGAATGGTCGTTGGCCTTATTGGTGCCGTATATTCAAGCTTCACTGTATAGTGAAGCGAGCCAGGCTGTATTTCATTTTTTTTAATCACACGGCCTACCGAGGGTGCATTGTTAGGAGTTTCTCAACTTCTCATCTTGAACCAAACCTAAACACCGCAAAGATTCCCCAGAGCGGAATTCATCCTTCTATCAACTTGAAGCATCGTAAAGGACAAATCCCTTGACTAGGTAGGCCCTAACTGTGATGCTTAGCTGCATCTGATTATTCCACACAGTTTAGCACAAAGAATTCCCGTGAGCTTGCTCCATAGATTCACTCAACCGGATTCTGACCCTAACAGGTCTTTCTGCCAATCACAATCTGGGTCCTAGCCATTAGCAAGTATGGTTGATTGGTTTTGGTTCTTAAACAGTAAGCAAGCAAACTGCACAGGCACGTGAACTTGGTCTTAAGAACGCCTACCGTTCGCCAAGCATCCAAAGCAAATCAGATCAGATGAATATGATTCCTGGGGCTGGGAATAAATAATCTTAGATTTGTATGTAAAAATCAAAATGTTATGGTGACTCATCAGCGTACCTGGGATGATGGGCACCCCGGCCGTCTTACCGGATGCCTCGGAGAATTGGATTAAAGTGTCGGACCTTTTTCCTCTGACCTTATAAAAACACCTAATCATGGAGGCGTTTGCTCTAAGCAACGTTTCTTCTAGGTAGCTTGAACACCCAATCCAGTTCAGTTCAGTACTCCATGTCACGTAAAGAAAAGTTTAGTAGTACTAGTATTATCAGCCGGATCGATTTTAATCTGACGAAGCATCTTAGGGGGTGTCACATGCGTGCGTGTGTGCTCCCTGCATACGGCGAGTTGTCGAGTAAGAGCATCCCCACTCGTTGGCGCTCCCCACGCCCAAATCCGGCGATATTTTCGTCCGGATTGGAGAAAGATTTGGCGTGGGGAGCGCCAAGTTCCACCCCCCGGCAGGAAACCCCAACAACGACCATTTGACATATTTCAAACAAATTTAATATTAAATTTAACAAGTTCCGACCAACAGACGAAAATTGCTGAAACAAATTCGGAAAATAATTGTACAATGTTTAACAAGTGCGAAACAAATGAAGCACACAATTTCACAATTTTTCAAACAAATTAGACAGACTAGTTGGCGTCGGCGTTGGCGTTGCCTCGGAGCCTCCATATGTGCTCCACTAGATCATCTTGCAGATTGATGCATTGTAGAGTCTCGAATCTCCGACGATAGCAATGAAGGCGCCCATGATGGAGGCACCTGGTGATTAGGCTGCAAGAGGACCCTCTCTATATGGTGCTTCTTGCTCAGCCAGAGGAAGATGCTTTCGCTCATTTTCAATAATCATATTGTGTAGGCACACACGTAGTTCATCACCTCCACATCCGATCTTTGGACCAAGTCGAGCGGGAACCGGACGACCAAATCTCTGTGGAGGACACCAAATGCACGACAGTTGTCTTCGACGTGGGTGATCTCAAGTAATAGTCCCCGAACACTGCTATGACGGCCTGAACCGGTAGAAACAATCAAGGGCGGTGGACTCACCATCCTAGTCATCTCCATATCACCGGGAGCTCCATACGCAGCATCCTCATAGCCACCGTGCACTTCGCAGCTGACGAAAATCCAACCAAACCAGTGCAATCCGCCTTGCATCTGAAGTAGGGATCAAAGTGGCGGATGGCATACACAATTTGCGAAATAACTTTCTGCTCATCCCAACGACGCCGGAAAACACTCTCACCGTGCAATGGATTGTCGGCGAAGTAGTCGGCGTACAACATAGCCCTCCATTCGCTGCCTCGGCTTGCACTTCGCGACCTGGTGCCGACCCACCACGTCGAGTTGCCGTCCGGCACATGCTTGCCAAGCCGAGGATCATCATGTGCTCCTCGTCTTGGGCGGCTGCCATCTCTTCTTGCATAAGCTCGACGAACATCTCTGCTCCTCTTCGTCCGAGTCCATGGCCGCGAGGCAAATGGACGAACACTGACGGGCGTGGTCGAGGCCCGGCCGCGAGCGAGGAGCAAGGGCCGGAATATAGGCGTGGGGAGGCGGAATCTAGGCAAAGCCGGCGGGGTGGTGCCGGAGAGAGAGATACGAGGTGTGGGAGATTTTGAGCGACGTGGGGTGGGGTTCGTGCGTCGAGTCACCGACAGATCGGGCTTTTCACTCGTCCAAGTCCCCGAGCGCCCCCGGGCCGGGTGGCGTGGCTCGCGGATGGATGAAGGACCAAATCCGGACAACGAGGAACGGTATGGGCCGATTTTCGCCGTCCGGATGTAAAAAATGCTCGCCGGGGGCCTGTTCGGGGGGACGAGTGGAGATGCTCTAATATTCTACTACTACGTTCTACACTAGATAGTACTTCCTCTGTTGGAGATTATAAGACCCCTATGTATTCCTAGGACGTAAATTTAATTAACGTAATAAAATGTATATATTATAAAACATACTGTACATCATTACAGAGTTTAGGTGTTCTACATTCTAATGACATAATTTTTATATTCTACAATTCATGTTGGTTAAATTGACAACCTAAATATACTCTACGGTGGCTGAAGGGTGGACGAACCTTGGCTCGGATGCACGGTCCCATGAGGTTTTCGAGTTTTTGCATCCGGTGTAGGGGCATTGATGACGATAAGAATAAAGTCATTCGGCCTGTATCGATGTTTTCCTTGGGAAGCTTTTTACGGTAGGGACGGGTAAACCCTAACCGTCCAGCCCGACTGATCATGTGGTCCAGATTGATAAATATTTATTGATTAAAGGACTAGTATTTTTCCATTAAAAATTAAATTTGGTAGATGCAACACGTCAAGTCTCTCACCCAGGCGCCTTCCTTATAATAACTAGTTTCCTTATGAAAACTTCAAAGGGAGGCCAAGCTACACGTAGCCCTTTATTTTCAAATACTTAGAATTTGTATTTTGAAATTTTAAAAAATCCAAATCAAGACTCTGGAGATACTCAATGATGTATACTATAATGGTGTAAAATCTTAATACAAACTACTTTATGTTCTAGGCTACACAAAAATAACAAGTTCTAACAAATTTTATAGTGAATAGTATATATTTGAAGACTACTAAATTTCATGTAGCCTAGAATACAAATAGTTTGAATTAAGATTTCGCACCATTGTAGCATACATCATGGCTACCTCTAGAATTTTGTTTCAGATTTTTTTAAAACTTTGAAATACCAATTCTATGTCTTTGAAAATAAAAAGCTACATACAGCTCGGCCTCTAAAACGCCACATTCGTTTCCGTAGCTTAACATTCCTTTAATTTTCTTGTTTTAACCTTCCTTACATCAGTTTTCGTATAGGAGAATTTACGAATGGTAGAGAAACAAGATAAATAATTGCCTACATGACTGTGATTAATAACTTTTTGATCTCTAACAAACAAGAATAGAAAAAAGTTTATACGACGGCGTGAGTGTCAGTCGAGGGTACGCGCAGGATGGCGTCGAGTCGGGACCCGCGTACGACAACAAGTGGCCTAGGCTACGTCGGACATTGGGAGGGTTGAGCATGTGGCGGGACCAGAGGACTCCCACGCTCAGAACCGCTCGCCCCGACTGATTCCCTACCAAGCGTCTATGTTGCAAGAGCCTGTGAGGCGTGGAGGCCCATCATCCAGCATCGTAAGGGAGGTGACGCACGCGTGAAAGAGCAAACGGCGTGTGAATCTCGTGGCGCGACGTGAGGGTGGGGCCGGAGCCGAAAAATGCGGGATCCATCGCGATGGCACCACGTGTCCTCTCGGGCTTGCCATCATTAGACAGCCCACAGATTTCAGGCAAACATGGGTAGCCAAAATCGCCAAGACTTTCGCCAACTCTTATTTATACCGATGTATAATTTACTACGTTATAATAACATAGAAAAGTTTAAAAATATAATAACACCTTTTATTATAGAACACATGGGTATGTCAAATCATTACGGCTCTATCCGATAATGTACACCTGATCTTAACTCAAATGAATTTCATGAATTAGAGTAAACAGAAGTAATGGAGCTCGATCAAGCCACATGAATGCACGATAATTAAGTATGATTGGAATACCCATCCCAAGATGTACATACATCAAACTAAATCTCATGAATTATAGTTGAAGAAAATTGCCTCTAAAACTACCAAATCTGATTGCACAAAATAACCATGCAACCAATAGTGGATATGATCATATGAATCAGTACTACTAGCCAACATGACTAGTAGATTGTACCCTAAAGTGCCTCTTTCTCGGAAGAGCGTGGACAGGCTTGAGTTTGGAGTCGATGCCGGACATTAAGTTTGGCGTGAAAAGTGTAGGTCTACGGCGATACTATCCTATCGAGGGGATGATGTCGTAGCAACTGGTATCTTCGAGTTCAACCTCCACCTAATGAAGCTCAGCCAAGTATGGCTTCATCGAGGAAGTTACGAGTTTTGTGTCCCCCTTCTCTGTTTGGTCGGAGTTGAGATTATCTCCCATCCCATGTTGGTACTAGCTTCCTCGGGACTGCAATCTTCCAAGATCGTGGTCGCTGACATCTTCGGGTCGATGCTTCTACAAGCGTCTGAATTTTTTCGAGCTTTCTCCGACACGAGCTTCGCTACGCCGGATGCCTAGAGGTGGCATCGAGCTTTGCTTACGGCGCACGAATCGAGAGATGCAGGAGGAGATGGTGCTGAACTTTTGGGATACTCGTGTTTTATTTCCTTTTGTAAGGATGTTCTTGCCAGGGCTGGATAAAAATGCAGCGGACAGTCAGCAAGCTGAACTCGGCCGGAATGGCAACCTGGCAATGGTGTGCCACTGCCCATTGCCAAATGAGCAAGCGAGAGAGAGGGACTGGATCAGATCGGGACGGGTGAGTAGGGACGACGTGGCTTGCTGTCACGCTTTGCTCTGCGACAAGGGAGGCCCATGCCATGCCGTCGTCCTTGCCGTTGCCGATGCCGACCCGCGTGGGTGCCACTGCCAACCGTACTGCCCACCGTTTTGTTCCCTCCCCTACACGCTCCAGATCCAAAAGGAAACCGAAATGATCGAGCCGGATAGTAGCAGCTCAAATTACAGATTTACCGTCATCTCTATAGCGTTCTCAGGCTAAACTAACTGTAGACTTAGATGCCTTCCTTGAAAGATTAGTGGGTGATTCTATGAACCCTGAACTTCTTGCCTATTTTCGGTGCTCTCCGACTGGCTCGTGGCTCGTTTCAGACGATTTTTGCTCTCTTGGACTGGATGGATGTGCTCGGCGCTCACGGTTTGGCCGCGCTCGCGGTTGGATTCCTTCTTTATAAATCACGGCCACGGTCAGTCCTCACGGACACGCCTACCTACCAACAACCCACACGCGCCCGGCACAAGTCCCCGAGCTGAGCTGAGCCGAGCCGCACTGCACTCCAGTACACACGGCCGCGCGCACGACGCCACACCACAGCCCACAGGGAGCAAGCAAGCGAAGAGAAACGGCGATGGTAGAAGCCGGCAGCGGCGCCGGCGCTGCGTCATGCCGCGGCAGCGTCATCGGTCCCGTGGTCCGTCGGTGCTGCGGCGGCGGGTGCGGGCTGGGGCGGCTGGTGCGGCGGCTGCGGCGGCAGGGCAGGCAGGCGCTGTGCGCGGCGGCGAGGCCATCGGCGTCGTCGACGGCAGAGGCGCTCCGCGGGTGCCAGTACGATCCCTTGAGCTACGCGCGCAACTTCGACCACACCGGCTTCGGCGACCCGGACGCCAGCAGCCTCTACTACAGCTACACCTTCTCCTCCCGCTTCGTGCTCGCGCCCGCCACCGCCGCCTCCTCCACAGCCGTCGCCGTCGCCGTCGCCGCGCCGGCCGGCATCATCGTCGCCGCTGCCCGGTCAACCGCCGCGAGCCATTAGCAGATCATTAGCTGTGCGGTCACTGCTAGTTTTTAGCTCATCTTTTCTCTTCCTGCTCTTTTCCTCGACCTCTGGAAAGCATCCTTTTAGGTAAGAAAGCTTTCCCGATCCGAAGGGAAAGCCCGTGGAATCGAGACGATTCATTGTAAATTATTAATATAGTAGGCCATTGCTGGATCAGTCGAGCTTGCACACTCGATCGGAGACATACACACACGAACACAAGATCGTTCGTCTGATTCCTGAGCTGGGGAAATGCAGAGGATAGGGCCGAGAAGACGGCGAGGCCTAGTACGTACGACGGAGCAATGAATGCGCGCGGTGGTACCCGGCGGTGACGGCGACGCCGTGGGAAGCGAATAAGTGACGGTCGGGGTGATGGTGGTGGCGCAATTATTGGCCCTGAATCGAATCGAATGAATTTACCTCTGCGGTCACGTCCCTCAGTGATCTGTCAGTGTCACCGCCACCGCACCGGTTCGGGGATGTGGGGGCGGAGGAGAAGATGCCTGCCGCCTGCTTGCCTGCCTTTGCCGACGATAACCATGACATGGACGTGCAACGGCACCGTCCTGGGGAATCTTGCCGATGCAGTCCGTTGGTAATTTTATTTACAGGGTTCCGCCACTGACATCCAGATTCAGAAACAGGCGATCGGAGCAAGCTCAGCTCGTGTTGGATTAAAACTCGAGCTGCGAAATTTGGTTAATGCTTAACTTGTAGAGACCTCGAGCTAGTTTTGAGCTACAAGAAACTACTATAATTTTTCATATTTCTTGTATATGGAAGAAATAAACAAGCCTCTTCCGCAACATGCGGAGAGAAAATTCCATCAACAATATAAGGAAAAAATTAATCCACATCATATAATTTAGTAGATGGCATATTTTCGTTTAATATGTAACATAATTATGATACACGGTTATATTTTTCTGTCTATCAAGCTAAGTCGAGCAGAGATATCATGGGCTCAAGACCAGCTTGTTTCTCTTCCGGTTTAAGCTAAATAAAGCACTCGTACTTGGCTCATTTTTCTTTCTGAGCGAAACTCGAGTCGAGCTAAAAAATAAGTTGAGCTGAAGCCACTCACAAGGCTCGAGCTTTTTTTCTGTAGCCCAAGTTGCATTCCCTCTAGGATGTATGTCGTGGTTTCGTCACAACAGATGCCATGGGGTGGGTTAAGTCAGGTGGTTGAGGCATTCTGTCCTACGACGGATTTCATAGACGGGTATGAGCACGAGGGACATAACGATGTACCCAGGTTCGGGGCTCTCCTATGGAGGTAACACCCATATTCCTACTTGATCTGTATATGAGATATGGGAGCTACATAGGTGCTCCTTAAGATGTTGCAGGTTGAGAGAAGGGCCTGAGGTAGATGAAGACGGTGTGTTCTATGGAGAAGAAGAATTAATCGATCCATCCACTCGGAGGGGGTGCTACTTGGCCTTATATACGACCCCTTAGGCTACACAGAAGATACCCCTGGGCTAGCTCCGCTTCCGCTGGGTCCGGCTGCTCCACATCTTCCCGAAGCACTGGGGCCCTAAACGCCGCTCCTGTCACATCCTCTGTTCACCTCTCACAACGACAAGGCCGTTGGAGCGACATGCATAGGAACGTTGTGCTCGTCATAGGCCTGCGCCGCCCCGGCAACCCGTGTAATCATCACGCGTGCCCACACATGCTCGTGTAATTATCACGTGGCCACGGGCAAGTCGGCTGCTCCTCTGTTGGCCCAACCGCGACATAGCCAGCCCCACACCCAACTGATTTCCTGTCCTTTGGCATACCTGGGTCATCCCCTGACAATGCACTAGCTGAATGTAGACCGTAGAGTAGAGAATTACCTTACCAATTTTGTAACGGTAACGTGTTTCCTTTTTTTGATTGATACCTAGTGCTACGAGATACAGTAGGATGTTAAAGTTCAGACTAGCTCTACATATTTTTTTGTGAGAATGAGAAAGTCTGAACTTTCCGTTTTGTCAGAAAAAACTAGCAAGAAAATTGCGAAGGCCCAAACGGCACGCAGTTGGAGGCCCATGTTCTGTCCAATGCTAACTACGGGCCGGGTTAATCCCGCTTCAACGTCACGCCATCATCAAGAAGGCCGAGGGTTAAGCCCATCACCATAATTAACCCTGCAGCAGAAGTCTCGTCTCTCTGTCCTTGACTCTTCTCCTCCTCGTCCTTGACCAAGGGCGACCCCGTCTCTCTCTCCGCCTCCGCTCCGCCGAGGGCTCCGGAGAATCTAGCAGCGACGTAGGGCGCCCCTCCACCACCGCCCTGCTCGCCGGCGCCGCCCGCAGTCGCATCCGCCCTCCAGGAGATCCGGCGGTTTATCGGTAACGACCCTACTTCTGTTCCACTTTCCCCCTAATTTTCGGCTGAGCCAGGCGTGATCCCGTCCGGTTACCGCATGCATGCGTGCTTAGATTGGCCGGAATTTTCTCTCCCGTTTTACCTATGCTTCCTGTGCTATCTGTTAGCGGATTCCGTGCTTGCTGAGTTCGTTGGATTAGCGCGATTTGGAGACGGTTTCACTTGGCGTTCGTACTAAAATTATCGGAGATCTTCGTGGGGGGAGTCGGTTAGATCGTTCGTAACCATCGGCCCATCACCTTGGCCAAGCCTTGGAACTGTTCCACGGCACGTGCCGGAGTGATCCGTGGTTGAAATTAGCAGTGTTTGTGCTAAAATTCTGGGTGCTCTGCTCTTCGAGTGACTCCTCAGTAGTCATCGGTCCATCACCCTGGGCCCCTGGCCAAGCGTTGGCACTGTTCCAGGGCATGCATCCGAGCGATCCGTAATTCTAAGCTGGATTCAGTTATACGTTCAGCGGTATTTTCTCGTAGGTATGGTTGTTTCTCTGCGATTTTTCAGGCATGGTCAGCTTGCTGGACCTATTCTATGCAATTGTACATTGCACAGCAGCTCTTTTATCTCCAGGTTGCTAAACTGTGTGACATGCTTGACACTTGTAGATATAGAGCTAAGAAACTGGATGTACGTGGCGTATTCAATTTTGCGTGCTATTTCTATCCATGCAAGTAGTCTTAAGAGATTTATTGTGCACACTCTTCAGTGCAAATTGAGTAAGCGTGCGACGTGCTTAGTTGGGATTGGCTCCGGAGAAGCCCGGGCTTCGACAAATGAGTGTTGGCGTAGATTCATCCCCTTCGTACCTCCTAAGCATTAAATTATACCAAGGTATTGGAAACCGCATTTTTGGTTGCATGCTTTTATGAGTCTGGGTTTTGGAAGGTATTCAGTGATGCCCAGCTGTGTCCGAATGTCATGGCGACACGGCGCACACCAGCTCTCCTTTGCCCACGCCATACATGTGAACGATCTGAAGCTGCCCAATTGCTATTTTCCTTACAAGATATCCTATTAAAGGTAGTTGTTATCTGCCTTTAGCTTACTTGCGGGACACAATAAGCCATTTTTTAGTGATGGTGAAAAGTGTTGATAAGAAGGCCGCGTAAATCATTTGGCGTCTTGGTCGTGCGTGACAAACTTGATGATGTAGTAGGTCTAATTAAACAAACTTTGTCCGTTCCGTCATCAAAGTTTGTATACATAAGCTGTGCCATCAGGAAATAAAGAAGGTTTCTTTTACACGTCACTTCACTTTGACTTTATTCTAGCTTTACAAGTTTTGTCATCTGGATCTGGGTGTGATATTGACTTAATTCACAGCTTCTTCTGGTTAATGCAAATGTATGGCACTGCCTTACTAATTTAGGAGGAATATGTAGCTACCAGAACCACCCTTTTGGTAGACACTCCCAAGTCCTAACTGAAGGTGTGGGTTTATGTAGCTTTTGCGTGTCACCTGGGGGACCTGCTTGCACAGAAAATCCTCAGACATTTGGTGTATGCTATACATGGATGGTCTGAGGCTCTGAACTGTATGTG
The DNA here is from genome assembly GCA_030979885.1 of Lolium multiflorum. Classification (NCBI taxonomy): domain Eukaryota; kingdom Viridiplantae; phylum Streptophyta; class Magnoliopsida; order Poales; family Poaceae; genus Lolium; species Lolium multiflorum. The sequence goes on along the minus strand of CM061752.1, from coordinate 46,328,015 downwards.
TGGTTCATGCGGATTCACGTAACTTGCTTTGTTGAAGTAATTCATAAATTGGACTCTTCTGCATCTGTCCATACTGTTTGTTGTTTGTTGGCATGTGCATACACACACTTTCAAATTTATTGATACTGGACTTGGATAGAGTATGAAAAGAAAGTTAGCCTTCCGACCACACATAATGTGACAAGATTGATGGAAAGTTGTGATTGCGATTTACATTCTCTGTTTGATTTTATTCCACTTCTGCCTGTGTTGGTGATGGTGATTTGCATTTTAATTTCACTTATTCTGTGTGCGGCGCTAATCGTTTTCTCTTTGGAATACTGTGATGGACCTATCAAGATGAAATCTTGAGTTCATATCTGTTCTGAAAATATTTTAAAACAGAGCTTCAGGCATATAAGGAGGAGTCCAGATTCATCTACAATATATTTGGCAAAATTCCAGTAGTTTATCCGTTTTCTGATTAATTGAGATGAAAAACCAGTTGATTAATACCTGCAACTGTTTTCTCCAGAGCTTGAAAGATAATTGATTTTTGGGCGAACAAGATCTCACATGGAGCCATCCTCGCAACCTGAGCCTGTGATTGGTGTTGCTACTGCTGGGTCACAATCGTATCCTCCTGCTGGTGCCTATCCACCTCCAACCATGGTAGCTGGAGCTCCGGGTGCCATTCCTCCCGGCTCACAGTCAACAATGCCATTCCCCACTAATCCAGCTCAACTCAGTGCTCAGCACCAACTGGTTTATCAACAAGCCCAGCAATTCCACCAACAACTGCAGCAACAGCAGCAGCAGCAACTCCGTGAGTTCTGGGCTAGCCAAATGGAGGAGATCGAGCAGGCAGCTGACTTCAAGAACCACACCTTACCACTAGCTAGGATAAAAAAGATAATGAAGGCTGACGAGGATGTCCGAATGATCTCTGCAGAAGCTCCTGTTGTCTTTGCAAAGGCGTGTGAGGTATTTATCTTAGAGTTAACACTCAGGTCATGGATGCACACTGAGGAGAACAAGCGCAGGACCTTGCAGAAAAATGACATTGCAGCTGCTATTACCAGGACTGACATCTATGACTTCTTGGTGGACATCATTCCTAGGGATGACATGAAGGAGGAGGGCCTTGGGCTTCCGAGGGTGGGCTTGCCACCTGCTGTAGGGGCACCAGCTGATACCTATCCTCCTTATTACTACATGCCAGCGCAACAGGTGCCCGGAGTAGGAATGATGTATGGTGGACAGCAGGGTCACCCAGCGACGTATGCGTGGCAGCAGCCTCAAGGGCAACAGGTTGAGACCCCTGAAGAGCCGCAACAGTCTCAGTAGATGGTACAATGAAGTCATGACATGATCGTGAACTAAAGGCCTCTAAATTCAGGCTTCTGTTAATTTATGCCCATCATTGTTGGCTGGAACAGTTACTTCTGATTAGGTCTTAGGGTTATTGATGGTAGTTTCAATGCTGGTATGACAGCGGTAGGAAAATGATTGTGATTTGTTAGGTGATTTGCAACTGATTTAGTGAAAAGTACTTTCTTTCCCCCCAAACCTCTAATCCAATATTCCGAATGCTCTCCTATGGAGAGCCCTGTAAGAAAAAAAAAGATTGGTGGAGGTTGATGTCATACCTCTGCTGGTTTGCCTCATTTGCCAATCATCATGCTGTCTGCTTGCAAGAATCCTGCCTTCCTGATCTGGTAGTCACCAGAGCGTGAAGACTACTCCAGCACGGTAAACAGATTGGTTCCTTTCTTCATAGTGGATCCTATGCCTGTGTGTAAAAGATAGAACTTCCTGTCTACCCCCTGTTTGAGGAATACTGGGGGGCATAAAAGTATTGTGCTTTACATAGCGACTGTTGAAACGTGTGTTGGAGCATGTACATTTCCATTTCGCAGCTTATTTCAGTTGAGTTTTGAAATGCATGTGTGCAGTAAGTTCATACAAGATTATCCTTGAGTGCATTCAGATTTTTGTTCATAGGCATACTGCATATACCAACTTCATAGCTACTCATAGCTCTGAACAAAGAGCAGCTACTTAATAAGCTACAACCTGAGGAAACTGTGATATGTGTAAGACAGAACAATGGACGGCAAATCATGTCTGCTCGTAGCTTGACTTGTACACCTAACAGAGACATGCAAGCTGATGTTCTTAGCTTGTCTCTTGAATTGTTGGAACTACTATTTAGACTTCATTTATGACAACTATTGAATTTGCACCCAAAGTTAAGCAACATGTGTACAGAAAGTGCTACTCGAACATGTTTACTTCTCATCACATAATCTCTCATCTGAAAAAAAAACTTCATCTTTCCTGACAACTTGCAGTTGGCACATCGATGCCCTTGTCATTGCTGTGAAGTGGTGTTGGCTGTTGGAACATTTTTTACTAAACCTCCTCACCACAAACCTTTTCCATTTCTGGTGCCATTTGATTCCACCTAAGCTTAATCAGTGGCAGAAAAGAAGGGGCAATTATTGTGAACTGTTTTGCACTTGTACTCCACCACATGATGCAACGAGAGGCTGTTTCTTTTCTCTATCAGTGCATCATAAATGGAAACCATATCCTTCTCTATATAGACAGCCCTCGAGGATAGGTATGCAATGTGCAAATGGAAAATTTACTTTTGGCTCTCGTGTGTGAATGTGGGTGAGAATGCTCATTTACTAACATTTACTTTTGGACGTGTGCAACGATCTAAAAATTAACTAGCATGCTTACACAGTTCTGAAACGAAGTTTTTTTGTGCTTGCAGTGTTTGCTGTTTGTGCACATGCTCAGAAACGGCACTGTTAACATTTCAATTCCAACATGATTGTTTAAAAGAAAGCATTTCTAACATGAAACTTGAACGTTTTTTTTTTGCATGAACATGAATACAGTGAGCTTATGCATATGCATTAATCTTGGGGCATACAACCTTCAATGGCAACTATATCTAGCCTGAAGAAGTAAAGATATTTGGGGAAACTTTATTTTCACCAATATTTACTCAATTAATTACAGATGATTTTCATACTTTTGCTTGCTAAAAAAAGAGATGTAACTTCTCTTTTTTTATTCTTATCAAATCAGTGGTTAACTAAATATCTTAAAGAGTACCATACACATTTGATACTAATATATATACCTTAGTAATGCCTACAAGAGCATCCATATTAGTCATGGTAGCTATCACAAAAAAAAATTGTATAAAGGGAGCTTTATGAATAATAAAGGCGATATAATCACAAAGAGTTTACACATAGTCTCAACAGGACTAAGATGCACGCATCCCAACAAGATCTAATGACATAACAAAGAAACAAAAGTTATACTTTGATAACAAACTAAAGTCCACCTAGGGTGACAGGGGATCGATCCGAAGATTAAACCGCCATCCATGGAGGGTAAACACCTCCTTAGCCACTCGCTCCAACTGAGTATATGCAATTGTAAAGAGCTCCTTGTTCTGGGCGCTGAAGTAGACCATGTACATAGCCACACAGGCAATGTACATGAGTGTAGAGAGTGGATTTGGTGAACAGGGGGATACGTGTGCACCCTCTTCCTACCGTTGGATTTGTTCCAAGATTGTTACTTCACAGACGGCAATGAAACGGCGTCAAAACTGCATCCAGCCACGCGCCCACGCGGAGAGAAAGCGGTGGAGGCCCCCACCTTATCGTTTAGCTACTGCCTTAGAGCAATTTCAATAGTATAGCCAACTGTTGGCTATAACAAGATGCCATGTCATTTGTAGTCACCATATAGCTAACATGTATAATAGTTGGCTATAAGAATGGACTACTTTACTAATACACATCTTTTCTCACAAAGTTGAGAAATTTGTATCGATAGATACCTCTCTCTCTCTCTCTCCCTCTCTCCTAACTCATAAGTTATATTATTGTCTTATACCAGACTCTATTGTACTTGCTCTTATCCCCGATGGTCTGCTCTGTTCAGAAAAAGTCTCTCTTATCCATCTCTCGCTGCTCTCTCCCCTTGCTTCCCAACGAACCGAAAAATAATCCCCAGTCAAAAATATGCCACAAAGAATAACCCAATGCTTATCCTCTCTCTCGTCTGCATTGCATCCATCTACTTTGGAAAGAAAAAATTTGGGTACAGCAATTGGAGTTCGCGACGGAAGCGCCGAGGAGCGGCGGGCACGTCCAAATCGAGCTGTTGCCAGAATCGCCGCCGGGTTGGAGCCATCTCCGCTATGCTGTTCGACGCCACGGAGAGGTTCTTTTACCTGGCACCGGCGACTCGCCCCACCGCCCAGCCACCGGCGAGGACGCAGACGGCAGCGGCAGTGTCAACCCGAAAGCGACATCAGACCACCTCCACGCCACCAATTTTGGGCGGTGCTTCTCCGCCGGAACGCCCGTCAGACCCGGTCGTCCCCGAGCTCTGGAAGGAAGAGGCGAGCACTGCCTATGTTGGTTGGAAGCCCTGACGCGGCATGGATTCGGCTTGTACGCCGCAGCGGTGTCTAATTGATCCCATTTTTTCCCAAATCAAGGACGCATGGTCGCCCATCTCCAATCCCCGCGGCGACGAACACTGCTCGTGGTCGACGGCCGTTGACGCGGTCCGGCGGACGCAACCCTCTGACCGGCTGACGACGCCCCTGAGCCGCGGACAGGCAACCCCTTGGTCCCCTTCCAACCATGGCGCGCGCGCGGAGGGCTCGAGGCGGGGCCGTGCCGGCCGGCGCGAGGTGGCGGCGCGAAGTAGAGCGACGAGGAGGCGACCTGGGGGCGTCAGCTGTTGCGCCTCTCCTCCTCAAGCGCGCCGCCGCTTGGGAGAGAGGCAATGGGGAGCTGCGCCCCAGGTCCCGTTAGCTGACCTGCACAACAAAAGCGATGCCCCCACCTTACCATAGGCGCGCCTCCTCCCAACAATCAGCTGCGCCATCCCACCCCTTTCCTGCTGACATGAGGCGCCGTCGAATCCTTCCGCCAACGGGACCCGAGGCTGCGAACGACATAGGAGCCGTGCTCGAATCCCTCTCAGCTCAGAACCGGAGGGGCCAACCACGGCGCACACCGCGAGATCGGAGACGGTGGAGAACACAGCCTGAATCGCCATTGCCGCCCTCTTGAGCTCTCGTTGAGAGAGATTGGAAAGCCATCGCCTCGCATCAAGCTCCCGTTGACTGGATATGGTGGATGACAACATGGGTGGGGCCACTTTGCATGTCTCGTTCAGTTCAATAGCTAGAAAGCCAGATGGGAGTGGGCGGGTGAGGGTGGGGACTTGGTCAAAGTAGGTAGGCGCTGACAACTGGTCCAGACTAACGTGTTATTTAACGGTGTTAGACACGTGTCGCACAGAGAAGGGGTGCTCACGTATCCCCCTGTTCACCAGGCTTCATTATAACATGAAGTGAAGAAGAAACTTTTTTTTTATCGAACACAATATATCATTCTTGCATAGCAAAAGAGCCAAATACAAGGCCACCGTCCTCACCAGGATTTGTTAAGCAAACTTCTTATGAAATTCCCCACAACCAATTACTAAATATATTGCTGACATCTAGATGGGTGTAGATTTGAAGCCACCTATAGAGTAGACCACACCCCTCAAACGAATTTGCATTAAAAGGAGATATTTGATCGACTCATGCATCATCATGGCAAAAACACATTTTCATGTACGTCCTTGCCAATGAGGGTTAGCAATTTTATCCTTCGTCAAGACAAAAACCACTCCTCTCATCAAATACTGAACGGTTTAAATTACAAATCTTATCATTCATCAGCATGACACTATGAATTAATGAAAGTTAAAGTGCAATTGCAGATATCTAGACACACATAAACTCTTTTGCACCTTAAGTGAACCGACTCTAGTCGACCCAACAAAGCATTCCACATAGCTAACAATTGACCAACTAGAACCCTCCGAAAGGTTACGTTTGAAGGAGAAGCTAACCCCATAGATTCTAGCATATTAAACTACGGAACAAATGTTGATCTTATAGAGGCAAATGCCCTGACCAAGGGTCCTCCCATAATCTCGAATGAAATCCACCCTTATTGGAGAAGTTCCAAACTAGAAAAAAAATTAGTTAATTTTTGTCAGACCAATTAGAAGTGAGAGTCTATAGGTTTCAACTGGATATGTGAAATTGCTTTGGAACCTTCACACTAATCACATGGTTGATCTTTCCATGTACCATCCTAAGTACGAGGTGTGAATAGCCTTTTTACCGAGGAGTGTAATATTTTTTACTTCAAGATCCTAAACTCGTAAACAACATTGGTCTTATGGGATGAAAGCAACGTTCCCTTTAGCCGAACAATCGATACTTCTTCCTTTTTACTATACTTTGTTAGAAACAAATATCGATTTGAAATAATCTAACCTTTGTAACACATCCTTTGGTGATTGAAAGAACGGCATCCATATAGAAAACGTAATACAGAGAACGAAGTTGATAAGGACAAGCGGTCCACCAGAAGGTAGATACTTCGTGTTCCAACCGACGAGCCATTTCTCTAATCTTTATTCAACCTTTTCCCATTTTGAGTAACGGAACTTACAATAATTGATCAGAATTTTGAGATACTATATAGGGAGTTGACCCTGATGACACCCAAAAATCTTAGTGTATTGCGCCTCAGAATCTATGACATTGCCAAAGTAAGAAAAGTAGAAAACCCATGACTTGATCCAAATGAAAAGGAAAACAAAAATGGCACGTCTTGTCAAAATGCACTGCAATAATCAACATTGAATTGCCAATTCATATGCACTATATAAGAGTAACTAAAATCAAAACCTCGTGGAACTTGACAACTCTCCATGCATGGATCGATATCGTCTAAAAAAAACATCACGGATCCATATGAAATGAACCGTATCGAAGCAGACACAATGAAAACCAAAGCATACTTGCTTCAAAAAAAAAAAGGCATACTGCGAGTGCATCCCCGCTTGACCCATTACTTCATCCACATGAAAATATTTTTTTAAATGATGTGTTTGGTCGATCATACGCTACAGTATGTAACATTCAGTAGTAATTCATATGGGCTATGTGAGTAATTAAAATGCAAAGCCTCACGAAACTTCACACTACATCATGCAAGGATACATATGCCTATATCCTCACAAAAGGTAAAAAAACAACCATGGAACTATATGAAATGAACCATATCCAAGCAGGCACAATGCATGGTATGATAGAGATGGACCCAAATGACCCAGAGGAAATCTCTGCCACATTTTATTCCCCCATTCCCAAACGGGAGCACATCCCAGCTAGCACCCCATGTGCAACAAGGTGGCAATCCCCATCAAGGCAAGCAATGCAGCCACTGTGGTCAATACGGTGTTGCTAGCTATCTAGGGTTTTTGTTTCTTGGGTGCAGTGGCAAGTGTCACTGTCTCTGGCCGAGGCCACCCCAGGAATCCTGCCAGCTGGGGCCATCACGGTCAGAGGGCGGTTACACGTCCACACACACCGAGCTCATCAGGACGTTGCTTTCCGTGGTGCCTTTGAGGGCCATGCAGATCGTTCGTTGCCTAGCCAGCTACATGAAGCAAACATAGTTGTGCAGTGTCTGAATTTTGTGTGTTTGCGTGTGTGGCCTGCAGCGTATGAAAGTCTCTCGTGCATCTCGCAGGTTGTATCATTGCATGCACTGGTCATGCTCATGTGGACTGTGGTCATAATTTGACTCCCAATTAACTAGTGACTGGGTTGAGTGTAACCTTCATTATTGCAGAACATTCAGATCTTGAAATTTAGACTAATACACATGAAAATGTTTGCAGAGATTTGATCACCAGGCTAGGGTATGCTCCCGAAAGAGAGCAAAAATATAAGAGAAACTCTAGCACACTGATGCTTAAATATTTCGGCGGGTTTACAGTTTTTAGGGCTCAAACATAGCCCGTATATAGGCTGGCCCTTAAAACAAAATAAAATACACCGTATTCCCTGCCGTCAAGCCGCTAAAAATAAACGGCGCAACCAGCCAAAACCCCTACCCTCTCTTTGTCTCCCCACCCTCGTTGCCACCTGTACCACCGCCTCTAGCCGCTGTTTTCGTGCGTCTCCGGCAAAATCCGTGACCGCGGTTAGCAGATCCAAAAGCGCCGCTCGCAGATGTGGCCGGTGGACTTATCCTCGTCATATAAGATGTGGGCACCCCCGTCGAGCGTGTGCTTTTCCTCGCCGAGCCTTGCACGCTCACCGAGGAGGCCACGCATGCGGTGCGGTTGAACACCGCACAAGTTCGCAGGCGCCACCGATATACGAACCGCGGCGTGGAGCAGCCGCCATCCCTCGTGGTTGCGGTGAGCTCCAACGCCGCCGCGAGGCATGCTCCCCCATCGCCGTCACCGAGAGGCTTGAAAAGGCGTACAAGGAGGCTCTCCTGCCCGAGGACTACCTCGACGCTACTCCGATGACGGGGAGCGGTGGCTTTGGCGGATGAAGTGTCGATGTGTGCAGTAGAACTATGTTAATTTTATGATCTATGTATGTTCTTTGCGCAGTTCACTTAATTTTGCCGCCAGTGCATTTAAAAAAAATTACGGTTTTGATTATGGTTTCTGTTCTACCGCATGATTTTCAAACCTCAAAACAACCTCTTGATGGCCATTCTACACGTTTTAAGGGAAGTATCTGTTAGAGTTGCTCTAACGCACGTAAACTGAGCATTATTTGTGCGTAATCCTATGAAGGAAATAATTAGTCAAAACGTGTGTCAGAACATCGCAAGTGGACAACCACGGCAGCAATAAACACACAAAACAAATGCAAGCAAAAGATAGTTATTCAGTGCCAGTTAGCTAATTATTACTGCTGACCATTTACCTTTTCGTTTACTTGGACTGTTGACCTGTTGTACAGGCATGATGACGTGAGGAGAGTGTAGACCTAGCTAGCCAGCCAGCAAGTGGCAGTAGTACTGCACCTTACTCTCCTTCTATATATGTCTCTCCTTCTGCACCTCTGCCTTAGCCTTTGAAGCAAGAACTGCACAAGGTAATGCGCATATCACCACTGCTACTAGCTACTCCCCCTCCTGTCTCTCCATCCTTATGATCAGTACGAAAAAGAATGCCTATTTCTTGTTTGCAGAATCAGTTGAAATTTTCTACTTCTGAGTGTGTTCTTTTATAATTAGCTTGGACTAGCTTGTTCTTTGGTTTTTGGCAAATTAAGAGGGCCGCATCTGGCTAGTTCTAATTTCTGAGTGGAAATTTCGATATACTTGTAATTGTATAGTTCTAATATGGTTCGAGCGATTTCTTTCTGTGGCAAATACTAGAATGAATGCGCCCTAGCTAGATCCAGTTAATATGATGCACGGGAGCTCCCATGAACATGGTTAACCCTTCTTCCTTTTTATCCGATCTTGTTCCTGCAGCTAGAAGGAGAGAAATCAAGGGGCGCAGGAGACGCAGAAAGGGAATAACTTGGCGTGTTTCCTGTTTGGATCGATCGTGATGGGTCGCGGGAAGATCGAGATCAAGCGGATCGAGAACGCGACGAACAGGCAGGTGACCTTCTCCAAGCGCCGGGGAGGGCTGCTGAAGAAGGCCAACGAGCTGGCCGTGCTCTGCGACGCCCGCGTCGGCGTCGTCGTCTTCTCCAGCACCGGCAGGATGTTCGAGTACTCCAGTCCTGCATGCACGTATGTTCTTCCATGATCTGCCACGTTCTTCTTTCTTTCTTTCTTTCTTTTGACTTTGGGAGTACCACCGGATCTACTAGCGCAGATGGTTTACGCTGTTAATTTGGTGTGCGCGAACTAAAATTGGAGTATGTTCTTCTACTTTGTATTGTTTTTTTGTTGCTTTTATTTTACGATCTTCTTTGTGAAGAGAGCTATTGTCTTTTTCTTTAGCATGTCGTCTCAAGGCCTTGGATTAATTTGTTGGTCTGTGTCTCTGTGTGGATCAAGGGTTATGTGTTAATCTGTTAAAATACCACGGATTGAAATGTGTTAAACTTTCAGAAAACCACGCATTCGAAAGTCCAAACTGTATGTTTATTTCGAAGTTATATTCAAGCTCATTATTCAGATCAATCGAGGCTGAATTGTTGATAAACAAGATGCATGCACATGTGCCTGTCATGTGTCATCTGCTTATATTCAGCATAAAACCCAGAACCAAAACAGTAATTTGGACATGAAGTCATATATATAATCATAAAGCTCATATCTTACTGTGAATCTAAAGACATAGTATTATGTGACTAGAGCACCTTTTGGTAGAAGCTCGATCTTGTTACTAATAAATTCGTTCAGCTAGTTGCCTAGCTACAATCTCTAACATATGGGGTCTTTATAACAAAATTTATCTTACATTTAACATGATACATGTATGCATGGCATGCATCAAGAAAATCCACAAATCGAGATTGGTTTTCCAAGTAATTTATCTGATGTTTGTCAACAATAAGACCCTGTTTTCCATGAATTAGTCAAATACCACACAACTAAGCTAAAGTTGTCATCACCAAAACACTAGTTAAGTGCAGGTAAAAAAAACTAGTTAAGTGGATTGTTTAACTAACATACTTGTTATACTACCTGTTCTTTTAGCTTGAGGGATCTCATTGAGCAGTACCAGAACACCAGCAACAGTCAATTTGAGGAGATTAACCACGATCAGGTAAACAGAATAAATATATACTCATTAGAATTGTTGATTACTTTTTCAGTACTATTTAGTTGCTCTACTAACTGATTTCACCGGTGAATTTATTATCATTATGCATTCATGGATGCAGCAAATATTTGTGGAGATGACACGGATGAGGAACGAGATGGAGAAGCTGGAAAGTGGCATCCGGAGGTACACCGGCGACGATCTCGCCTCCCTCTCCCTCGCCGACATCAATGACATAGAGCAGCAGCTTGAGTTCTCGGTCGCCAAAGTTCGCACAAGAAAGGTAAATAGTATGATAATTCATGCCATGATATATATGATATTTATCCAGTCAAATATTTAGTAGCTACTGCCCTTCCAGGCTTGCATCACACGTACTAATTATTACGAACTAGTTCCATCATTGATGTGCTAATTACCCGGCCAATGCATGTGTTCTTGGCTTCTTGCAGCATCAGCTCCTAAACCAGCAGCTTGACAACTTGCGTCGCAAGGTAACAGATTATTTCATTTCCATCTCTGCTATTCTTTTGTTTTTTGAAAACGGATTCCATCTGGTGTATGCATGAAATGGTTAATCTCTTTGTACTGGTTGAACAATCAACAGGAGCATATCTTGGAAGATCAGAACAGTTTCCTGTGCCGCATGGTAATGAATCAGTCCAAATTTTTGTTGAAAGCAAACTATGCATGCATGTGTGAATTACAATGATTAGATAGCGGTGCTTCATCTTATTGGGGTTCTTGTTCTATAGATCAGCGAGAACCAGCATGGCGTGGGCGGTGAGCCGAAGATGGTGGGGATGCCACCGGTGCTGTCGATGCTGACGCCGGCCTTCCCACCGACGCCCTACTACGGTGGTGAGGAGTCGTCGAGCACGGCGCTGCAGCTGACATCCCCGCAGCTGCAGCTCCAAGCCGCCGAAGCCGCCGGTTTCCGGCTGCAGCCGACGCAGCCCAACCTGCAGGACCCGGCCTGCAGCAGTCTCCACGCCGGCCACGGCCTCCACCTTTGGTAACTGATTACGAATCAATCGACCAAGTACACATGCATGGACTCAATCAAGGCCAAGTGTTTGATTGTGTGAAACTTGTACACATATTGTTTGCAGAAATTTGATGATCATGATGCGTGCGCTGATCGGCTGATGGACTGCTGCTGGATGGTGGAATAAGACGATCACATTGGATGGAAGATTGGTTGTTAGTTGAAGCATGGAAGAGGAGGAACTAGTTAATTTGGGAACTATATATGTATGTGTAAGATTCGAGCTGGGTGTCATGTGTGTGGGAGTTGGTTCATCTGTGGCGTATTTAGCTCAATGCATATGGACGATGCATGCATGTGATAATAAAATTCATTTATCGAGGAGCATTTACATTTAAGACGACCCAGAAACACTGTTATTTCGTTAATACTTTATTTAAGGATGAGTACGAGCGGACTTAACATGTTCATTATAGGAAAAGAAGAGTTTGATGCACTAACTACAGCCATAGACTAGAAAGTCATAGGCAATGCATGTTTTAGTAAACATTTCTTTAAAGGTTGCTTTTATTATGAAAAACTATGTTCCACTACGGGAGAGACGGCATGTGCCGACGGCCAGCCTATGTGCCGACGGCCAAATGTCGGGGCCGTCGGCACAGAGCTCGTCGACCGGCAACGGAGCTGACCGTCGGCAGGTCGTCCGTCGGCACTCTCTTGCTACACCGACGGTCACCGTCGGCGCAAACAGACAACACAGGAAGGTGGCGCCCGAAGGTCACGTCCGCCGCGCCGACCGTCGGTACACGCGCTGATAGGTGGGCCCAGCCGTTAGACTGTCACGGCGCCGTCTACACTGTGCCGACGGTAACCCGGCGCAACGGCGCCGTCGGCACAGGGACTGCTTTGGGTCCCCTCTGCTGCCGACGGTGACCCACTGCCACGGCCGTCAGCACAACCAATTATGCACATTTTTTATTTTTACATTTTTTTTCATCAAAGAGATAATTATTACCCATATAATTGTTAATCTCAATCATTTTTTTTTATTTCTTCTTTGCTATTTTGGCGAACCCCTTTGCGGAAACTATATATATGTATAAGGGCGGTATAGATCCCCCGCCGGGACCCCGGTCTAGGGTTTTCTGAAATCGAGGATCGGAGAGTGATTTGAGATGGTTTTATATCCAATGCTACCCCCAGGTGTGTTCGGCTTCTCGGACATGGGGTTCTACATAGGCGATTCTGGATGGATAGGGGGCCCTCGGAGGTGAACCGGAGAGAACCTTGAGATCATATGGGACGATCCTTGTTACCATATGTACCTATGACCTAACCAAACTCAAATGGAGGCATATGCCCATCGGGGGACCCCCGATGGGATGCAGTCAAAGGGGTAGATCGCGCGGTCAACAGAACTAGGGTTTCGTCAGAAATCGAGGATCGGATCTACGGAATGGCCGACAAGGAGGCATTTAAGTGGCTTGATACGTCTCCAACGTATCGATAATTTCTTATGTTCCATGCTACTTTATTGATGATACCTACATGTTTTATACACATTATATGTCATATTTATGCATTTTCTGTAACTAACCTATTAACAAGATGCCGAAGTGCCGGCTTCTGCTGTTTTTGGTTTCAGAAATCCTAGTAACTCATTCTCGAATGGACGAAATCAACGGTTCCTATTTTCCGGAACCATCCGGGAACACTCGAGAGCTGCCAGAGATGGGCCCCTGTGGCCCCAGATGACATGGTGGCGCGGCTGGGCCCCGGCCGCGCCACCTATGGTCTCGTCGCCGGACCCTCCGCGCCGCCTCTTCGCCTATAAAGCCCACGCATCGAAAACCCTTACGGAGGAAGCCACGGGACGAAAAAGTTCCAGAGCGCCGTCATCGCGAAGCCAAGATCGGGGACAGAGTCTGTTCGGCACCCTGCCGGAGCGGGGAAGCCCCGGAAGGCTTCTCCATCGACACCGCTGCCATCTCCACCGCCATCTTCATCAATGCTGTTGCTCCCATGAGGAGTAGTTCTCCATCGAGGCTCGGGGCTCTACCGGTAGCTATGTGGTTCATCTCTCTCCTATGTAGTTCAATACAATAATCTCATGAGCTGCCTTACATGATTGAGATTCATATGATGATGCTTGTAATCTAGATGTCATTATGCTAGTCAAGTGGGTTTTACTTATGTGATCTCCGGAGACTCCTTGTCCCACGTGTGTAAAGGTGAGTGTGTGCACCGTGTGGGTCTCTTAGGCTATATTTCACGAAGTACTTATTCACCGTTGAAGAGCGTAGTGAAGTGCTTATTTATATCTCTTTATGATTGCAATGTGCATCGTATCACAATTTATCTATGTGCTACTCTAGCAAAGTTATTAAAGTAGTTTTATTCCTCATGTGTGCAAAGGTGAGTGGTGCACCGTGTTAGTACTTGGTTTATGCTATGATCATGATCTCTTGTAGATTGCGAAGTTAACTATTGCTATGATAATATTGATGTGATCTATTCTCCTACATATGCATGAAGGTGACAGTGTGCATGCTATGCTAGTACTTGGTTTAGTCTTTTGATCTATCTTACACTTAAGGTTACTAAAACATGAGCATTATTGTGGAGCTTTTTAACTCCATTGAGGGTTCGTGTAATCCTACGCAATGTGTTCATCATCCAACAAAAGTGTAGAGTATGCATTTATCTATTCCGTTATGTGATCAATGTTGAGAGTGTCCACTAGTGAAAGTGTAATCCCTAGGCCTTGTTCCTAAAATGCTGAGTTACTATTGCTTGTTTTGTTTTACATGTTACTATCTTGCAATACTACCACCATCAACTACACGCCGCCAAGCCATTTTCTCGTTGCTACGCTCATATATATTCATACCACCCGTATTTCACTATCTTCAAACTAGTGCACCTATTTGGTGTGTTGGGGACACAAGAGACTTCTTGCTTTGTGGTTGCGGGTTGCATGAGAGGATATCTTTGACCTCTTCCTCCCCGAGTTCGATAAACCTTGGGTGATCCACTTAAGGGAAAACGCATTTCTACAAACCTCGCACTTGGAGGCCCAACAATGTCTACAGGAAAGGAGGGGAACGTAGACATCAAGCACTTTTCTGCGGCCGTTGCGGGAGGAAAGGTAAAAGGTACTCACACGGATCTCGGCTACTAAACTATTTCCCGGCGCCATTGTAAGTACTGCTATTTCCTTTAGACTGCAATTGCGACATTTGGTTTCTTGTTTACACTAGTTAGGCATAATGGAAAACAACAAAAATATGAGAGATCTTTATGAACTTTATCTTGAATTAGGACATGATGTGTTTGAAGAGAGAATTAAAAAACCCATGGAACTTTATATGCATGATAATGGGAATGTTATTAGTATGAATGCTTTGAACACCATTGTTGCTAATGCTATGGAAAATTCTAAGCTTGGGGAAGCTGGCTTTGATGAGCATGATATTTTTAGTCCCCAAGCATTGAGGAGAAAATTTACTTTGATGATACTTTGCCTCCCATTTATGATGATTATAATGATAGTAGTCTTTTGTTACCACCTGTTATGGAGGATAAATTTGATTATGATTACAATATACCTCCTATATTTGATAGCTACTTTGTTGAATTTGCTCCCACTACAACTAATAAAATTGATTATGCTTATGTTGGGAGTAGTAATTATTTTATGCATGAGACTCATGATAAGAATGCTTTATGTGATAGTTATATTGTTGAGTTTGCTCATGATGCTACTGAAAGTTATTATGAGAGAGGAAAATATGGTTGTAGAAATTTTCATGTTACTAAAACACCTCTCTATGTGCTGAAATTTTTGAAGCTACACTTGTTTTATCTTCCTATGCTTGTTACTTTGCTCTTCATGAACTTGTTTATTTACAAGATTCCTATGCATAGGAAGCATGTTAGACTTAAATGTGTTTTAATTTGCCTCTTGATGCTCTCTTTGCCTCAAATACTATTTCTTGCGAGTGCATCATTAAACTGCTGAGCCCATCTTAATGGCTATAAAGAAAGAACTTCTTGGGAGATAACCCATGTGTTATTTTGCTACAGTACTTTGTTTTATATTTGTGTCTTGAAGTTGTTTACTACTGTAGCAACCTCTCCTTATCATGTTTTTGTGCCAAGTAAAGTTTCTATGTCAAAGTTGATGTCATATTTGGGATCGCTGCGCAGAAACAGCATTGCTGTCTGTCACGAATCTGGGCTCAGTTCTCTGTCGAAAATTCGAAAAAATCTGCCAATTTACGACGTGATCCTCAGGTATGCATCATTAGTTTTGAGTTTTCCATTTGAGCAAGTCTGGTGCCATTTCAAAATTCGTCTTTACGGACTGTTCTGTTTTTGACAGATTCTGCCTTTTATTTAGCATTGCCTTTTGCTATGTTGGATTTATTTTGATCCACTAATGTCCAGTAGCATTATGCAATGTCCAGAAGTGAAATGAATGTTTGTGTCACCTCTGAACATGTGAATTTTTGATTATGCACTAACCTCTAATGAGTTTGCTTGAAGTTTGGTGTGAAGGAAGTTTTCAAGGGTCAAGAGAGGAGTATGATATACTATGATCAAGAGGAGTGAAAGCTCTAAGCTTGGGGATGCCCCGTGGTTCATCCCTGCATATTTTAAGAAGACTCAAGCGTCTAAGCTTGGGGATGCCCAAGGCATCCCCTTCTTCATCACACATCATCAGGTTCCTCCCTGAAACTATATTTTTATTCAATCACATCTGTGTTCTTTACTTGGAGCGTCGGTTTGTTTTCGTTTTGTTTTTGTTTGAATAAGATGGATCTAGCATTCACTTTGGGAGAGAGACACGCTCCGTTGTTGCATATGGACACATGTGTCCTTAGGCTTTACTCATAATGTTCATGGCGATTTTTCTTCGTTAAATTGTTATATGGTTGGAATTGGAAAATGCTACATGTAGTAATTCTAAAATGTCTTGGATAATGTGATACTTGGCAATTGTTGTGCTCATGTTTAAGCTCTTGCATCATATGCTTTGCACCCATTAATGAAGAAATACATAGAGCTTGCTAAAATTTGATTTGCATATTTGGTTTCTAAGGTCTAGATAATATCTAGTATTGAGTTTTGAACAACAAGGAAGAGGTGTAGAGTCTTATAATGTTTACAATATGTCTTTGTGAGTTTTGCTGCACTTGTTCATCCTTGAGTTTGCTTCAAATAACCTTGCTAGCCTAAACCTTGTATCGAGAGGAATACTTCTCATGCATCCAAAATCCTTGAGCCAACTACTATGCCATTTGTGTCCACCATACCTACCTACTACATGGTATTCGCCATTCCAAAGTAAATTACTTCAGTGCTACCTTTAAAATTCCATCATTCACCTATGCAATATATAGCTCATGGGACAAATAGCCTTAAAACTATCGTAGTATTGAATATGTACTTATGCACTTTATATTTATTAAGTTGCTTGTTGTGCGATAACCATGCTTTCGGAACGCCATCAACTATTGTGAATATCATGTGAGTATACATGTCCGTCTTGTCTGAAGGTCTATCATTTAGTGGTTGGAGCATGCAAAATTGTTAGAGAAGAACATTGGGCCGCTAACTAAAGCCATGAACCATGGTGGAAGTTTCAGTTTTGGACATATATCCTCAATCTCATATGAGAACAATAACTTGCTACATGCTTATGCATTTAAGAGGAGTCCATTATCTGTTATCCATGTTGTCCTGAGTATGGATGTCTAAGTTGAGAATAATCAAAAGCGAGAAATCCAAATGCGAGCATTCTCCTTAGACCTTTGTACAGAGCGGCATGGAGGTACTGCTTGTGACACTTGGTTTGAAACATGGCATGGAAGACCAGTAGTCCAAGTTAAGTAGGACGAGTGGGCACTATTAGTATACTATGCGTGAGGCTTGCAACTTGTAAGATATAATTTTCATAACTCATATGATTATTACTACGTTGACAAAATTGTTTCATGTTTCCAAAATAAAAGCTCTAGCACAAATACAAGCAATCGATGCTTTCCTCATTGAAGGACCTTTCTTTTACTTTTATTGTTGAGTCGGTTTACCTATCTCCTTCCACCTTAAGAAGCAAACACTTGTGTGAACTGTGCATTGATTCCTACATACTTGCATATTGCACTTGTTATATTACTTTATGTTGACAATATCCATGAGATATACATGTTATAAGTTGAAAGTAACCGCTGAAACTTAATTCCTATGTGTTGCTTCAATACCTTTACTTTGATTTATTGCTTTATGAGTTAACTCTTATGCAAGACTTATTGATGCTTGTCTTGAAGTACTATTCATGAAAAGTCTTTGCTTTATGATTCACTTGTTTACTCATGTCATTACCATTGTTTTGATCGCTGCATTCATTACATATGTTTACAAATAGTATGATCAAGGTTATGATGGCATGTCACTTAAGAAATTATCTTTGTTATCGTTTTACACTCGGGACGAGCAGGAACTAATTGGGGATGCTGATACGTCTCCAACGTATCGATAATTTCTTATGTTCCATGCTACTTTATTGATAATACCTACATGTTTTATACACATTATATGTCATATTTATGCATTTTCTGTAACTAACCTATTAACAAGATGCCGAAGTGCCAGTTCTTTCTTCACTGTTTTTGGTTCGAAATCCTAGTAACGAAATATTCTCGGAATCGGACGAAATCAACGCCCGAGTTCCTATTTTCCCGGAACCATCCAGAACACTCGAGCTGAGCAGATGGGGCCCCTGGGCCTCTGACATGGTGGCGCGGCTGGGCCCTGGCCGCCCACCCTATGGTCTCAGTCGCCTCGTTGACCCTCTGCGCCGCCTCTTCGCCTATATAAAGCCCCTGCGAAAACCCTTACGAGCAGGAAGCCACGGTACGAGAAAAGTTCCCAGAGCGCACATCATGGCCAAGATGCGGGGGACGAGGGTCTGTTCGCACCTGCTGAGCGGGAAGTGCCCCGGAAGGCTTCTCCATCGACACCGCTCGCTATCTCCACCGCCATCTTCATCAGCTGGTGCTCCCATGAAGAGGAGTAGTTCTCCCCGAGGCTGAGGGCTACCGTAGCTATGTGGTTCATCTCTCTCCTATGTAGTTCAATACAATAATCTCATGAGCTGCCTTACATGATTGAGATTCATATGATGATGCTTGTAATCTAGATGTCATTATGCTAGTCAAGTGGTTTTACTTATGTGATCTCGGAGACTCCTTGTCCCACGTGTGTAAAGGTGACAGTGTGTGCACCGTGTGGGTCTCTTAGGCTATATTTCACGAAGTACTTATTCACTGTTGAAGAGCGTAGTGAAGTGCTTATTTATATCTCTTTATGATTGCAATGTGCATCGTATCACAATTTATCTATGTGCTACTCTAGCAAAGTTATTAAAGTAGTTTTATTCCTCCTGCATGTGTGCAAAGGTGACAGTGTGGGCACCATGTGTTAGTACTTGGTTTATGCTATGATCATGATCTCTTGTAGATTGCAGTTAACTATTGCTATGATAATATTGATGTGATCTATTCCTCCTACATATGCATGAAGGTGACAGTGTGCATGCTATGCTAGTACTTAGTTTAGTCTTTTGATCTATCTTACACTTAAGGTTACTAAACATGAGCATTATTGTGGAGCTTGTTAACTCCGCATTGAGGGTTCGTGTAATCCTAATGTGTTCATCATCCAACAAAAGTGTAGAGTATGCATTTATCTATTCATTATGTGATCAATGTTGAGAGTGTCCACTAGTGAAATAATCCCTAGGCCTTGTTCCTAAATACTGTGATCTGCTTGCTTACTTGTTTCTTGTGTTACTGCACGCTGCAATACTACCACCATCAACTACACGCCAGAAGCTATTTTCGCACCGTTGCTACTGCTCATATATATTCATACACCTGTATTTCCTATCTCTTCGCGAACTAGGCACCTATTTGGTGTGTTGGGACACAAGAGACTTCTTGCTTTGTGGTTGGGTTGCATGAGAGGGATATCTTTGACCTCTTCCTCCCGAGTTCGATAAACCTTGGGTGATCCACTTAAGGGAAAACTGCTGTTCTACTTTGTTCTACGAACCTCTGGAGGCCCAACACTGTCTACAGGAAAGGAGGGGGAACGTAGACATCATGGCTCAAATATGACATGATGTTCCCTGATGGTTATTGTTCGAATATGAGTAAGGGAGTCAATCTTGCTACAGGAAAAATAAACGGGCTCAAGAGTCACGACTATCATATGGATTGAGCGGTGATGCCGGTGATGCTTCGAGGGTATCTCCCGATCATGTTTGGCGAGTGCTTGCGGAGGTGAGCCATTTTTTTCTGTGCTAAGCAGATATGTACCGAGGTGATTGAGAAGCTGCAGAGAACGTGCCGGACATGCTATGCAAGTTAGAGATGATATTCCCCAGGCTTCTTCACTCCGATGTTACATCTCATTGTGCATCTACGAGGCACTCTTGGGGGACCGGTGCTATCGTTGGCGTTTTTATTGAGAGGAGTTCAAGTATATTCCGTACAAATGTGGAAACAAAAATAAGATTGAAGCATGCATAGCTGAGGCAACTCTCCTCGAGGAGATGGCAGACGCCACGACATTGTACTATGCCAATGATGTGCCCACTTAGCATAACCCGGTCGCTCGGTACAATTCCGACGAGCCCAAGCGTGACCCAAAGCTCTTGCTCTTCCAATATCCCGGTGGCAAGGCCGGTGCCTCAAAAGTGGAGAACATTTCGCCAGAAGAGAGGATTGCCTCTGATCCTGTATCCTCCTGCCGATATATAACGGGGGTTTAGGTTGCTGTCACCCCAGAACCCCACAATTAGTAAACGAATACAAGATGCACTCCCCTAGGCCCATAAAGGTGAAGTATCATGTAGTCGACGTTCACATGACACCACTAGAAGAGTAAAACCACAACTTAAATATCATAACATTGAATACTACTCAACAATAATTCACTACTAACATTTAGACTTCACCCATGTCCTCAAGAACTAAACGAACTACTCACGAACATCATATGGAACATGATCGAGGTGATATGATGATGAATAACAATCTGAACATAAACCTTGGTTCAATGGTTTCACTCAATAGCATCAATAACAAGTAGTAATGAACAGGGAGAGTTTCCCCTATCAAACAATCAAGATCAACCCAAATCGTTACAGCGGTGACGGGATGCAGCGGTGGAGATGCGTGTAGATGATGAGATGATGGTGATGACGATGGAGATGATATCCAGCTCGATGATGGCGTCGATTTCCTCTCCGGGAGGGAATTTCCCGGCGGATTCCTGCCTGCCGGAGAGCTCTTTTTCTCTGGTGTTTCTTCGCTCAGAGGCGGCCTGGCTAATTCTTTGTAACTCCTCAGGTCTTTAGGTTTTGGACGGAAGTACGCGAAGGAGAGGCGGCCAGGCTGTGGGCCCCTCCCACAGCCAAGGCGCGGCCAGGTTCGGGGCCCATACGCGTCTATAGCCCATGGTGGCCCCTCTTGGCCCCTCCTTTTGGCTCCCCGTCTTCGAAAAATAGGAATTTTCAGATAATTGCCGTCAATTGTTGATCTTCGTAAATATGGTGCTCTGGACGCTGCTTTTTCCAGTTGGTAATCCCGAAATTCCGGTGAATAATTCTCCAATGATCATGAAACATGCAAAATAGATGAAATAACATAAGTATCATCTCTAAATATGAAATATATCAATGAATAACAGCAAATTATGATATAAAATAGTGATGCAAAATGGACGTATCAGGATGCTTGATACGTCTCAAACGTATCTATAATTTTTATGTTCCATGCTACTTTTATGACAATACTTGAATGTTTTATACATACTTTACATCATTATTATATATCTTCCGGCACTAACCTATTAACAAGTGCCTAAGCGCTCAGCTTGCTGTTTCTCTCACTGTTTTGCCTTTAAATCCTACAGCGTGAAATTTTCTCGAATTGACGAAATCAACGCCCATGGTCCCATTTTTCCACGAAGCTTCCAAGACCGATGGGGAAAGGAAGTGGGGCCACGGGCGCCGCCACACCAGGGCGGCGCGGCCTAGGGGGGCCCGCCCCCTCAGGCGCCCATCGACCTCGCCCTTCCGCCTATAAATTCATCTGATTGGGAAAAACCTAAATACCCGAGCATCCATCCACGAAAAGTTCCGTCGCTGCCGCCATCATTGACCCTAGCTCGGGAGGGTTCTGAAGCTCTTACCGGCACCCTACCGGAGAGGGAGATCATCACCGGAGGCCTCTACATCGCCATTCCCGTCTCCAAAGTGATGTGTGAGTAGTTCATCTCTGGACTATGGGTCCATAGCAGTAGCCAGATGGTTGTCTTCTCCGCTTGTGCTATCATTGTTTAGATCTTGTGAGCTGCCTAACATGATCAAGATCATCTATTTATAATGCTACATGTTGTGTTTGGTGGGATCCGATGAATCTAGAATACTATGTCAAGTTGATTATCAATCTATCATATATGTGTTGTTTATGTTCTCGCATGCCCTCCGTTGCTAGTAGAGGCTCTAGACAAGTTGATACTTGTAACTCCAAGAGGGAGTATTTATGCTAGATAGTGGGTTCATGCCTCCATTTAATTTGGGATAGTGACAGAAAGTTCTAAGGTTGTGGATGCCGGTTTCGCGCGGGATAAAACAGATGCTTTGTCTAAGGATATTTGTGTTGATTACATTACTCACCATACTTAATGCAATTATCTCTGCTGTTTACAACTTAATACCCGGAGGGGGTGCGGATGCTAACCCGAAGGTGGATTATTTAGGCATAGATGCATTGATAGCTGTCTATGTACTTTGTCGTAATGCTCCGATTAAATTTCATAGTAATCATCATTGATATGTATTGAATCTTTATTTGTCAATTGTCCACCCGTAATTTGTTCACCCAAAGATGTTAGTTATCTTATTGAGAGACACCACTAGTGAACTATGGACCCCTAGCCCATTCTTTACATCTGAATACAATCTACTGCAATCATTGTTCTTACTATTTCTTTGCAAACAAACACCATCTTCCACTCGATACGTTTAATCCTTTGTTTTCAGCAAGTCAGTGAGATTGACAACCTCACTGTTACGTTGGGGCAAAGTATCTTGATTACGTTGGCGCCGGTTTCATTGGTGTTGCGCCGCACTTACACTCCTCCACCAACAACCTTCACGTGCTTCTTGGCTCCTACCGGTTCGATAACCTTGGTTTACACTGAGGGAAAACTTGTTTCTGCTACTACGCATCATACCTTCCCACCTGGGGTTCCTAATCCACGGTGCTTCGCCAGATCGGCTAAATTTCTCCGCGCCTGTCGAGATCAAGACACGTCATAAGGTGTCTCCACATCCAATCTCTTTACTTGTTTATCTTGTTTGCTTTATTTTATTTAATGCTTTGTTTGCTTTCTATTAAAACATGTAAAAATTAGTTACTTTACTTTCAGTCTTGTTTAATTGCTCTATATTGAAAACACAAAAAAAATTAGTTACTTGTCTTACTTTATTCTATTCTATTTGCTTAGTTTATTACTCTATATAATGATACTCCGAAAATACTAAGTTGTGTGATTTTACCAGCACAAATAATAATGACTTTATAAGTACCCTAATATTGCTCCACCTCGCTACTACAAAGCACTTGTATGAAATTAAACTCCGCTTATCAATCTTGTTATGAGAGAGTAATTCTTCTCGTGGTGTTAGTAATTGATGATGTCATTGGTCTATCTTAATAATTTTTGTTGAACTTTGTGAAATGCAAAAGTATAAGGATATAGATGAT